>ML682107.1:4126375-4203327 GCA_007922195.1 Podocnemis expansa | reverse complement strand
GAAAGAAAGAAAGAAAGAAAGAAAGAAAGAAAGAAAGAAAGAAAGAAAGAAAGAAAGAAAGAAAGAAAGAAAGAAAAATTCGGAAGTTGCAGACAAAAAGATTTTGGCTTCTCCTCCAGCAAGAGCTGGAACACAGCCAGCAAAGAGCAAAATCACATAGTAGGACTCGTGATTAAACAGCCAGTGCCTATTTCCCAGACTGCAATAACAAACACCCATTAGATTTGTGCTCAGGAAAAGAAAATTCATTAACTAGCCTCCAGGCTTCACTTGCATTTCCAGCATTACAGGGTGATCAAAGTCGGGTGAGCAGGCACTAGAGGTTATGAGATGAGAATTTAATCCTGCCCTTTAAATCAGAAAAAAAAAATATTACAAAAGAAAGAATTTCCCTGCGTTGTAAAGCTAACCCAACTTGCTTTCCTTGTTCTGTGTTTGGGAAAGCTGCCAACTGTAAAATGGAATTGCTGAGTCTAAATTTTACTCTGCATCCAGCCAATTATTCCTTCCTCACATCCCCTGGTCTCCTAAGTGGTGCAGTGCAATAGACATTCCCAATCTTTCTTTCTTTATCAGGGGTGCGCTGCACTTCCAAAGAAATATCACATGGATGTGTTTTCATTGTTCTTTTCTTTCTTTGTAGTTTCCTCCAGACTGCACTGCTCAGTCTTTAGTCATTAGGGTTATTTTGGAATTGCTTCTAAGCCCTGAGGAGTGTCTTTCCATCAACTTCAATGGGTTTTGGAGCAGGGTCTCAGTGTATGTCTACACTGTAATAAAACACCCACCGCTCCCTGGGGTCAGCTGACAAGGGCTTGTGGGGTTCAGACTGTGGGGCTATAAAACTGGACTGGAACTTGGGCTCTGGAGCCTTAATGAAGTCTTTTCATCCACCACACACCACCATGCAGCACAATGGTAGAGCATGCCTGCAGGTGAGGTATCACAAGCCCTTACAGAGGAGGATGGTCCACCACAGTATGCAAAGAGTTAGCAGCAAAGATGGAGGAAAAACAGCTAGGTCCCGGTGGCAGATGCACATTCAGCTTGGCCCAGATGAACCACTCCAGTTGGAGTGCTGCCTATGTTTGTTCAGTGTCTCTTTTCTATTAAGCATAAATCTCTTTGTAATCAATGGTTATTTAATGACTTATACCAGAGACTCCCAAATTGTAGGCTGCACCCCAAAGCAGGACCACAACACAGGCCCCAGGTGGTCTCCCAGCACAATGTAAAATGTAAGGAATCATATATTGTTTATTTACAGTGCTATAGTTTATATGTAATAATTCTACAATTTTCCTCAAGAAGTGTTAATAGTGGGCTGCAGTGCCTATGGGAGCTGCACTTGGGAAAAACTTTGGGAACCCCTGACTTATTCCGTGGTGACACTGTAATACAGCCAGACTAACTGCAGACTTGGACCACTGCATTTTGCATTACTTTACAATAATAGTACAAACTATTTTTGCTCTGCCACAGACTGTTTCTTCCACGCCAGCAATCCAATCTGCTGCAAGACATAGTAACCAGGTGAGTTCCTGAATGACAGAATTAGAGGTGAGGATAGCAAAGCTTTTGCTGAACATGGAATTCATATGCAAATCTGACACCATTATATTAGGTCTGAATAGATATTTGAGCTGGCTCCCTGGCTACCAAAGGTGATTCCCCCTTTAACATTCCCACCTTCTTATGTGTTCTTCCACATTGCTTGAATCAAAACAACCTGTTTGGTTTGCTCAAAAAGACTGAACTGACCTTGTGACTTATCCTTCTCTGTATTTATTCACCTGATATGCTACAGCTTCCATTTCAAGCATCTGATTAAGTGGGATTGCACCCACAAAAGCTCCTGCAATAAATACATTTGTTAGTCTTTAAATGTGCCACCTGACTCCTTGTTTATTTTGGCATACTGCAGGGTGCACTTTAAAACTAATTACCTCCTGTGATTGTCCCAGGCTGGGAGCAAAATTTCTTCACCTGTAGGCAGGCAGTGTGGTCTAACAATTAAAACATAAGACCACAAGTCACAACTGGATTCTCTTCCTTCCTCCGCTGTGAACTGTTGTGTGACCCTGTGCAAGTCTCAGTTTCCTGTAGCTCCTGAAGGACACTGAATTACAGACTATAAGGTCAGAAGGGATCAATATGGTCATCTAAATTGACCTCCTGCACCAATGCAGGCCATAGACCCTCACACACCCAATCTTATAATAAACCTCTACCCTAGGACTGAGTTATTAAAGTCCTCAAATCATGGTTTAAATACTTGAAGGTACAGAGAATCCAACAGCATGTGAACTGTGCTCCATGCTACAGAGAAAGGTGAACCTATCCCCTTCCCTCAGAGCCTTTGCCAATCTATCCTGGGAGAAAATTCTTTCTCAGCACCGAAAATGGGAATCAGTTAAATCCTGAGCATGTGGGCAAGACTCACGAGCCAGGCATCCAAAAAAGAATTCTCCATAACAACTCAGAAGCCACCCCATCAAAAATCTCAACTCAGGCCATTGGCATATTTACTACTACTTGTCAAATATTAGTCAATTGCCAAACTAAGCCGTCCCATCATACTCTCTGCTCCATAAATATATCAAGCTCACTTTTGAAGCCAGCAAGGTCTTTTGCACCCACAGTTCTTCCTGGAAGGCTATTCCAGAACTTCACGTCTCTGGTGGTTAGAAACCCGCATCTAATCTCAAGTCTAAACTTTCTGATGGCCAGTTTATCTCCATTTGTTCTTTTGTCCAGATCGGCGCTGAACTTAAATAACTCCTCTCTCTCCCTGGTATTTATCCCTACAATGTATTTACAGAGAACAACCATATCTCCTCTCAACCTTCTTTTGGTTAGGCTAAAGAAACCAAGTTCTTTGAGTCTGGTTTTCCATTTCATGGATTATTCCAGTTTTAAACATGGGGGACCAGAACTGCACCCGATATTACAGATGAGGTCTCACCAGCAACTTGTATAAGGGCACTAACAGCTCCCTCTCTCTGATGGAAATACATGTCTGATGCATCCTAGCTCCACCCCCTAATTAGGGTCAGCTGATCTCAGTACACCACCCAGTATCAACTCCTCTAAAGTGAAGGGGGAGAAAAGAAAGAAAACATATGCTAAGACACACATCTCCACAAAAGTCCCTCACTCCCCTCCAGGCCCACTCAAACTCTCCTGGTTTCAGCTGTGTTTGCAAAAGCCTATGCCATTCCGACTGACCTACAGTGACCCACAGAGTGTGAGTTATTTATTAGTGACTGTAAAGAGCACTGCATGTACTGCAGAAGAGAAAAGCAATATAAAATATAGTTTCATAAAATTATAGAGTATTTCCTCATACATACATCAATAACTCTCACTGCTTAGCTATCCAAAGCCTAATGACCATCGTAGGAAAATGACTAACATAAACTGTACAATATTGAAACTCTCTCTCTTCCGTTGAGCTAGGTTTGTCTCCTCCCACACATACAGATTCACAAGGACTTGTCCCAGATGCTGAAGGCAGTGGCCAAAACATGAATCTCAAATACATCCCTCTCACAAGCTGGAGGATTTTGCATTGTAGAGCTGCTGAATTCCTGTAGTACAATAATTTGTTACCCATTTACAGAATGATCCAACTCTTTAAGAGCAATATGTAAAAGTAAAGACACTGCTTTGGTATATCCTCACTTGAATTTATTATTTCAAGGATAAGCTGATATTGTCTATCTTCCACAGCACATAAGAACCACTCATGAAACTCTGGGAATGGAAAGGATGGGCTGTGAGAAATAGCTGCAATCACTTATGTTATCTGCAATGACAAATTCATTCAGGAGAAAAAGGGGGATATATCTGTGAACAAGTATTTATATTTAAGAACTGCTGCTAATTCACCTTCTTTAAAATGGTTTCCTGTTCTAGGCATATACTTGTTAAAACTGACTGGCTGTTAAGTTGACTCTGCCTCATTGCACTTTCTTTTCTCATTCATCCTCCTCTGAAAATGAATTATTTGCATGCAGAAAGCCAGGGACATGGCCCTCTTAAGCCCTCTGTTCCTGCCCTTTCCAAAGCTGGGGATTTGTTTGTTCCTGCCCGCAGCATTTTTCTGCAGTACGTATTATAACATTTGCAAACTATGCCAAATCTTGTCTTGGTCTTAACTAAAACCAGAATTAGAAGAACAGGCCAGCTGCATTCACTGTGTTAGTGGCTGGTTGCTGCCTCACTCTCTAGTCTAGACTTTTCACTTGAAAATTCCTCAGTGTTGAACCCAGCAGAGCAACTCTGCCATGACAGTGGTGGTTCCCTCTTGAAAGAAATTAGCTTGTCTACATTTGCCCTTAAAAAGGAAGGACATAGCTAGACAAGGTTTCAAATATGAAACCAAAAGCATTTTGAGTCATACATGTCTTAGTGTTTGTGAAGGAAGCCACCCAACTCCTACAGTGTGACAAGTAGTAGTAGTTACATTTATGCAGAGCATTTCCTCCTGAAGTCCTTGGAATCTTTCTGCTAACAGGAGTCACTTTACTCATGGCCAAGATCCAGCAGCTGTCTAACAGAGCACCACTGCACAGCAATTGAAGACAAGAGGTGTAGGGGAATACTGTATTCACTTGAATTATCAAGGGATTTAAGGACACAAGGTGGACCAACTTCTGTGGGTGAGAGAGACAAGCTTTTGAGCCAGAGAGGGTCTGTCTACACAGCCACTAGACACCTGCACTGGTCCCATGCCACCTGACTCAGGCCGCAGGGCTGTTTCACTGCTGTTCAGATGTCTGGGCTTGGCCTGACTTTGGGCTCTAGCAGCCTGCGAGATGGGAGGGTGTCTGGCTCCAGTCCAGGCCCAGAAAGCTACACAGCAAAAAAAAAACTACCCTGCAGCCCAAGCCCCTAGAATGTGTGTCTGCTGGCACAGGCCAGCTGTGAGATTTCCTTTGCTGTGTAGACAGGCGCGCAGGAAGCTGGCACCTCACCCTCCTTCCCTCTGACATCTGGGGACTGATACAGCCACAACTACACTGCATACAAGGTAATTTCCTAAATTGGAATTTGGCCTTACACCTCCAGCCCAGCAAGAAGTGCTGGGGGATCTGTAGTGATTACAGTGATGAGGACCTTCGACTTATGTTTTATCCCAGTGAAGGAATAAAACACTTCACAGACTAGCTGAGTTAGAGAAATGCAAGTTCTGTTCTACAGCTGCAAGGCCAGAACGTGCATCCCCCGCCCCGAATCGTAACAGGACAATGACCTCCCCACAAAGGAAGCAGCCCAAGGTGCAAGCAGTTTTCCTCCTTCCTGCTCCCCACTGCCCTGAGTCACAGCTAAGCGAAGGCTACACATGGCTAGCTGTAGAATCCCAAGCCCTTTAATGCCTCTGCCAGCAGGGTGGGCAGAGAAGTACATCACACTCCCAGTCTGCTTTTTTTGCCTTATTGGCCTGGGAGTTGGGCAGGGACTGGCTGGTTTGGGCTTTGCTCCTGGTGCAGAGCTTTTGTGGCTGCACTAGCCTAGCCCTGCCGTTGCTTTGGTTGCTTAACATGCAGTAGAGTAATGCAATTTGAACACTCAGCATGTTTGTTTCCACACTTCATACCCCAGGCATATGTAAATCTCACCACTCTCTGGCCAAAAGAATCCCTGGCATGCAGCACACTAGCACAGTGCATCGGGCCACAGGAATTCTAGCAGACCCAACAGCAAACACGCCTGTGGTTTTACATAGATTTTTCATAATAAAATCCTCCTGGGAGAAGCAATAGGTATGTTTGGGTCACTCAAAACACTGGCTCTCAACCTTTCCAGACTACTACTCCCTTCAGGGGGCTGATTTGTCTTGAGTATACACTAGTTTCACCTCACTCTGGGTATGTCTAACTGGAGGCTCTGTTAAGTTGACTTAGCGCGTCCACATTGAAAATTCCTGTCGACTCCCTGCGTTCACACTGGCAGCTGCTAGGTCAATTTAAGGCTTAAGTTGAGTTTATTAAGTTGACTTAAGGGCTACTCCCCATCTATGCTGGTTTAAGTCAACCTAATAAGGTTGACTTAAGCCTTAAGTCGACCTTAAGAGGTGAAGTTATTAAGTCAACTTAATAAATTCCCAATGTGGATGTGGAGTTCCTTAGGTTGACTTAAGGAAGATTAAGTCAGCCTAAGGCTCTAGGATAGTTATATCCTTAAAAAGTACTTGCTTAAAAAATCAGAGCCCCACTCCCAAGTCACAACACACATTATTGCAGACAAATTGCTTACCTTCTCATTTTTCCTTATAAAATAAATCAGTTGGAATATAAATATTGTCCTCACATTTCAGTGTATAGTGTAAAAAGCAGCATGAGCAAGTCACTGTCTGTATGAAATTTTAGTTTGTACTGACTTTGACAGTGCTTTATACATAGCCTGTTGTAAAACTAGTCAAATAGCTACATGAGTAGATGTATATTCTGGAAGATCTCCACATACCCTCAGAGGTACATGTACCCCCGATTGAAAACCACTGATCTTAAAGAAGAAGTGTGGGTATTGCTTAGGACACAGGAATACTTCCCCAGTAACCCTGATTTAACCCTCTTTTGCTCATTCCTCAAACTGTTGCAGTTTCTTTTCCAAGGTCAGGAGCCTGTCTTCATTTTCCTGCTGAGCTCCCATGCTCAGTGTCACTCACTGCTTTCACGCTTTGAGTCTCAGCAGGGTCTTAAAGACAAAATGCAGAGAGGATTAGAAACCTTCACGCTGTCCCCTATTACTGTGGCATAATTTCTTCCACCATTTTCTTGCCAAGCTCTTCCTTTGTTCCAGTGATGCTTCTGTCTGAGGACATGCTGCTGCTGGAGCAGTTCTGCTTCCTATCTGTGCCAGGAGGTTACATCTCCTTCTGACTTTGGACTGATTTGAAATCCCATATCTTTTTAATTCACAGTCACCATCCTCTTTTCCTTGCCTCTCACCTCTAATGTCAGCATTGTATAGGACACTTAGGTGACAGCCACACTGATTGTGGCAAATTCACCGCTGTCAGATCAATTGAGCAGTCAGTGGAGACACACTCAGTTGACTCAGAAGTCAGTCTAATAAAACCACCCCCACAGGTAGCATAGAACTGCACTGATGGGAAGGCATCCCCTCTTGACGCAGCACAGAGGAGACGGTGTGGAGAAGGGAAGTTATGAAATTTATGGGAGTTAACGCAAGCTACTTCAGCTGCTGAATTTTGCCACGAGCATAGACCTGGCCGTAGCGAGTCATTGGTGCAGTGCAGCTGCCTTTTTGTGCAGTCCTCAAGTGGCCTTGTTGCATCTCAGAAGAGCGAGGGTGCTCAGCACACCAAAGCAGACTTCAGCCTCAGAGCAGTTTCAGTAGCAAGGACTTCAGATCTGGGACACCCAAGGCCAAAATGGCAACTGCCAGGAGGCTGAGTTCCATCTAATTTGCATATATATTTGCATAAGTTTAAAACACAAACACAGACATACCCACTACATCTGCTGAGACCCAAACCCGCCTCAAGATAGGAACGAAAATGGTTTGTTTGGCAGCCCCTGGCAATTAAAATAGCTCACAGCAGTGGTTTTCAAATGTAAGGTGGGGACCCAGTACTGGGTTGCAGACCCTCAGGCACTGGGTTGTGGCATCCCTAGCTTCTGCCACCAAAACACTGGAAATGTGTTGCTCAAAGATGGAAATGTTGGGTTGCATGTATAAATGATTTTTAACAACTGGGTCCTGAGGGAAAAAGTTTGAAAACCATTGGCCTGCAGCGTTTGACCCTCCTGCCATGGCTAATGGGAGAAGGCAGCCACAGGTAAAGTAAGGGAGAAGATGGGTCCATGAGCCATATTCTGGACTCTCGTTTCCTCTTCAGGTGCTTTCTCTGCTGTCCCAGGAAAAGGGACTGGGATGTCAGCTGTTGGGTTTCTCAGGCAGTCAAGAAAGCCTGATTTATCTGAGCAGCATGGAAGAGTTGCTCCCAAAATGACAAACCTGATATTGAAATGAATTTTCAAAGACAAACAGAGCAGGAGGGTGAAAGAAATCCTCTCCCATTGCACACCTCTTGGTGCACTGCTTCTGATCCAGAATTCATGTTAAGGAAGGAGCTTCTCCTTGTGAGCTGAGCTGCTAGCCATGGTATTTCCTCCCACTGGGGAGCTCAGGTAATACCCAGCCCTGCTGAACAAATGGGCTGCAGTTGTGGAGGAAGAAACAAGGCAAGGAAACAAAGTGTTCTCAGCCTGATTAAATCACATACATTTCTGACTAGCCATTTTGCCAATAAAACAAAGGCTGCTTTGAAATGGATGCCTGGCCTGGCTGGCTGCCAAGGCGTAACAGAAGACAAAGGAACAGAATACAAATGCAGAGCTGGGAAGTGGCAAGCAAAGCTGATGTCTTTGCAGAAGGGAATGCACGTTGCCATGGAGACTAAGGCGGCCAAACCAGGGAGAAAAGCAAGCTATGCTCTGATCAGACTCCAACCCAGAAAAGCCAAGAAATGCAGGCTCTGGGCTTGAGCGCTGTGCAATCTGTCCCAGAGGTCAGCCACAGTCTCCCACAGTGGTGACATTGAGGCTGAGATGTGGGATGAAACCTCAATCTCTTCCGCTGGCAGCTTAAGGTGGAGGATCAGCTGAGGTGTAGATTGTCCTGGCCTTGCAGGGCTGGAGACAGATGGGTTCTTTGCAAATGTCTGTGTCGGTGCGTGTTTTTAGCAGAAACATGGAGTAAGTTTCACAGACTCTAAGGTCAGAAAGGACCTCCTGGACAAGGCAGGACACAAAACCTCATCCACCCACTCCTGTAATAAACTTCTAAACTATGACTGAGTTATTAAGAGTCCAGAACATGAGTCACCACCAGAGCGGCATTGCTCCCTTTTGCAATGCAAAAGTATGGGTGAGATAGCATGGTGCCCTAGTACCACAATAAAAGCCAAAAAGGATGGCCCCCTCTTTGCAAAAACAACAAGGAGTTGTGTGGCACTTGAAGACTAACAGATTTATTTTTTGCATGAGCTTTCGTGGGAGAAGATCCCACTTCCTCAGATGCTTCGAAGATGGGTGAACTTACAGAAAGGAATGAAACTAAATGCAAGGGGGTGTAAAACATAGGATCAGGTCATACAGTAACAGCAAGTCCTGGAGAAAGCAGTGATTATCATGAGATGTCTGCCAACATCCTGCATGTTTCAGGACAGAACCAGTCAAGAGACAACCCTATGGACACTAAACAGTGGTGACATGGCTGTGGATACAGGCCATTTGCCACAATTCAGCCTGCCTGATCACTCTACTGCAGGGGTCTCAAACACATGGCCCATGGGCTGCATGTGGCCCCTAAAGCTATTTCCTGCGGCCTGCAACAATGCTATAGTTAACAATATTTGCAATATTGTTGTATGAAAAGATTTCAGTGGTGCAGCCCTTGGGCTAATGTACTAATCCTCATGCGGCCCTCAACTAGTCCTCATGCAGCCATCATGGTGATTTGAGTTTGAGATTCCTGCTTTACTGCTTTTGACACAGGCAAGCGCATGGGGCTGTTGACTCATGCATGAAATAGCAGCACTTCAGCTGGATGCAGAACCACAGTGGCTCAGTAAGGGTGAGGGGCATGACAACTGTTCTTGTTTCCCAAAAGCCCTCATCTGCATAGTCCCATTGGGACTATCCTGTTCCCACCCCTCATCAGTAGCTATATGTGATCTCTTTGGGAGGTGTTTCCAACACGACAGGTGCTACTGCTGTAATGAGCAACTGACACACAGGTGTGCAACCATTTGTCACAGGCAATCAACATTGTCACTAGCATGTCACAATGCCTAAAGGAGATCAGCACCTGTACAGAGAGCAGTTGGCACCAACTAGACCTACACAAGGCTAAAGATGCTCACTGGAAGAGGGACTATTTCCAAGAAGCAGCCCTTCTGTATGACATCTGCTCCAATTCTCCACAGTGAGGCAAAGCCAAAAAATTCTGCTCCATTGTCACTAAGCCTAGATGACCCGGTAATGGGGGGGAGGCACTGTTCCCTCTAAGCTGTGCGCATGTGTGCATGCACACAGGTCATGAAACCTGTGCACACGACAAAATAAAGTGTGCACAAAAAAATGCAATAGTGCTAATATTGATGCTCACAAAGAAATGTTTTTGTGCACACAAAGAAATTATTTGTGCACATAGTCTATGAGTAATTAGAGGGAACATTGTCGGGGGGGACCCCAAAAAACCCAACTTCCCCCACCATCTTCTGTCTGCAGCTTGCAAGGAAACATCACCCGCTCAAAATTCCTGGTCCCAGTAATCCACACTTTCATCATCTCCCAACTGGACTCCTGTAACTCACTGTATCTAGGGAGGAATACAGAAACAATGCAGAAGCTCACATTCAAAAAAAGTAAGGCAACCTGCTTTCTCGATAGGAAAGGCCACTGTGAACACATCACCTGGGGGTTCCAGTCCCTCCACTGGCTCCCAGTCCAAGGCCCTCTTTTGTTCCTGAAAACCATCAGTGGGTTAGGAGCTGAGATAACAGGCCAGTAAAAAAAAAAAAAAAAAAAAAAAGAGGACAAGGGAAGTGGACCTCGCACTTCAGGCCACTAGCTGAAAAGCTGAAGGGGACAGGAAAAAATGATCTTTCCCTTGTTTGGTCTGTAGAAAGAGAGCCTGTGTGTGCAAGGAGCTACTTTAGTGCACCAGGTCCTGGCCCCTGCTGAACTGGTTTGGATAGAAATTCACATTGACCAGTTGATTCAGCCTCTTTCTGCTCTCAGATTATCTGCAAAAAGAAGTTGCATTTGTGATTAAGTTTCAGAGAATGGGTTATTGCAGCACATTTGAGTCTATGGGCTGCTCATGAGCAATGAGCAGTGACAATTGGCTTTGAGTATTTACCCTCAGTACGATCACCTAAAACAGACAGCGTGTGGTGGAGTCCTGCCTGGATGGCTCCCACATTGAGAAGAGGGTATTTCTCCACCCGGCTGAAGGGTCAACTATATAAGGCCAACACCGAACTCTCTATCTCTCTTATGCCAACTGAAAACAAGATTGGCTGCCTTGCTGAGATCAGCATCTGGATGAAGAGCAACTGGCTGACACTCAATCCAGGTCAGAATGAACCAATACTAATGGGGAGAGAGAAGTGCCTTGAAGATCTCTCCTCCATTAATCATCCCTTCCATCAAAGGCACCTGTCATCAGATTGTCAAATCAGTCTCTCTCTCCCTCCATGACCATGGCTATCCGACAGCTATGTTCCCCGGGAATGAAGTTACTGTTGGTCATTGTGAGGACGTTCATGACTGTAGGAGGCAAAATTCGTACAGAATTCAGACCATGATTATGGAACGCATCTCTGTAAAGAAATACGAGTGACCACTATTCTTTGCGCTCACCTCTTCTCAGATTCATTCACCTGAAATAAACAACTGAAGAGAAGCACCTCCACTTTTCTTCTCATGTCAGGACATGAAGAGAAACAATGCTGTCAGTTTCTAAGCAATGTGAGGCACTCAACTACTACAGTGATGAGGGCCATATAAATAGCTAGAAAGATAGATTAGGCAGAACAGGGCAGAGTACATTGTCAGCACACAACAAATAATAAATTAAGAACCAGAATCCCTAGCTAGGCACTTTCCTAATCAACGCCATTTTGATGTATAGCTGTAACAGCTCTTCCCAAGCCCTCAAGCATTGGAATTAGGAAGGTGAAACCTAGTAACTCGTCCTGTCAGCTCTTACAAGGCTCATACAGGTATAAATGTAAATATGAAAAGAGCAATTAAAAATGCACAAGAAACCCATTCCTTCACTGAAAATAACTTGGCCACTTCACCCCTTAAAAAAATAACCAGCTAATGTTCAATTTTCCACTTCAAACAACTCTCTTCCCTACCCCCAAACATTTCCCTCTGAGAAAGCCGTTCTGGTGCTAGAAAGGCACGGATACCATCCCAGCTCAGTATACTTCGTTCTCTCTTTATTTGTACTCCGGGAGCCTAAAATCAATAAATACATAAACAAACCAACCAGACTGTTTTTGCAGGGTTTAAATATCATTAGCACCCATTGACTGGCTGAGTTCCCAGCCTAGAGTATGTTTCCTCGTTGGGTTGAATAAATGTGACTCTTCAAAATGCTCTCACTGTTTTCTGGTGGTGCTGATATAATTTGACTGCAACAACAGTCAGACTACAAAGGTTCTATCCCCACCAAATCAATTAGCAAACACCTTCCACTCGCCATCTCAATGTGAGCCAAGACCCGATGATCGGCAGGCTCTGGCACTCATTTATTCTCATGTAGCAATCAAAACTTAATTTATCTTATTTTAATTAAAACTAAAATATTCAGCAGCCTCCAATTCTTCTCATTGCTTTGCAGGGGGGAAAAAAATACCACAGTGGAATGAAGAGAGATGATAGAAAGAAAAAGTCTTTGAAATAAACATGTGCTGGTTCTGTTGGCTTTTATTTAATATGCAGCCATTTTCTTAAAGGAAATAATTATGTTTCAAACCCTCCCTTCCTTGTTCAGAGAGCTGTCTCTTTCTACATTAATGCTATTTGCATGCACCATCTCCTCCTATCCCTCAATAATTTAAACCATCATTTTTTATTCACTCAGTTGTCAGAGTCATTTACATATCATACAGCTATATTTAACACAGAGTTCGCGCGCTTTTTTTTGGCTGTGAAATAGATTTGGCTTTTAATTTCACAGCATCTCAAGGTAAGGACTGGCTGTGTCAAGCAAACCTTATATTTGTGAGATTCCTTATATTTGTTATATATTCCTTATATATGCTGAAACTGTCTTTTGTTAGGAGCCAGAAGTGCTGACCTAGACTTCACAACCTCTTGAGGTCAGTCTTCTATTTTCACTTTCCACACAGGTCCCAGTCTCCCCCTCTTAGTGGGGATGGAACAACCTGTTTGATGAACTGCCCCAAATCTTTTGCCAAGCTCAAACCAACCCTAATCCTGTAGTCCTGAAAACTCCAGCTCCGTTTTTACCTGTATGGTTCCTTCCAGACAGAGATGGAAAGAGACCTGTGACACTAGGACAGAGGCCTCTGCTGCAGGCTTGCAGGGCTGGCCAGAAGCAAAAGAGCCTGAAATGTCTGACTGTTTAAAAAAAAAAAAAAAGAGTCGTGTGGCACTTTAAGACTAACAGATTTATTTTTCGCATGAGCTTTCATGGGAGAAAATCCCACTTTGTCAGATGAACCCTGTACTTGTGATAACCATCCTCAGCCAGTCCAGCCCTACAGATTCAAGAGGTTCTAGTAATTTGGAACCTCTTAGGCTGGTTTCTCTTGGCTCTTCTAGCAAATACACCTGAAATGCCCTAGATTGTCAGCACCAAGCTAAGTGAGTTTGGTCAGTTTTGGCAGAAGGGAAGCCCCTTGGCTGGTTTACAGGCACAGCCAACAAGTACGGAGAGCTCAAGAGTCAAACGTCCACTATGCAGCATATCTATCTCCAGCATAAAACAAGGACAGGAAGGATGGACGACTACAAGTCAGTGGCTTCAGGCAGGTGTCTTGGAGGAGTCCATGGAAAGTCTGCACCTCCACAGTCTTGTTGAGGGCTAGACTGGTGAAAGTTTGAGTTTCTTTGACTGTTTGTGCCTGCTATGGTAATTTGCTAAGCTCGCAAATGCAAATGGCTCATCACTCAGTATTAAACAGCTGATATCGTGGCATCTACTATCAAGAAGGAATCTGGCGCATAACAGTGCTGAGGGGCTATGCCAGAGCCCAGGGCATTTGGATTCTATTTGACATTTCTGAACAGGCTTTCTCTCCAACGGGCGGTCTGCCAAACCCTTAAGGGACTGGCAAGGCCTTTAAGCATGAAGAGGGGAGTGAACGACAGTGTGCAGCCTACTAAGCCAAAGCAGCAAAATATGGAGTGATCTATCATGGCAGCAAAGTGTCAACAAGAAGCAAGTCACATGTCAGACACTCAATTAACTGTGACATCCACTGATGTCTGTTTGACATGAGGCCACGCCATGGACATAGCATTCGAGCCAACCTGAGATGTTGCTCTGGGAGGGAGGGATTAAAAGAGGAGAGAATGGTGGTCCAGACCACCTTGTGGGAGAAGAAGAGATAGTAAGGGATTGTCACCAGGTCAGCTGCTTTACAGATTTCATTAACTCTCTGCAGTTAAGTCTTGAGCCGCTGTCTGGTGCATGGAGAAGCAACAATGACTACCAGAGTGATTGGATTCCATCCTTGGGGTCATATGCATGTACAGATTTGCTATTTTTAATTCTTTATGGCTCAGCACCACCACAGAGTCCTTATTGTCCAAGGAAACAGGCCTCCAACAGCCCTCACAGAGCTCCTGTTCCTTGGGAGTTCTTGACAACCAAAAAGGCCAGCTGGGGACCTGCTTGGCAGGGCGCACTGCCAGCTCCAAAGGGCCAGGATTTGGATTTGCTTCCCTTTGTTTTTCCACATCACAGACTGTAGCATGCTGTGCTAGGGAGCGGATGGCACTCTTGGTGTGGGAACCTCCAGAGAAGTAGTCTCCAAAAACCCCAAGAACAATGGATATTTCCACCGCGAGGATGCCATATGAAGGGTCACACAGCGTTGTGGCAATTGTGCAGTTCCAAAACATTCACATGCCACCCCAACATCTGCTGTGAGCCTCCAACTCAGCTCAAGATGCTCCTGAGTTGCCAGTCGGACCCGCCATGTTTCCCAGGGTTCCTAGATGAAACCACACACAGCTCTAGATTCCCCAAGCACATGGGTGAGATTCCAGGATTGAGGACTGACACTAAAGAAGCACAGCTTGGGCACTGGATAATGTGATCTGAAGATGGCTCTGCAGGGGAAGAGCTGGGAGAATGCGATTTGTTTATCCCTTTTCTTGTAGATCGTAAACTTCATGGGGGCAGAGACTACATGTTTGCACAGCAAGTAACACAAAGGGCCTCTTAACTGGCCAAGGCTTCTAGATGCTACTTGAAGAAAAACATTAAACCACCCAGTCATGAATCCCAAGCCAGCACCATTTCATTTGCTTGGGGCTTCCATATAGAACTTCTGCTGAGTTTAGGGCTTAGCTTCCCACTCTGCTCTCTCCCACCCTCTATTATGGTGGATTCATTGCGTCTGGGCCCTAATTTCCTTCTGTCTGGTTTTTCCTCCTGTTATATTTGCTGAGCTGTAAGAGAGAGGATCCTCCACGCTCCCCTTTTTCTGCCCATTTCTCTGGCCAAGCAGAAATGAATGTGGCTTTCCCTGGGCACACTGACAAATCCTTCTACTAATGTCTCCAGGGCTATTGGTTTTGGTTTGTTTAAAATTTCTATGGAAAGGGTTTGTTTAACAAATACGCCTCCCCTTGCCGTGTCTGAAGGCCACATACCTCACACTGGGCTGGTCACTGCAGCCAGAAGCATCTAGAAACAAAAGTGAAACCAAGCAGTCCACTTCCATGGTACATGCAGAGCAAACACTAACACTAAACAAACAGCATAAAGAATGGAAAGTAAAGGAGCTTTCTAAGAACATTAAAACAGCCATATTTGGTGTGGCAGATCAATGGCCCATCTCGCCCAGTACCCTGTCTGCTGATAGTGGCCAATGCCAAGTGCTTCACAGGGAATGAGCTGAACTGGGCGGTTAGTGAGTGACCCTTTCCCTCTTGTCTAGCCCCAGCTTCTGGCAAACAGAGATTTAGGGACACCCAGAGCATTAGAAGAGTAAAATTCTGGAATAGCCTTCCAAAGAGAGCTGTGGGGCAAAAAAAACAAAAAACATAACTGCCTTCAAAACTGAGCATAAGTTTATGGAGGGGATGGTATGATGCGATGGCCTACTTTGGAAATTGACTGATCTTTGATCTATGGTTGTTGGTGGTGGATATGCAAGTGGCCTAAGAATGGAGTATAAAAGGGGGTGGGTTTTGAGTTATAGAGAATTGTTTGTTGGGTGACTTGCTGTTGAGACTTGCCCGCATGCTCAGAGTTTAACTGACCTATGAGTCTATGGTGCTGCATCCTTTCCCAGCTTGGCCAATAGCCATTGGTGGACCTATTCTCCATGAACTTATCTAGTCCTTTTTGGATGACACTTACTGTTTTGGCCTTTACAACATCCTCTGGCAATGAGTTCCATAGGCTGACTGTGCATTGGGTGAAAAAATACATTCTTAGTTACTTCTAAATCTGCTGCCTAGTAATTTCATTGGATGACCTCTGGTAACTATGTTATGTGAAAGAGCAAACAACATTTCCTTGTTCACAATTTTATAAACATCTATCATGTTCTCCCCTGCACCCCTGCAACACCTTTTTACCAAGCTGAACTGCTCCAGTCTTTTTAATCTCTTCTCATAGGGAAGCTGTTCCTTATCCTTAATCATTTTGCCTGTCCTTCTCTCTACCTAAAATTCCTCTCTCTCTCACAATCTAATCATCTTTGATATTACTTGTAACTCAGGGAAGGGCAATGTCCTTTACATTTGCTCGGCACACTGCGCAGCGAGTAATATACCTATGTAGTATCAAAGGAGTCTTGAGAATGAAAGGCATGATTTTATTTAAATAGTGATGAAAGCATGGGGTAAAAGAGACTTCATAGACCTTGGTCCTGTAGGAAGACAAGCCCAGTGATGAGCTGGCCTAAAGACACCTTTTGTCTTCATCCCTCTCTGGCCTTGTGCCAAACACAGCTCAGTCTGACCAGGGAATTTGTCCCTGTGCATCTCAGAAAGGGGTCTTCCTATGTCATGATTACAAACGCTACCCAGTGTTTGATCTATTACACAGCAGCTCTGTATGTTCTAAGGGGGCAGGCTTAAGAGCTACAGAAAATAAATACTATAAAAAGCAATTTGAGACAGAAGACATGAATCAGATGGGAATGAACCAAAGGCCTGGCCACTGTGCAAGGGACTCAGCTCCCCCTCCCTCATTTTCTACATTCTAGAAGAAACAGCGAACCACTATCAGACAAATGAGCCCTCTGGACCCAATTTTTCAAGTTAATGAGCTCCCATTCCAGAGCTTCTTAGGTATGGAGACTCCCAGCACCTACCCTTTGCCACTGCCTCTAATGAGCAGAGGCACCATCATCTATCTCAATATCTGCACTACAGATGGATTCCAGCTGCATCAGAAAAGTGATAGAAACCCACTCCGGACTGCACAAGTTTTGCATTTAACCCTCTCCACAGTGCTAGAAAAAGTCCTGCTCCTGTATTCCAGATGCAAACACACTCTAGGGAAGAGTTCTGGGTCTCTGCTCTGTAGTTCTGGAAATACGTGGTTCCAAAAAGGAAGCCACAGAGATCCTGAGATGAAGCCAGCATTAGCAAGGAGAGCAGATGCCAGAATCACTGATAGGATGGAATATGCAAATGTTGAATTGACGCCCAACACAGTGGTCAGCACCAAGGCCTCTTTCCAAACCAATCACAACATACTGAACATGCTCCAGCATCCATGCACTGCCAAACACACTATAAGGAACTTGCAGTTTCTGTCTGGCATTTTTCTCTCTCGTCAGCGCAATTTAAAAAAAATAAAATTAAACCTACATTTTCTTTTTGAGGTGAGATCTGGCAATTTCTTCAATACATTTTGTTCTCGCCTCTCCCCAAAACGTGTCACTCAGCATCACCATTCAGTGCTGTCTTTGTATTCCCCAGCTACAAACTAACCTCTTGCTTTATGAAGAAATTGCTTTTCTTGCCCCCAGGAACCTCATTCCAGTCTCCATCAGGAGATTTCAAATGGACTTCAGTGTTTTATTAAAAATCTCCCTCATAATTACCCTTCTCGGAAACACGAGGAGAGTGATGGCTCCAGGTACAGGATCGGACTCTAACATGCAAGTCACTCTCCTATTATTATGCTTAAATTAACAGGAATTTTTTTTTGTAAATTGAAGACTAATTTTCTCCTGGGAATAGATCATTAAATCACAGAATACTAATGAAAATTTACAGCATCTAGACGGGAACTGGGCAACTATTTGGTGTTTTGTGAGCCAGAAAAATAAAGCTACAATAGAAGGAAAAGAAACAACAGCTTTATATTCACGAAACCTCATAGCTGCCAGAAGTACCAGCCAAAGCCTGACAAAACACAAACCACAAACAGCTCCAGTGATATTTGCAGTGTTAGAGGAAAGGGATAATGGAGGCCTCCATCAACTGAGAAAAGCAAGTGAGAACAGGAAGTTTGGAGCTAATTCTAGGAGAAAGCGGGGGGGGGGGATTCTCCATCATTTTGCCATCTTCACTTTGAAATCTGCCTGCCTGTCATCTCCCTTTCATAGCAAGAGCTGAGCCATCATGGCTGCTGCTGCAGGCAGAAGCTAGCACTGATGGGAATGACATGGGGAGCATGCCAGCCAGGCAGAGAAAAAGACGGAGCTGGCGGGCAGACGTACGGCAGGGAAGACTGGCGCTGGGCCAGCGGCTAATTAGACCTCCATGCTGCTGACAGTGTCAGGCAAGCCAGAGACAGCCTCGCCCATCACCCTCCATCTCTCTGCCTGTCCTGCTGCTGCGGCTCCACTGACTGACCATCACCCTAGCAACAGTGCCAGTTCAAGATGCAATGCAGCATGTATTTATTAAAGAAGAGCAGTTACACTCGATGGACCTTTTTTTCCCCAGTCAAACTCAATCTTTTGGAGCAATAAGGTTCAATAGATACAGGAGTGTGGAAGTGAGGCACTGCCTTTGCTGGGGTGGAGGGGGTACTTGGGAGCATAATGTCTGGGGGGCACAGAATGGGAAATGCAGATTTCTTCATTGCTTTGATCATACATAATTTAAATATTCAAACTGCTTTGGAATTCATTGAATTATACATGAATTGCCCAGGCAGCATTTTTTTTTTTTGGGTAACTTCTGAAAGGCATTATTTTCCCCCCTCTGCCCTCAGAACCTTGGTTAGCTTAAAAACAGTTGGTTTTGTTTTTTTAAATCCAAGCCAGTTTCATCCTGAAATCACCTTGAGAACAGAGTCCATGCCAGCTGATAACGCTGTTGAATTAATGAGGATTCGGTAAGCACATTCCGCCAGTGGCTTTGAGTCAATGCATCCTTTTTTCCACTGTTTAGAGTTACTTCAGCATATTTTAACACTCTTCCTTGCCTTATACACCTTATTTCAATGATATAAGCACCGCATTACCAAACCTACAGCATAATGGGCTGAGAGCACAGGATACAGAGGGAGCATACTTAGAGAGAAAGAGCCAGGTATTAACAACAGTGATGTTGTTTCATCTGCCCAGAACAGAGTAGAGCCCTAGAAGAGAAGGTCCAGAAGGGTCTGTGAAACTGGCACGTTCAAAAACTGGACACGCATGCATGGGCATGTATCTCTATTAGCATTAAAGAAATGGCGCAAACAGAAACTGCACTGGTGTTTGTTGCAGTCTTCTGTGCAGAGGGAGCACTACCTGTCCACTTAAGAGCTAGACCCAGAGCCGAGTGCAGCCTCCCTTGCCTAGTTTTAAGGCATCTGCAGCCTGACCTGAGGACTATCTACACTGCAAAAATGAAAGTGGCATAAGCAAAAAGAGACTCTGAAGTGTCCAGACAGGGAGCAAGTCAGGTATAAATATATGCGTATAATACCGAGGTCATTTCCCATGGAGACAAGCCCTGACAGACCTCAGAACTGGGTCCTGTGGGTAGATCCCTCTTTAACTTCATTTTTAAAGAGGCAGAATGCTGCAGTTCCTGAGGAGGGGTTGGAGAGCCAGGCTGTATTTCTCAGTCTGACTTCTGGTGAGTCCAGAACGGCTTGGTGAGCCCTTGTAACAGGCACTTCGCCCCTCTTAGCCTAATTCCTCATCAGTGAGACAGGGAGAAGAGCTCTGCCTGCTCCACAGCCACTGGGAGTGCACGGCACAGGTGAGGCTGTGAATACATCATCCCACGGCTGCTCCCCGCATATGGAGAGGCAGAGCCACGCAGGGCACTGACACGACCCAGATGTGTTTACTGTGCATGGTCTTTCTGAGCCCCACAGGGCTGAGCCAGCTACCGCTTTCACTCTGGCTCACATCCTCAACAGGAGGGACAGACCAGCTCCAGTCTGAAGACTCCCCCAGGGCAGACGATACACTTGCACAACTGTAACAAAGCCGAAAGTTGGCCCTTAAGACATACCTTTTAAAGGCAGAATTGGCTACAGCAACTGAAACGTACTCTGGCAGGTCCCCCCATCCACAGACATCTGCATTTCTTTGCCACTTGTCCCCATAGGCATCTTATCCTGCATTTGGGGAACTGGCCTGACCAGGAGGCCTTTGTGGCCATGGCCAATGCAGGCTGTCGGAGGCGAGGCCTATGCACCGAGCTAGCCCAAGCAATGCTAAACAGCAGAGAAAGGTTCCTCCCTGGCCCTTGCAGGGGATCGTCTGGCACCTTCAGGCTAAGATCTAATTCCTCTTAAACAGCCCCGAGTTTGACACAGCCCTGAGCCTCCTTAGCTGCAACCATTGCTTGTTGTCAAACTTACCCTGCCTCTTTAAAAATTCAGCTGTCCTGTAGGAACTTTGGTAACCGAGGATCCGCTGCAGTAGTATGTCCTCCTCTTTGCCAGAAATGTGCTGCCCTTTCCTCTCCCAGGGCCTCCTGGTTCTCATGTTACACGTCAGCGTTAAAAGGAGAGACTGAGACTGCCTTGTTTACCCTCTGCCCTGGAAACTTACTACCAGCCGCTATATGCACCTGGCCCAGTGTCCTCACCGTGCCTGCTCAGAGTCCAGGACCTGGCACTGGACTGGAGGCAGGTGCTCATGGCACTAGAGGGAGAACATCCCTCAGCTGACAAGCACAAAGAGGAAACAGAAGCAAAGGACTGCAGAGAAAGCCCTGCGCAGCTTGCCCAGGACTCTCCCTCCTTCAATCATTTCCCAATGCATTTTGCATCAAGAATGTGGAACGCACAACGCACATCTGGCCTGCAGATATGGCAGCTCATATTTACCAGCTAGCAAAGCAGCCAGATGTTTTAGGGCGGGAGGAAACACCAATGGATGTTGTGGTGTAAGCCTGCTGCATGGGTTACAACAAGGCTGAGACGAGTGAGGTTTGTCACAGCTGGATAGGCCGTTTGCATTGAGTGTGGGATGGGGGGAGAGTACAACAGCCTGGGTGCACACCCTAGGATCCTCCCAGCAACAGTGAGCCCAGTAGGAAAGAAACCTTCCCTCCAGCCAAGGAGTGCAGGATGCTGCTCTGCAGAATCAATCAGTGTGGGGGAAAAGAAGCTCCTCTTTCCAGCATGGAGATGCAGGATTCATGAGGACATTTGGCTTGGCCAAGCTGGGCCAGCCAGGCCAGAGAAAGACTTTATATACTTACAGTGCTGAGACACCCAATGCCATTCCCATGGATGCAGTCATGAATGGGGACTCTTAGCTTTTGAGAATCCTTCTTAGGGTCTCACCTTGCTTGTCCAGCAGTTTCCTCAGAGATGCAGATGTAAAAGGAGCCAAAGTCCTGGGATAACTGGAACAACTCCATTCTCCATGAACAGAAGTGTTCTGTCTTTTCATTTCATCGGCCAAAACACCAGGATTCTGACACTACAAAATATTTGTCTGAGATGTGTTGCTGCACCCAGCTGAGCTGACTTCATGTTTGCCAGGAGCCAACAGTTCAGTGGGAGGAGTGTCCAGTTTGAGGAACAACATTTGGGGCAAAAGGAGAAGTCCCATGAGCACAGACGCTATCTGAGTTGAGCGTTAGGCACATGGAAGGTTGGCCACACCTGTTCAGTCGCTGCCAAGGAGCTCACTGAGACACCGCATCACTGGGAAAAACCTTCCTGTCTGAGAACACACCTGTGTCACCCCTGCAAGCCTAGCAAAGTTGCCGAAGGCATCTTGGGTTTTCATTCAGACAATTGCCACATGAAACAGGCAGTCCTTGGAATCCTCCTCTAGGAAGGGAATTCTGTTTCCAAGGGATGACAAAGCCCATTGCTCATATCAGCTCTAGGTTTGCATCCCAATGGAGGTGTTTCCACAGCTGGTCACTTGGCTCACCACAGCTGCTCATGGTCCCAGACCTTCACACCAGCTTCTTTATCCTCTGGATCACTCTGCTAAGCATGCGGAGAGGGGGAAGCAAACCAATATGGGCAGCCCCAGCCCTTTTCTTCAGAACTCCTCTCTGCCCTGTGGCTGTCCGGTTCCCAGGGTTGCCCCAGTTCCTCTTCACCGTGCTTCAGTCTCAAGGTGGGGGGGGGGGAGCAAAGAGTCTTGTGGTACTTAAATACTAACAGTTTTATTTATTGCATGAGCTTTTGTGGGAGAATATCCCACTTCGTCAGATGGGATATTCTCCCACGAAAGTTCATGCAATAAATAAATCTGTTGGTCTTTAAGTGCCACAAGACTCTGCTTTTTTTGCTTTACCAGACTAACATGGCTGCCCCTTTGGAACTGGGCAAGTCTCAAGGGAAGGGCACAGAGGAGCTCGGCAATATTATTGGGTTGCCGAGCTGGCAAAGGAAATGAAAAGCTGACGGTGGGGCACAATGTGTTCATTGCCCTAAGAGCACATGAGAGGGTGGCACAAAGGGCTGTGCCTTGAGCTCTCCTTTCTAACCAGCTTCAAACTGATGCTAATGCCGGAGAAAGTGCTAGAACAGCAGCCTGGGGGGCTGAACTCTGCTTGCCCCCAAAACAGGGACTGTGTGGAGAGCTGAAGTGCCAGCCCTGGAGGCTGAACTCCCCTTTCATCCTGAGAAGGGCCCATGTGCATCAGCCCCATGGAGGGGCCCTTCTCAGCCCCCGTGGCTCATTAATGTCTTGGTGCACTGCTGAGTTAATTAGTGCCAGCTCTGTTTCCAGAGCTGAGACTCACTAACGCATGTCAGCCAACAGCCAGCAGAGGATCATGTCTGTGGCTGCTATCCATCTGGATCACACGAGCAGACAGCTTGGAGGTGAAAAGCCCTATTCCCATTTTCCTGAGGCATTCAGCCCCTGCAGCTGTTGGAACCAGCAAAAGAGAGGGCAGGTTCCCATTCCCAAACTGTTCAGGAGTCTGCATGTGAGACAGTTCTTGGGAAGCGAGGTCAATGGAGATTAGAGGAACATAAACCATGTTCAGTGATTCACAATTGTGGAAAATCACCTCAGCACCACAGGCAAAAGACCCTGGACTTAGAGCCAGAAGCATCTGTCTGTGAACCTGTCCACAAAAGGTCTTTTTAATAAGATTAGGAACCTCTTGAAAATTAACATGTTAGCTGGTCACGGAGATCCGTAGAACATAAGCTCCACATGAGTAGCCAAAACCTGCTGAAATCCAGCTTGCACTCCTGTCCTATGTTAGGCTTTAAAAAATGTGCTGGTTACTTAAAACACATAAGTTAACAGTTCCTTTTATCCTAGCACGGACACGCCGCCTGTAAATCTACCTACAGCCAGCGCTGGCTCTTCTGTGAGACAAGAGACAGACGTGGCTCCAGGTGGCAGTTCTTAGGGGCACCTAGGCCCCCTGAAGATCAGGCTGGCTCCCGCCTCTTCAACTCTCTCCTAGCAGCTCAGGCACTGTTAGTCAACCTGCAGCTTAAGTCATGTAGGCAGAATGCACTTTAAATCCCTCTGCAGGCAGACACTGGAGATTTATGCACTTTGGAAAACTGTTTTCAATCTCCATGAATGAGATGGGGGGGGGGAACAAAATTTGGGTTGGGGCACCACAACCCCTTGAGCCAGCCCTGCATACAGCCTACAGCATGCCCAGCCCCACAGCTTCTTGGCAGCATGCACTAATGAGAGTGGAGCCTTTGGGGCAGAAAGCTGCTCCTCAATATGCCATGGTGCTGTTTCCAAGGAGGCCATTTACAAGTACAGAAATGCTCTGCAGAGGCAGAGAGAGGGGGAGTCTGAGCATGCAGCTAAGCAGCAAACAAGACTCATGGTAGCAAGTCTCTGGGCTCGGGTCAACTGATTCAGGCTCGCACTGTCAGGGTAACAAAAGCTCAGGATAGAGGCTAAAGCCCAGGCTCTGAAACCTGGCAAAGGGGAGGGATTTTGCATCACCACTGGTATTTTTAGCCTTATCACATGAGTCCTGTGAGCCCAGCAATGCTGGCAGACCAGGTGCCAGCTCCTGCCAGGGCTCTAGGCCTCAGCTGAGTACTGATGCACTCATTGCTGGAAACCGGTCTGTTTCCCCTGTGTGTTAGATTGGTTCAGGCGCATATTGGACTTAAGTGTTTCATGTGTAGACTTTGTGAAATGCGTGTCAGTAGCTACATGTATTAATCCCACTTATACTGTCTGTATCCCATGCTATAAAGGTGATAGTTAAATGCCTGCACCTAAGCTGTAAGATATTTGTTCTGAACTATGGAACTCACCAAAGAAGAGCAAAACAAAGTGCTGAAACCCTAGGAAAGGAATCACCTCTTGCCTGTCCAGAAGGACTATCTTCAAGCATCTGACAAAATGGGATTTTCCCCCATGAAAGCTCATCTGATAAATAAATTTATCATCTGATAAAGAAGTCTTTAAAAGTGCCACCAGACTCCTTGTTTGTTTTTCTCAAAATTAAGTGAGCTGTTGAGGGGCATCACAGTACAAAAACTGCTAATTGCCACAGCACATCTATGAAGAGGCTACCAGCAAATGTGCTCATCTTCTCTTCTTGAATTTTGGGCAAGGAAATAAAAAGAGTTGACAGGAAAATTTTTCATCTCTCTGGACTCTGCCATTACCAAAGATATGAAACAGATGCAGAGATCCCATTTGACATGAGTTTGCCATAAGACATTCAGGGTGGGCAGACTACTACAAATCTGCCCACATATCTGCACAACAGATACCATCATAGGTCCTAATCAAGCCTGCTACTCCATCAAAGGCTCATTTACCTGCTCATCTACTAACGTGGTCTATGCCATCATGTGCAAGAAATGCCCCAACACCTGATATGTTGGACAAACAGGACGATCACTCCGTAAGAGACTGAATGAGCACAGAGCTGATATCAGAAATCAAAGAACAAAGAAACCAGTTGCTGAGCATTTCCATCTTCCTAATCGACTGTCATTAGAGATGTACCTGGGACATCAAGACTCCAAAGAGAAACAGCTGAACTCGAATTAATATGCAAGCTAAATTCTGTGAAAGCAGGACTCAATCGAGACTATGAGTTCTTTTCCCATTACAAAGGGTAATTTGACTTCAGGCTTCCCATGGTTTGAGCCTGTAAACTGCTCTGATTTGCTGTTACTTTATGACCTGATCCTATTTTTTACACCCCCTTGCATTTAGCTTCATTCCTTTCTGTAAGTTCACCCATCTTCGAAGCATCTGAGGAAGTGGGATCTTCTCCCACGAAAGCTCATGCAAAAAATAAATCGGTTAGTCTTCAAGTGCCACACAGCTCCTTGTTGTTTTTTTTACTGGACTAGGCTAACACGGCTATCCCTTTTGAAATTGAATACTACAATTCTGCCACCTTTTAAAATACAAACTGTAACTCAGTTGTGTATGTAAGTTTGCTTACTTTAACCTACTAATTCCACATTAAGTTATTTTCTTAGTTAACAATTCCTTAGTTAGTTTACTATAGGATCATGTTGTCTTTCATTTGAGATTCGAGTTTCCATATTGACCTGGGGTAAGTGACTGGTCTCTTGGGGCTGGACACAAGCTGAATCTTTTGTGAATTTTGGTGTAGAGCAACCAACTGTCATGAAATGCAGATTCCCTGGGTGGGAAAGATAGATGGGAATATGGTAAGATTCTTATAGTTCACATGTCACTGGGCTGATGAAATTTAATTATGGAGCATGCCACCCATTCAGGTCTCTGCCATGCCTTTTAACAGTGGGCTCTGAGGTTGGCAGTCACGGTCGAGAACCATTCCAGACAGCGTAGTTGACCAGGGCCCTGAGACTCACTGCCTTGGTGGTTTCTTTTATTCACTGGGCCCTGAAACAAACCAGGAATATGCAGCCACCCTGTTTCTTCCTCTCCTCAGTTAACTCAGGCCTCATCTACCTGAAAAGGTTTATTGATGCTAGTTACAGCAGTGGTCAAAAAGCACTGTAATTACAGTCCTTGTGCCTAAACCCACAGCATTCATTGTGCTGCTAAAGTGCATCCACATGTGGAGCTCTAGCATGGATAGTGAGAGCTGTGCATGTGGGCGACTATCCCGCTCTACAACTCACCATTTTGTGCTGCTAGAAACTGTGGGAAGATGTAGAGGATTGCAGTGGATCATGGGTGTAGGCTGAACATCTCATGATACAGTAATTTCCATCCTGTCATCCCATGAGTTTCTGACTGCACTTTGCAGCGTTGGTGCAAGGGCTCCTGTTTCCTGGGCACCTTCTGTCTCTGACTGAAAGGACGGATCCTGCACTGCTCTCCACTGTTGCTGTCAGTGTTCTGAACCCACTGCGGCTGGTCATGCAGTGTATCACGAGCTCACAATCGAAACAGAAATCTGAGATACCTGTCCTGCCGTGTGCCATGCATACCAACAATACCAGATTACTGTTTGCCTTCACAGAGCATCTGCACATGGTTCACCTCCACTTTTAGGTGCAGGAAACAAGCACAAGTGGTGGGATTGCATTGTTATGTGGGTCTGGGATGATGAGTAGTGGCTGCAAAACTTCTGAATGTGGAAAGCCACCTTCATGGCGCTCGCCCCTTCCCTGTGGTGCAAAGACACACTGGAATGCAGGTTCTGGGTGAGTGATTGCTTGCTTCAGGCATGAATGCAAGTACACAAGGACAAAATTTCAAATCGTGCCACCATTTTCCACAGGTGAGGGCCATAGAAGGTGATATCTTGGTTCTGAGAGTCAGCAGGGTGCTAGGGTGCATCTCCTCCGTGTGAGATCAGCTTCAAACCAGGTACCTATTCTGCTTGCCTGTGCACTGCTCTGGTTCCTGCAGATGTGATTGCTGACTGGCATGGGAAAGTTTCCTACAACAGGGGAAGAAACAAAGCAACTCTTCTGAGGAATCTCCAAGACCAGGATTGGTGAGTACCTCCAGGAAAGTTTCCTAGAGATTTCATCATAAGTTAGCCATAAAATCTCAATGTGTGTTAACGTGCTTCTCAGCCATGCTGCCTGGCTGTGCAAGGGAATGGGAAGCACATGGAAACAGCTACCCTTGTGCATTTCTATCCCTTCAACTACCTCTATCATTTAGCAAAGCAAAGGGCACCCTAGAAGGGCACCCTATAAACAAGCATCAACTCCAGAAAACACTTACCTGAGCTCCCATCTCTTGCATCCTGCACACCAGAGCTGCAGGGCTGGGGCTGATGTGAACCCCCCAGGGTCATTAAGAGACCCCAACAGCCCATGGCACTAAATGGCCAAGTGCCTGGCTCTGGTTCCTCATCCAACTCCTCCTCCTCATCAATTACTTTTTTGCTGGGGTTGAGTCTGGTACCTGCTGCCTGGGCACACAGAGGGATCCATGGGCGTCTTGGGGCAGAAGTGAGGCTCCCGCTGAGGACGGCTTCCAACTCCTTATAGAAGCGGCAGGGCTTTTGGCTGTGGACTAAAGCAACTGTTTGCCTCCCTGGCCTTTTGGTATCCCTGCCACAGCTGCTCGATTTTCACTCAGTACTGCACTGTGTCCCATTCATAGCCCTTCTCTGTCATTAAAGGAGAAATCTGGCCATAGGTATCAAAAGTTCCTTCAGCTGGAGTGGAGCTGGGACCGCATGGCCAATTCTCCTGAAATGCCAATGAGATCCAGATGCTCCAACATGCTGCAAGCAAGAGAGCGTTTGGCATGTGGAACTGTCACAGTCAGCTGGGAAGATGAGAGGTGACCTTTCCAAACCAACCAAGCGAGAACTGAAATTTAAAAAATTCCTGAGGCTTTTAAAGAGGAAGGGGTGGGTGGCTGCAGAGCATTGGAGTTCAAACCAATGATCAGAGTGGTCAGGATGGGCATTGTGGGACTCTTCTGGAGGCTGTTTACCGTGACATAACTAACTGTGGTGTCTATACTGATGCTTTGTCAATTTAAGTTGTGCAAAAAAAGTTCTATGCTTCTCGTCAAGGTGGATATATTTTGTTATAAAGCAGGGCAGTTCTCTTGGCAGGCGGTGGAATGCAGTTTGTACACCAGAAAAGCTGACTTGGGGTGACAAAAGGGTCTAGTACAGACCAGGCCTCACTCTTCATTATCCTTTCCTACCCTTTTTATTTCTCTCTAAACCCAACCAGCCATTGCTGTTCCGACTGAAATAATTAATTGGAAAACATTGCCATTGTAGAAGAAAAGAGTGATTAAACCCATTCAGCGGACAATGGAGTAATCATCAGCCTAAGCATCTAATGACAGGGTTGGAGAGGGTAGTTGCGGGGATAATAACAGAGCTGTTTGTAAACTGTGTTGCCGGATGAGCTGGGAGGAGGGTCCCCTGCTTGCTTTTGCTCCTAGTTTTGTGCCTGATTCCCAAAGTAAAAAACAACACAAATGCAAGAATAAAAGACTGTTTCAGAGTGGATACACATGAAGGGCTGCTGGAAAAACAAGAGCATCAGGAAGCATAAACATCTCTCCCATCCCAGCTCTCTAGCACTTGCTCAAGGCGTGCAGCCATTGATTAGCTGGGAGGCTGATTTGCCCCTTGAAAGAGCCCTCGGGGTGTGGGAGAGCATGGACCACTGTGTATTTGGCCAACATAACAATACAAGATAAGAAAAGATGGCAGCTAGGGAACCCCTGAGCCTGGCTGGTTTTTCTAGTCAAACACTTTCCTGTGTAAGGGCCACACATCGCTAATGCATCTGACCCCCACACACTTTCCAGACTCCTTGCTGGGTATCATAGCAACAGGTTTCTTATCTCCCATGCCATGAAAAGGGGGAGGACTTGGTTTCCTCCAACCATCAGACACAGGTGAACAGACAGTCACGAACACACAGTCTACAGCAGGGGAGTGAAGGGGAATAGCATTCAAGCCAGTTCTGCCCTCCTGACCCATCCATGTTTAACTGCACAGGATGGAGCTGAAATCACAAAGGAGGAATCACTTGTCACATCTGCTTTTCCTACTGCTTGTTCTGGGAAAGAGCCTTCTGCATGTAGAACAGCAGCCCTTGCAGGAACAGACCGGTGGCCTCTCCACTCCAGGGTGTGGCAGGTTTCACCAGAGGGGCCCAATGGCTTAGGGATGGCCCATAGTAGCTCATTAATCAGAACTGGAGCATGCCATTTAATAAGGAAGCCAAATAGCCCAAGGGACTAGGAAGAGAGCAGAGCAGTCACCCCATCCAACCCTCCCAGCATCTCAGTGGCTGGAGACCGCAGGGTGGTTACTGCTGGCTCAGCAGAGAGGCCAACACCTGAATGGGCCATGAGCACTGACCTGCTTTCTGACACCTGCCCGCTGGTCTGCAGATATATTTGAGAAATGTGGAGAGAAAATACAGGGAGCCCAAGGTGCCATTTCCTTTACGGTGGGTTTCCTGCAGCAGTCTACTCCAGGGGTGTGCATCCCACAAAGGAATAACCAACCACAAAGAAATGATCACCAACTCAAAGGGTTGAAGACTAAGGATGTTCCAAACAAACTATCCCATGGTGACTTAGCTATGGAGGGAAGGAAAGTTTGAAAAGCCACGCCAGTGGGCTGCAATAAACGTCACTGACTGTCTCAGGGTGGAGAAGACGGGGGAGACTGAATAATTCCTTTGTTTTGAGTTCCTCTGGCTTGCAGGATTTCTTGTGTGAGCTCAAATTACCAATACAGCTCCCTCTTCCTGCTCTCCTTCTCAAGCCCAGGCAGTCATACCACACATTAAAATACATTTAGCAACCAATCAGGGACCTGTGACTTTTTATAATAAAGACATTTTTCATCTTCACAATCTCAATGAGAGCAAGTGTGAAGTGGTGTGAAATTGCAAACGGTCACGGTGAGCTAGCAGCCGAGGTTTCCCTAGGTATCCTTCATCCCACCAAATAGAGTTTGAGCTGCCCAAAGCATATAAATCTTGAGCAACTCCAAGTCACTTTGAGTAATAGTTCATTTTCTGATTTAATTTTGACTGTGACTGCAGCTTCTGAAAGGTATTTTCAACTGCGGGTTAGTTCAGGGTCTTTTTTTTTTTCCCCAAGAGCTGATCCAGAAACACAGGCAGTTTCGCTCTAGCTCAGGACTGAATCTCAGCCAAGTGCGAAGTCTGTGAGGAGCACAGCCATTTGGGCTGTGCTGACCCCAGCAGGAGAGCAGTGCAGGTCCAGTGGTGGATTACCAAACAGAAACACTTCTCAGCTCCCAGCCCCCAGGAAATTACGTGAGCAACAAGCCCCCCATTTTAGCCTTCTGGCATCTGCCCAGCTTCCCTCCTGCACTAGGCTGAGCTGGAGATGATGCAGGTCATGCTGAGGAAAGCTGAGCCTGACCCTGAAGACTGGTTAGGAGTCTTTTAGCCCAGCACTAACCATGCCAGCTTCATAACTGATTTCAGTGGTGCTGTGTCAGCCTATGGCAGGGATGACTTTGGGTCACAGCTGCCTGCCAGGAAGGTGGAGGAAGGGGATTCAGAGATACCAGGCCACATAGCTGGCTAAAATGAAAGGAATTTCTGTCCTTTCCACTGAATACTATTCCTGTTGTTAGTGTCGGAGAGTGTCAGAGCTCCATTTGGCAGTGGGCTGAGCTGTGGGCCTGCCCCAGAGGATGGTCGCAGGGGCCTGGCTCACCAAAGGGGTGGCTGCTGCGGCAAGGGGCTAACCCACATCTCACAGTCAGCTGCTGGCAGCAGGTTCACCTTCCTGGAGCTGAACTAACTGCTCTGAGGCTTCTTTCCTCCGCTGTTCCTGAGGAGGGACCGGTGATGTGCTCCTAGCAATTGGGCCCCAATGACAGGATGAGCTCTGGCAACTCCAAGCTGCTGCCTGTTTCTCCTCAGGTGCTGGTGGGATTTGGGATGCAGCTGTTGCAAGTGCCTTGGATCTCCAATACTGATCCCACACCCTGCCATGCACAGAAGCTGAAAGTGCAGGGCTGTATTACTAATGAGCACCTGTGTTTACAGTCGGTCCATTCAGAGCAGGAATCTCAGTCCAAACAGCTCTAGGACAAATACACAAATATACATCAGGCCTTGAAGAGCGGACTTGCTGGTAATGAGCTGGGGTTACAGCTTCTCAGCATGCCCTCATCACACCCCATTTCTGGTGATGCCGCTCTGTTGCCCCACAGATGCCAGTCTTTGATATGGTTTTGCCTGCTGGGCCCCACCCCATCCCTGACTCCCTTCGCCATGCACTACGCTGATTGGAAAGTGAAAACAACCATCCACCTAAGGGCTGCACCCCAGAGCATTCCTGCACTTGCGCAAGCGGAACAAAAACGAGCAGCACATCTAGTCCGACCGCATCGTCACACCATGGGAAGCTGCAATAAGTAAGTTCTCCGTCCTACAGAAAACCTTTTCAGACACCCACCACAGAACGCCAGCAGGGGCTAGACCCATCAACATGCTGGATGCCAGAAGGGGCCATGGACTGATCCCATTGCTCACACCACGTAACAAAGCACACTTCCACCAAATCCAATCGAGTCTCTACACAGACACACAGCAGTTCTGATTCACTCTGTCTTTTGTCCTCTACTTCCTACATCCCCCTTTACACTGAACCACAGTCTGGGACATCTTTTACCCACTCCTCCATTCAGAGCCTGTGGCTCAAGCTTGTGTCTTTCACATGGATCCACCTAGGAGCTCCTCTTTAGCTTTCAGAAGTAATGATTCACCCCCTTTCCACTTCTCCCCAAAGATTTACCTTTTAATACATGCAACACTGAAGATTCCTTCTTTTTCTTGCACCATTCAGGTCTTAAAAGGGGCACTCCGACATGTCCCTGCTTGGCTGCTACCCAGCAGTTTCTTCTATTTCCTCACCAGTTGTTATGTTTCTCCAGTGACGTCATAGCTTAATTTCCTTTAACCAAACCTCTACCTCACTGCACCAGCCTAGGATGCCACCTTTCAATCCAGCCCCCTTGCAGTGCCAGGCCTATCTCCAGGATGCTGAACACAGCGTGTAATCTGGTGATTTTTAAAAATCCATTCTGCTCCCAAGACTCCTTAAGCTGGCTGAGGAGTGGAGGTACACTGAGCCCTTCAGAGCTGGGACCTGTCTTTCCCCGCTGACTCGAGGATGCAGTTGGGAGCTGCCCTGAGCAGTGATCAGGGAATTTCACATCTCTTTGCTACCCATATAGAGGCATCTTCCCTTTATCATGCTTTCTTCACGCCAGCAAAGGAAAGGGGAGCGGAAGCTCCCAAGCTCCCTTCCCTTGTTCCCCTAAGAGGTAGAAATTGTCACCCTTTTACAACCTCCAAGGGCCAAAATGGAGTTTGGAGAGCAAATAACTACAGGCATAAAAACAAACAAGAGAGTATTTAATGCAGCCAGTGTCTATGAGTACTGCAGTGACACATTTGGGGGAGATGCTCTATGCTGACAGGAGATCATAAAATCACCTATGTGAGCAGTAAATGCTCTCCCGCTGACATAAAGCTGTGCACACAGGTGGGTCTGCTGGTGTAACTTGGGAGGGGTAGTTTTTTCACACCCCTGGACGACGCGAGTTATGCCAGCCAGGCTGTACTGTAGACACGTAGGCTTAGTCAGAAGCAGGAGGCCTGTGAAAGAATGCACAAGTCTTCTGGATTTCCTGGGGTTAAATGTGAGCAATCCACATTGAGGAGGACAGTGCTGAGAAGCTAAATGATCTCTCAGCACCAATCTTCACAGCCAGCAGAGAGCGTTGGGGAGAGTCCTGCCTGGTAACAAAGATGAGGTGCATTCAGAGACTGAGGTGGTGGAAGAAGAGATCTGAAGAGAACAGATAATTTAAAAAGCAATTATCTATCCAGCCCAGCTGGTTCAGCCAAGAGCTCCAAAGGAGTGTAGGGCTGAAGTAGCTGAGCGGCTATCAAAAATCTATAATCTCTCACTGTTCCAAAGTATTACAGAATGGAACTATTGTATCTTTATCTTTAAAAGGGGTGACCTAGAGAATTACAGAGTAATGAGCCTTACTTCTGTGCCTTGTGAATCAGTTAAATGATAATTGAGAAGACAATAGCAAAACACCTGGAACTTCCTAACATGATAAATTCTAACCTGCAAAGTTTTTGCAAAGGAAAAGTGTGCCTCACTAACCTCTTAGCACTCTTTGAATGTGTTGGACAAGCAATGGGTAAAAGAGATAGCTATTACCTAAAGTATTTAGAGTCAAAGCAGCTAGTCATGAAGTGAGAGGCAAAGTAGTGTCATGGATCAAAAACAGGCTAGGACACAGAAAGCAAAGGCTACGACTGCATCATCAAATTTCATCACAGGAAAAGGTTAACAGAGGGGACAGCAGGGCCCCATACTGGGGCCTGTGTTGTTTAAGTTATTTATCAATTATCTGAAGGGGAGCGAGCAGCAAGAGCCACAACAGTGCACATGACACTAACAGTATGTCTACACTGCAGCAAATGACTCGTGGTTCAGGCATAGCTGAGTCAATCGACAGGCTTGTGGGGGTCAGGCTGTGAGGTTTTAACATTACAATATAGATGTTAGGGCTCCTGCTGGAATTTGGATGGTAGGAACTCTCCCCTTGTGGGATCTCGGAGCCCAAGCCCAAACATTTACAATGCAGCTGTACAGCCCTGCAGTTTGGGCCCTGCAAGCCCAAATCAGCTGACCCAGGCCAGTGTAGACAGGCCCAAAGTTATTTAGACCAGGCAGGACCAGAGAGGATGGTGAGGGACCTCAGAGAGATCTAAACATATTAGGGGAATGGTCAATTCAATGGCAAATAAAGCTCAGGGTTGATGAACACTAAGTAATGCAGACTGGAAGGGAAACTGTAAACTACACATGCACCTTATGGGGTCTAAATTAACTGCGTCAACTCAAGCAAGGGATCAGAGACACCCCTGCTCACTGTGCAGCTGTGGCCAAAAAAGTAAACAATGGTAAGGTGCGGAAGGACTAGGATGTTCAATAATATAAAGAATATTTAATATAAAGAATATTGCATGCTTTCTACAGATCATTGGTGCAGCCTCATCTGGAACAGTGCACATAAGACAGACTGGCCTTTTTCAGAAAAAACTGCTGAATTAGAGAAGGATCAAAGAATAATCAGAAGGATTAAGGGCCTGAATAAATTTTCATATGAAGAGATAATAAAAAGATTGAGATAAAAAAATACCCCCTCACACAATGTGTAATTAAGCTATGAAACTCATTGCGACTGAGAGGTACTGCAGCCAAGAACTTCAAAGAGTAAATGGGGGTTGGGTATTTACGTAGCTATCAAGAATATCCAGAGTCGACATTATTAACACCACACATTTTGGTAGGGATTAAATCTCTTATTTCACGGGCAGCAGTGTTTCCTAGTGGATAGAACACTGGACTGGGACTCAGGAGACCCACAGTCTATTTCTGGCTCTGCCTCTTCGGTGACCTGAACAAGTCACTTCATTGTTCTGTGCCTCACTTTACCCAGCTGAAAAGGAGCAATGATACTTCTTATGCAAACTAAACAGTCATGAAAGTTCCTGTCATGGATCAGTAACTGGTTAAAAAACGGGAAAAAAGGGTCACTTTTTAGAATGGAAAGAGGTAAATAGTGGGGCCCTGCAAGGAATTGTACTGAGGCCAGTACAGTTCAACATATTCATAAATGATCTGGAAAAAGTGAAGTGGCAAAATTTGCACACAATACAAAACTATTCAAGATAGTTAAGTCCAAAGCAGACTGCGAAGAGTTACGAGGGGATCTCACAAAACTGGGTGACTATGAAACAAAATGGCAGACGAAATTCAGTGGTGATTAGTGCAAAATTATGCACTTTGGAAAACAATTCCAGCTACATACACAAAATGATGGAATCTGAAATAGCTGTTATCCCTCGAGAAAGATCTTGGAATCACTGTGGCTAGTTCTCTGAAAACATCCACTCAATGTGCAGCAGCAATCCAAAAAAAAAAAAGCTATTAGAATGTAAGGAACCATCAGGAAAAGAATAGCCGAGACAGTAAATACCATAATGCCACTTTACGAACCCATGCTGCACCCACACATTGAATACTGCATGCCATTCTAGTTGCTCCACCTCACAAATGATATGGAAATCATATGGAGAAGGGCAGTAAAAATGATTAAGGATACAGAACAGTTTTCGTATCAAAAGAGATTAAAAGACTGTGGCTGTTCAGCTAGGAAAAGAGATGACTAAAGGGGGATATGACAGAGGTCTATAAAATCATGACTGGTGTAGAGAAAAAGTGTTAGTTACTCATTCACACAACACTGGAATCAGGGTTCACCCAATGAAATTAATAGGTGGCAGATTTAAAACTAGTATAAGGAAGTATTTCTGCACCCAGCGCACAGCCAACCTGTGGAACTCATTGGCAGTGGATGCTCTAAAGGCCAAAAGCATAACTGGGTTCAAAAACTAATTAAGTTCAGGGAGGATAGGTTCCTCAGTGACTATCAACTAGGATGCTCAGGGACACAATCCCATCCTTGGTGTGTTTCTAAACCTCTGAGTGGCAGAGGCTGGGACCGGGTGACTGGGGTTGGATCATGTGTTAACTGGCCTGTTCTGTTCATTTCCTCTGAAGCTGTGGCACGCGTTGGCAGACAGGACACTGGGCTAGATGGACCATTGGTATGACCCAGCCCGGTTATTCTGAGGCTCTTATGTTCTCGTTCATTTTTTGTAACAGGGAGAGGTAGGCGAGAACAAGTGTCTGTGGGCCCTGGGGGCATGGCATTATACTGCACCTGTCTATTGGTTCAATAGGATGCCATCACTGGGGTCTACAGGCCAGTGATGCTGTGGACAACAATGACTGGCAGTCAGGAAAGCAGCAAATTGCCATTCCTATACAAACGTAAAAGCTATCAGCATCTCAGTTTGGGCACAGAATTAATTTAAAATATTGCAGGGCCTCACTGTAACCAGCCAAACAAGCCATTAGCTTATCAGGTAAGGTGGGGACACGAAGTCATACCACCGCCACACAATCTTGCAGTGGTTCTATCTCCACTTAGGTTGGTAACATCTGAATCCAGGTAAGTGAATCTGAGAGGGAAAAGAGCTGTTGCTCAGAGTCAGCCCACAGCAGCTAGCAACATGCTGGGCTTGGGTGAGGGCCAAACACTCCCTGCCCAGCCTGTAACAGACTGGATGCTTCAACCAGTGAACTCAGCAGCATGAATGCACGTGCAGACACATCCCATCTAGGCAGGGGCAGCTTTTGTTTTGCTTTGTGACTGTGGGCTCTGTCCTGCTAGGTGCAAGCTCTCCCACCTCAATCCATCAAAGCACAGAAGCAGTCTCATTGGGATGAGACTAGGCGGGTCAAAGAAAAGCCATTCTGGGTCTACTGCCACCATGCCAGCCTAGCCAGGTGGGCCGTTCCCGTGGGGAGGAAATCAGCAGGGCTTTACTTTAGCCAGAGCCAAGCCCTGGTTTTCAGGCTGGAGCTTCAGCCACGTTCCCAGTGCTGGTCACATGAAGAAGGGAGTGGGGCTCCCCACACACCCCTAGAAGCTATGCTCAGAAGAAAAGCCTGTTGAGCAACAAGCAGTTAGGGCTCTTGAAGCCTTCCCAGAAAGTCTGTGGGTATCAGCCAAAGGGCCTTTACCCCACCCAAGGATAAAACCATGTGCAATGGCCAAAGCAGCAACAGAGATGCAGAGCTTGGTTACACAAAGTTCAGCATAAAATCTTCCTCAGTCAAACCCATAACAGAAAGCCCAGCAACCACAGGGATCCCAGTGTTCACGCCAGCACCTGCTCAGAAACAAAAAGCCACAGCCTTACTGTTCAATGTCTTCTTGTCTTCTCAGAAGGTAGAAGGCCTCTTCTTGGCACTTAAAGGAGGAGGACTCTTCTTTGACCTTTATGGAAACAAAAGATATGTCAGTCCTCATCTCTGTGGTGATTTAATACCCTGAGCAGAAACATCTCAATGCAGAAAACACAGGCTCTGGTTCTCCATTGCTCCACACCTTGGGCTGGCATCTGCACCCATGCAGGGAGTGCAACATGTTGCAGTTCTGTGTCGGTGGCATGTTTTGCACAAATTTTACACCAGTGTACAGGACTGCACAAGGTGGAGTGCAATGGAAAACCAAGCCCAGAAGAGCCCCTTTCACAGAGGGGAACTGCCAAACATATTAGATTAAACCAGAGGCCAGCCAATGACTTTTTCACTATTTTTTTGTGGGGAGGGGGTTCGGAGGGCGTATCACATAACCATTTCTTGGCTACTGCAGAGGCTGAGGTTTAATGAGGGCTTTCCTCTTGCTTCAGTCCAGCTGCTGGGTCCTATGGAGAAGCCAGATTGCTTTTTGGGACTTCACACTCATTTTCACTTGATGTCATGCACGCACCACAGTGTCCTACAAGAACTGAGAGGGCAAATCCAATCCACAGACTCAGAGCCAACACAGAGAGTAAGAAGTCATGTAAACTGCTGTTTAACCTGAAAAGCCTTTTCTTAAAACCTGTCCATGTGTGACTGTTTCCCCTGTGCAGCTGAAATGTGAACACTTCATCCCGTCTCCCAGCTATGCAAACTGACAACACCTTACCCAGCGTCTCTGGGACATGCACCCAATATCAGGTGCCAGATGCCAGAAGACATAAGCAAGTTCTCTGCGGACCATGCTGTCCATGAGGTTTAGACCCAATATTTTGCCTTTGCAAAGGGGGAGAGGGTGATTTATAAACCCAAAATAAACAGAAATGGCTTCTTCAGTCATTTTAATAGACTAACTGAAAGCAAGGTGAGAAGTTCTTATGTTCTCTTTTCAATGACATTCATCCCTGCAGTGTGAAAAACCAAACCACAAAAGTACTGAACTCTTGCAGAAGATGCAGCAAGCCAACTGAACAGTCTAACTTCACTGTCCAAGCTGAGTGAGATGCAAAATAAACAAAGGGCACAAACAGTGAAGAGGACACACTAGGATCCTACAGTTGGGTCTGGGAGGGTAGAACTCTGCAGACAGCCCCACGGGAGGACAAGGGTCACTTGGGTCACTTAGGATTTACTACCCTAAACAATTATCCTTCAGCTGCTCAGGATTTATCATCCATGGCTTTGTGTAGAAGAGAGTTTTAGGATACAATGAGAGAGGACACCAGCTAGTTTGATCTGAGACCTGCTCTTCAGCATGTGCTAATCTAACTGAGTTAAAGTATGCCTTCCTAACAGGCTTTACTTTGAGCAAATTAGCACATGCTTGCATTTGACTAGAGCTTTATGCTGATCTCACATTAGCTAGTTCAAGCTAACTAGCACATCTAAAGCCTGGCATGCTCACAGATAGCATATAAGCAAGCAAGTCAGATCCCCTATACAAGGCAGCTCTGGTTCAGCAGTTCTGACCCCAGCAGTCTGCCTAAAGCCCTACTGCCTATTCTGGGTTTGACCAGCCCTGGTTACGATCACCAAGATGACCTGTCATGGGGACACTCGGGGACAGATGGGGTGGGGTTAAAAGACTGTATTGGGCCAAGGTTTCTCTTTTATATTTTCTTTCTCCTCATCTGGGGCTGGAAGCAGGGAGAGCAGCGCTAGGAAGCGACCCAGGGACAGTAACACAGAAGGTCCCCAGCCTTCCCCAGGGGTCAATGCTGCTGTCCCATCTAGGGTCCTGGCTCAGAGTCTGGTGGAGTAGGTGGACTCAAGGTCTCCTATCCTTACCCCACCCCCAGCTAAGAAGATGCTAACCACTAGGGCACCCTGTCCACTGAGGGCCCTGCTACATGAGGCCAGTGCACTCCCAGCCCTGAGTTTCCCCAAAACAATGGGTCCTGAATTGTCCTCTCCTGAACAATTTGGAGAAATCACAGGTTTGCTGTGCCTTTAAATTAAAGAGACAAACACACATTACAGCTCATTAACTTCACTGGAGTAAATACCCCCTTCTCTGCAAACATGTCACTGAGTTGGTGTGTAGTAAACCAACTGATTAACAATTGGACATAGGTTAAGTAATGCCAAATAAAAGGAACCCAGTAAGAAAGGGTTACAAGCAAATAAAAATAAAAATATACCTCTAAGAGTCTCAAACTTAGTCTAGTAAACTAGAGGCTTTGTTCAAGTTGGAAGACTGGAGAGAGAAGCCATGTCCCCAGCCATGGGCAACTTTCCATCAGTTAGGACCTTCTGCAGAAGTACAAGATGCTGGCTTCCCTTATCTAACCAGGTGAAAGACTATTGCCTAAATAGGTTTCTCATGTATATTCAGCTCCCAGAGACTTCTACCCTTCCTTAGCTGAAGAAGGGTGGGAGCTTGCAAGAGCTCCGGTCCCTTGTGTCTTTCTTGTGATGGACGTCAGAGAGGCCTCAGCCCTTCTATAACCCCATATCTTCCAAATTCAATGGCCCTCTTTCAAGAGGCAGTGTGACCTCATGCTATTCTTTCTTCCCCTTCCTGTGAGCTTCCCCTCTTCCTCTTGATTTCTATGTAATAGGGTTTCCACTGTTTTTAGTCTCACCTTGCTAAGTTTCTGGAGATAGGTAGGTAGCTGTCTTCCCTCCTGTTTCTCCCTTTCTTTGGTCACAGACTATAAAGCAGAAAATATCCATAATGCCTTATACATACAATTCATAGTGATGTTAACCACCAGGATGTCATAGCCACTTGATAAATAGTATTGTACACAGTTGATACAATTGCTTATCATTTAAGGTCAGTTCCCCTTCTTTACAGACCAGCACACATTTGCAATGTATTCACTGAAAAATAACACCCCCAACCAAGCTTCTCCTTGCTGATGGGTGGACACCAGTCTGTCTCCTGCACAACTTCTTAGTTTAATTGATAGCTTTGTTTACCTAATATGTAAATGGAACATCACTGGCTTGACCTGAGGAGCGGGCGGGTCCAAAAGCAAACACACATTCATTTATATAGGGCAGACCTGTTTACAAACTCCCTTGACCTTCCTGGTTTAAACATATTTTAGGAATCATTGCAGTACATAGCCATAACTCTTGATGCAAATCCCATGCATACACTCCACAAGAATATTAACGATCGGTGGGTTAGTAGTTTTCCAGTGATGTATTACATGACAAATGTGACTGAATCTCAGTTGCAAATTTTGATTCTCACTGTGAGTCAATCAGTTCCATCCACAAACAAATACGCTAACAGAACAGAACTGGAGTAATATTATATACAGCCTAATTAATCACATTACTCATGGAAATATATTGGTATAATTAATAACACAAGGCATCTATATTGGCCTCTGTGGCGCAGCAAATTACAAGGCAGTAACACTTGGACGTGCTGACCTGGATTTCATACATAATCCATCAAGCCACTCCTGCTAGATCGAGAGTCTCCAGAGATCAGAACAATACAAAAATGATAATTAAACAAAAGCAAGATGGACAGCAATAGTGTAACATTAATCAATCCCAGCATCCCGTGGAAGGGGATGGGATATTCCGAATGTGTCCTGTGCATTTGTGTGGCTCCTCTGTGAAGGTTTCAGTATTTCAGTAGGCCTGGACAGGGATACATTACTGTTAATTATGTACAGGAGTAAATTATGGCTTGGTGAATGAAGGCATCTGGCAATATCATTATACAGGATGAGCGGTCCTGAAGGCTTTGTAAAGCATTCCCAAAGATGGGTTACAGTATTCTGTGATGTGCATGGGAGCTCTCCTGCCCAAGCTGTCAGAGCTCTGCCCTTGCATAGATCACTGCATCACAACAAACAGCCTCCTCAAAGTCCTAGGGTCAGTGAGGGGTACTTGACTCCCCAGGGAAATGTGGGCAGAGTGAGGGATTCAGACATAACACACATATTGCATTCCTATGACTGCAGTTAATAAATCACTACAGGCAGTGCTTATCAAATTATAAGGGTACTTTTAAAGAGGAATAGATGTGAACCAAAAGCTAACTAAACACATTTACTAGCCATAGATGGAAGGAACACACATACTGTATGGCCTCTTATTTCCCATAGGAAATACACTAATGGACAACATGTGGGAGGGGAGAACTGGCTAAGACAAGTGAGTAGTGATTGGCTAAGAGATGGAAAACAAAAAGTGAGAAGGAGAGGACTGTGCTCACCCCAGAAGGAAATTAATGGCTGGTTGTCCTAAGAAGTCACACTAGGACCCGTGGCATTTCATTTCCCAATGATCAGGTGGAAGCACTGACCAATGGGGAATCAGAATCTGCAGATAATACAAATTTATTCAGACCAGTCAGGTCTAGAGAGGACTGTGATGAACATCAGGAGGACCTAAAAAAAAAAAAAAAAAAAAAAAGACAAGACAAAAAGAGTAACACAATGATAAATGAAACAGCCGAACAAGTTTGAATGGAAGGAGCTTGTGAATACTCACTGATGTGTTCTAAATATACTGTAACCTCTAGGACAGGGTGGGCAAATTATGGTCCATGGAGTGCATATGGCCTGTGTGCGACCTTCATCAGGCCCTCCAGCTAGACTTGACTGGAGACAATTCCTGATCCAAGCAGGGCCACGCAGTAGCCACTACCCCTGCACAGCCCTGCCCTCCTCCCACCCCCCATCCAGTATACAGCTCATCATGCAATTCTGTAGGCAGATATGGGCACCTCTCAGGTCAAAAAGTTTGCCCATCCTGGCTCTGGGAGAAAGATCTAGGTGCCCTTCTGGGCAGCACAATGAATATGCCACTCGAAGTACAGTGGTGGTCAAAGAGAAAAAAAGCTGTTGGCTGTATTATGAGAAAAATCCATCACTTGTTCTCATGGTGTTCTGTCTCACACGCAGGAGACAGCAGAAACAGAATAGGTCCAGAGAAGGGCAACCAAAAAGTTAAGAGGCCTGGGAAGACTCACATATAAAAGAATAAAAAGATAAGGCATGTCATTGGCAAAGGAGATGAACAAGAAGGAACATGGCAAAGGCACCCAATGATCAGTACTAGAGATGGTCAGCTGGGTTTACCTTCTCTTGTAATACAAGAATGGTATTAACTTCCCTCCCAAGTCCATGGAAGTGCAGCTTGTTGCTCCCAAGCACAAAATTCATTTAATGTTATATTCCACATTATCATCCCTTTGCTTAAACACATTAATGGTCCTTGACTCCATCACCTTCCCTGTAAGTCAGTTCCCCATTCACCGCTTTCTGTAAGGTGCCAACCGAAATGTTTATTCCTTCTTAACGTAAGCCTAGAACTCTGTTTCTTCTCTGGAAATAGGAATTACAGGGTTATGAAGAAGCAGTACGTCCAGCAGCCTCTAACAGAGTGAACTACCAGCTAGCTGGTTTAAAACTCCAGTCACATTACTGCTTAATCATCTTCGCTTGAGGCTAAATCACCCCAACTTTCTCTCTCACCTCGGTCATAAGCCCCTTCAGCCAACTGAGCACCTCAGCTATCCTGTGCGGGATTCTTCAGTTTAACCTATCTGTCTCACGTGGGGTGATGAGATGAGAGTGGAAGTCTATATTCCCCCCGTGGTACAGAAGTTACAAGGTCCTGGTACGATAGCCTTAGACTTGTGCCATATGCTGTTAGGAAGCTATACCGCATTGACGAGGTGTACTGTAGCACTCTAGACCAAGAACTGAAATGTTAGGACTGCCAGTACAGCCAGCTACTTTCCCCTTATTGTTTTCATTCAATACCACTTACATCATTCTTAGCCCAGGCATTACATTGCATCCATATTCAATGCCAGCTCACTTGCAGCCACAGAAAAGCAGGAAGCTCCTGGACCAGCAGCTGTGAATTCCTTTGTTTCAGACAGCTTGTGTCACAACCCATATGTTTTGTTTTACTTTCCTACTAGAATTTGAAACACATTCACATTAAAAGGTGTTTAATGAAATCCTAATGGTGTCAAATCCACAGTTAGGACCAATCTAAAAACACAGCTGCCTGCTCAATGCCATCAGTAAATATTTACGGACTTTAAATCTTCAGGAAACTGCAACAGCCTGCTAATGATTTGCCCAGGAATGTTTTAATAGGCTAGTTTGTGTTAGGAGCCAAATGGCACCTACACGTGGCATTCATTCTCCACGCTGAAACCATGCCACATAGCCAGGCAGTTTGCAGTGCAGCCTCACAAACCCAGCCCCCTCCTGCCTGGAGGCCACTGGCGCCTAGGCTGGAGGATTGCATGTTTCCCTTCCTCATCCTCCCAGTCAGGTAGACTCGGAGCACAGGACACGTTCAGGACACGAACCTACTGCTGACTGACAGGAGTTGGGAAGAAACTTCCCTTAGGGCCGGAGCTGACTAGGTCGTGGCTGTCGACTGGAGTGACATTGGCAGCGGTATCAGCCATTCTCAGGAGCAGGCTACTGGGCTAAGTGGGCTGCGGTTCTGATCCAGTGCCTCAGTTCCCACGTTCCCCACTGGCAAATTCTCCCCTGGGGTAAACCATTGATTTCAGTAGATTAATGAGCACAGTGAACTTGGCCCCACATATTCAAGAGTCTTGCCATTTAAATAGCACTGGCTGGATGTCTCCATGACTCAGGTCCCCTATTCTGCAGCTTTCTTCCTACTGTTGTGTGTGTTATCATCAGCCATGCTGAGTTACTCTCCACCAGCGAGCTCATGGTAACAGGCATGGTGGACCAGTGTGTTTAGGGGGTACTGAGAGCCACTGAATCAAACCGTACACACTGGGTCCAGCACCAATGCACAGCAACACATTAAAGAGGCAGGCTGGTCTCACAGTATCAGCACAGGATTGGGAGACAGGAACCGTGAGGACAAAGTCTGGCTCTGACATGGATTTCCTTGGACAAGTTGTTGCACTTTCTGGAGCCTCAGTTTCCCCTTTGGTATTGTATGGCTAACACATGTGAGTTCAGAGTGGTGTGCCAAGAAGTAATTAGCTAATGTCCATCAGGTTCTTCTAAAGTGTTGCCCAGTACGTGAGCGTGAAGGGTCAATTCTCCCTTCTGCCAGAGGGTGAGAGAGGTTTTGAACTTGGATGTCCCTTTGCTCCAGGAGGGCACTGTTGGCTACTTCTGACACAGGGCTCCCATCATGTGATGATGTTCCATGGTGGATAAATAACGAAAGAGGACATGGAGCAGGACAACGAGAGCCAAGTCCGCTATCTCCCAGAAACCACAGACCTGCAGAGTCAGAGCCAGTCCAGCTCTTCCTCTGGCCCTCAGCCATCTAAGCGTGTATCCCACCATGAAACAACCACGTCTTCGAATCACTGGTACAACAGACATAGCTTGTGGGTATGTGTGGCAGCCTCCCACTTCCCCCAGTCTTAGTTCCCAGCTGAGTGGTGGCAGGCAGGAATCATGCAGGCTTTGGGGGTACTTATTTGGGCACTTTGGGGATACTTACTAAATTTTTCAGGAATAAAGGGGGACTTTCTATTTAAAAAGTTGAGAAACACCATATGCACTACAAAACAGGCCCTGCCATCTCTTCCTCCTCCAGCTTGCTTTTGAAAGGAACCCAATCCAGGAGGCAGCTTCTGAGCATGTCATCTATCTGATTAGTTCCCCATGGAGGGGAAAGGGCCAGATATCTGTCTTCTTTTGATTTGTGCATTGCTCTGGGGCGCATGCAGGGGAAGGTGCCGGAACGCCTAGCAGGAGGCAGATGTGCACATGCTCAGAGAAAGAAGGACAAGCACAGCGGAAACTAGTTCTGAAAATGTAGGCACTGAAGGAGTTTAACCTACAGGAGCTAGACAGGAATCTGTGCATCACTTTGGAGCCAAAACTGAGACTTTGGCACCAAAATCAGGGTCTTCCCCATCTAATTCCTTTTCAGCATTCAGACCTAAGTTTTTTTTATTACATATTATGGATGATCAATTAAATAGCAGCTTGTTTCACCTAGTCCCTCACGTGACACACTGTCTGATATGACTGGGGGCATCTTGGTTCAGTGCTCGCCCTCTTCAGTCACAAAACATACGTGAGAACCTTGAAGAGAGAGTGGCTGAGAAGGTACTACAAGGCTGCAGCTCCATCTTTGGAGCCTTTGATGGCCTCTCATGTCCAACGCACAGTTCCCTGCAGCCTCCACACACGGGTGCTAATGCAGCCTCCTTTGGCTACTGCCTAAATGACCCTTCACTAAGCTGACATTACAGGTAATGCCCTGTCCCCCCGTTGGAGCATGGCAAAGAGAGGGTCTGGGAAAAGGAAAGGCTCAAAAGGGGGGAATCCAGCATGTCTTCGCTTTTTCTGCTCTCTCAGCTATTAGTGGGACACACTTGTGCAGAGCTTCTGTGCACTCTGCAGAGAAGTATGCAGCCTAAGAAGAGAGCAGGCGAAAGAGGATTTAAGACTCTCTGAGTCCCTGTACCAGGCAATGACTCATTTGCCGGCCTGAAAAACATACAATCTGCCAAGAAATTAACTAGGCTGAGAGTGCTTCTTAGCCAAGACAAACAAGGAGTCACCTGGTACTTTTAAAAACTAACAAATGTATTTCTCACATGAGCTTTCATGGGCACAATCCCACTTCATCAGGTGAATGAAATGGAAAATGTAGCATGTTAGCTGTAAACATATACATACAGAGAAGGGTGAGTCACAAGGTCCATTCAAACAGTCTCAGAGGGATAGACAGCTAGCCTATCTCTGCAAAGAAAACTGTTTGCAGTCAAACAGTGTGGAAGAGGGAAAGTAAGACCTGAGAAGAATGATGTAGGGGAAATCCCATTTTGTAATGACACCATCATTGAAGATTGCTGTTCAGACCCAGTGTTACGATATCTGATTTGCATGTGAATTCCAAATCTGTAGTTTCACAGTCTAATCTGTTTTTATTATTTTTTTTCCCCCCTGAAGTCCTGTAATGAGCCTGTTTGTTACAGAACGTTCTGGTAGACTGAAATGTTCCCTTACTGGTTTTTACCATTGCTACCATTCCTGATGACTGATTTTTGTGTTTTGTGCAGAGCAGAATGGGTAACCAGAAACCCAACATGGAAAAACAACAGAATGTCCCTGGCCATTCCCCACAACCCCAAGTCAGACTTCTCCAGCACATCAAGTATCTACAACCTATCTTACAAGATGGTCCCTCACTGTCTCAAGCCTTGGGAGGTCGGCCACTCCTCACTTACAGGCAGCCCCCAACCTTAAGTAAATACCCACAAAGAGCTACACACCATACAACAGGAACACTAAGCAAGGCACTTATCCTTACAGCAGGCGCAATTGCCAACTCTGCCCGTGCATCTACGCAAATGGTGCCATCATGGGACCTAAACAAGTCAGCCATTCCATCAAGGGCTCATTCACCTGCACATCCACCAATGTGATCAGGGGTTAAAGTATAATTTGGGGGCCCTGGAACTTCCTAAACTTTCAGGCCCCCCCTCATATACTACCCCAGCCCCCAATCCTCACCCCCAAAATCCACCCCAGCCCTTAATACCCACCTCCGGCTCAGGTGCCCCCCCCCATACTCCCAGTGCGAGTCGGGCTGCCCCAGCACTTGCCAGCAGCTGTGCGCTGGGCCAGGAGACAATGCAGCTGGCAGGCTGTGCTTCGACGCTTCTGCCTCCAAGTGCAGTCTGTGGATGTGCAGGGGAGCCACTGGGCACGCCCCCTCCACTTTCCCCTTGCCTGCTGAAACACTGCAGAACATCATTCTGGGGCCTGCTATTTTTTGGGGCCCAGCGTTCAGGCCCCTAATGATAGAACATGGAACCGGAACGCTGCGTTCCAAGGCCCACCATTTTTAGAAGGTGGGCCCCAAACTGCAGTGTTCTGGCTCCATTTTTAGGGGGCCTGGAACGCTGAGTCCCTAAAATAATGCGCTCCAGAACAGCGTTCTGCCGTGTTCCAGCCCACTTTAACCCCTGAATGCGATATGTGCCATCAGGAGCCAACAATGCCCTCTCCTGTGTACATCTGCCAGACTGGACTGTTTCTGCACAAAAGAAGAAATGGACACAAATCAGACATCCAGAATGGTAACATTCAAGAACCAGTAGGGAACACTTCACTCTCCCTGGACATTCTATAATAAACAGGCTCATTACAGCATTTCAGCAAAAAAAAAACAAAAAAAACCCCCAAAACAGATTAGATCGTGAAACTGCAGATTTGGAATTCACACGCAAACTAGATACCTTCATGCTGGGTTTGAACAGCTATCCTCAATGGCTGGGCCATTACAAAAGGCGATTTCCCCGCCATCACCGTTCTTGGGTTTTGCTTTCCCTCTTCCACAGTTTGACTCAAAACATCTTGGCCTCTTTGCAGAGATAGGCTAGTGGTCTATCCCTCTGGGACTGTTCCAAGGGACCTTGTGACTCCCCCTTCTCTGTATGTATATGTTTACAGCTAACATGCTACATTTTCCATTTCATTCATCTGATGAAGTGGGATTGTGCCCATGAAAGCTCATGTGATAAACAAATTAGTTGGTCTTTAAAAGTGCCACAGCTCTCCTTGTTTGTTCTGCGGAACTAGACTAACCCAGCTACCCCTGGAATCTGTGAGCCAAGATGCATCACAGAAGTGTACATGCTGCAGAAGGGCCGGATGTACTGCCCTGAACTTAACCTGTAGTGTGTTGCTTACATGGTTATTCTGCACTCATCCTGTTCAGCCTCCCCAAAGGGTGCATGAGGCTGGAGCATGCTTATTAACATCAGTTCTCCACTCTCACTCAAGCTCAGTTCACCATCATTCAGGTTTGCTCCAGGAAGAAATCTGGTTGTAGTTCAGTCAGGGGCGTTGCTACCCCAGGGAAGGACCCAGAACACAGGCCTGTCCCCACCCCCTGGCCACGTGCCACCCCCTGTCCCCGATTCTGCACTCAGGCTGACCTGGCCTCGGGTGCCTGCTGCCACCAGCCTGGCCCCGGATCCCTTGCCAGGGACAGGGCAGAGAGCAGCAGCTGCCGTGGCAGATGGCCTGGCTTAGGATGGTGCCGGAAGTGGCCGCAGCCACCGCAGGTGGCTGGGCCCCGGACCTCCCACCAGAGACTGGAAGAGGCAGGGGGCTGAGGGTCAGGACTCGGGGCACTGGCACTGGGATTTGGGGCACAAGCCCCATGTGCCCAACGCTAGCGACGCCCCTGAGTTCATTGCCTGGTGCTGTAATTTGTTGGAACCAATTTCCAGAGCTGAATGCATCTTCTGTAGAGATCTCCACAGGCAGGTTTCATTGCCTTTGTATTTCACTGTTGTTGATAGCTTGTGAAAGGCAAATACTTGTTCCTGGAGAATCCTGGGATGAGAGATACAGTCAAGGCATTTGACAAAATGGGGGCTGCATACCTGGCTATTTTCTGTCCCATTAGTGAGATTACACAAAGTGGTGCTTTGGAGCAAATCAGGGCAAAATTTTTCAGTAAAAAAAGACATACTTTGGCTTCCAAAAATAAAATGCCCAGTCTCCTTAATTCAAATACTTTTGTGAGGAGGTTTGCATTTGCCATGTGGATAATGAGTGTGCAGGCCCTGAAGGCAGTACCTGGGTTGGGGAGGGGGGCACCTCTCAAACCTTCACCTACTAAATTAGTTTAATCATGTCTGTCATTAGTCATCGTTGCCTGAGCCCTCATTTGGAGGCCATTTAAAGGGGATTAGAGAAAATCTTCCCTCTTTAGTCCTGTACAATAGTGATTAACCATCAGAATTTACAAGTCATTTTCATACGGGTGAAGAGAAGCAAAAATGAATTGTAACTACAAAAGCCCAGCGCCCTCCACTATGAACTAGGACTGCACTAGGATCAGATGAAGAATTATTAGCGTGACACCCGGTGTGCTAATTGATACAAGAGGGAGTCCCTGGTACAGGGCTGGAGATGAGAGGACAGAGAGAAGCCAGTTCAGTTCATCGAGGCTGTAAATGACACTGGACAGGTTCTTGGAATCTTCCCTGGGAATTCTGCCTCATGAGGGAGTGAATTAGTAGGTTTGTTCCCTTTTCGTTTTCTATTATCCCTCTAGATCTAGCCAGATCTATCTATATTGAGAGGTAAGCATAAAAATCTCACTCTACTTGTGCTTAAATAATTCATAACTGTCACCCCGGGAGTATTAATTACAAAGCACAGGTTATTCCCATTCTACAGACAACTGCAAAAGCATTCTCATCCGGCCCTTGCGCCAGTCCCAACTGTTCTCCTGCAGTCTCCTTTTCTTCCCCTCTAATCCCTGTCCAACTGCTCCTTGTCCAGGTTCTCCTGCTCCTGACCAGGAGGCAATGCACGGGTCTTGTTTGTTGGTTAGGGAGAAACCACTGCATGGCCTCTCCCTGAGAAGCCAGGGATTTTTCTCAGTGCAGAGCTGTGAATAAATTCCTGGCATTTTCAAGTTAACCATGCCCTGCCAGTTGGCTGTTTATTCCAAAGCCTTGGGGTCATGGCACCACATTTATGGAGATGCGCCAATATTATTTGGAACAGGCCACCACAGAGTCACTTATTTTAGGAGTCTGCCCGAAACGAACGGAACTGTTCAAATTCTTTAATTTAAAGTGTTACCATGCTGAGTTGTGTGCACACACATGTGCAAGCATGCATGTATACAATGATTATTGGATAAACATGAAGGAAAGCATACATTCATCTTAACCATACTATTGGATAAACAGAAAGGAAAAGAAAAATACAGCTGAGCATAGGGGAAAGGAGTTGTGCAAATCTTACTCCAGCAGCTCAGCAATCTTGGAATTGAGAGTGCAGGACTCTCACTAAACCAGTGACTTAGATTTTTTCAACAACTGAAGTTTTGCAAAAAGATCATTTTACTTAGAAAGCAACCAGAGGCCCCTGCAGGCTACCAGGGCATTGAGCAAACATCTCCTGACACAGGACAATGCAAAACATCACACAGTGAACTAGGGGAAAGGGAGCACAGATCAAATGCAAGGGGCACAGCAGGGGTGTGGACATTCCTGGCCAGCCCAGAAGGAATTTTATCAGCCTGCCTGATTTATGAATCAAATTGATTTCTATAATGCAAGTTTGGAACATATTAAATGGGCAGGGCACATGCCACTTTCTGAACGCTGTGCTCCCTATTCTACCCTTTGATTCACTCAGCAAGTCGCAGCTCTCACTGCCCCTGTGCCCTAAGTGACATAGGGGGTGTGGGAGTTATTTATGGAATGTGTGGCGGGATTTTGTACCTGTTTCTTTTTAACCTGAACACCGTGAATAAAAATAATGAAACCCCAACCCCCCTCCAAGCCTAAAGCAACTGCTGGGCAACCACAGCTGTGTACACTCCTCTCTGCATACCACTGCTTTCTGCAGCTAATCCTGCCCTTAGCAAAGCCTCTGCCAGCAGCTGCAGCAAGGGGAAACCAGCACTCCAGCTCCAAACGATGCTTTACCCGTCAGTGGCACATTTTATGCACACTCAAAACAACAGCAAAAGCACAGCCGGGCCCCTGCTTTAAAAAGCTCATTAATCCTGAGCAAAGCATTCGGGTTAACTGGAAAGTTACTCACCCATCAGCGTGGCCAGATCCCAAGCTAAGTGTCGCTGGAGGAAGCGCTGAAGCCTTCGCAAGGAAGAGAGATGAACGAAGGAAACCCTCTCAAAAAAGGAAAGCAGCCCTTGCATCCTTTGCCTCAAACCCAAGAGTGGCATGGTGGCGGCTTGCCCTGAGCGGCTGGCAGAGGAGCATGCTGGTGCTCGTGCTGAGGGATACCTCTGGGACAAATGCAAACCTTGGCTTACCTCCTCCTATGGTACAACACTGACCCTTCCTTGGCTCTGTTCTGGAGGTAAGAGCGAGCAAGTGCACGAATGCAGACATAGCAGGAGGAAGGGGACACATCATCATGGGGCTACGAGGGGAAGGGAGGCTGGTGGATCACTCAGCCCCCTGCCTAACGGTTTTCCCAGGGAGTGTGCGAATGATCAGCCATTGGCAGAGAGGCTCTTCAGCAAAGCAGCAGCTTCCCGGGCTGTCGACAGCAGCTCCACAGACACTCTGCCAGAACTAGCTAAGGCCATTGCATCAGCCAGGACACGGGAGCACAGAGGGGCTAGGAACATGCCTTAAATAAAAGCAGCCCTCGGTGGCTTCATTTTAGCTGCCTTCCTGAATTCAGCTACCTCAAGGGCTCCTGCTCCAGTTTTGGACTCAGCATCTGTGGAGACAAGTCCTTGGTGCATTCTGTGTTAAATAACAAAGGTTAATTTGATTTGATGCACCACTTCATTATCATAAACAGCTCACAGTATGTCAGTCTCCTGTAATTACAATTTCCTACAGCCGGCATCTTGTTCATTTCCTGTCACTGATGGTGTTTCCCTATGATCATCTCACAGCTAAGCACTTCTGCATGAACTTCCCTGAACAGTAATTAGGTGTCATTTATTCTGTAGCTGCTGGTTAGACTAATTTACAAAAACAGGACCAGGGATATTAAATTTACTTTTCATTATGGCCACATTTGTGTCTGATTATTTGGATGAAATTGTTCGTGTGTGGCTGTATGTATGTATGTGAAGGGAGGGGTCAGGTTTGAAGGAGACCCTGTAATGGGAGACTTTCCTTATGAACAGCAGGGTTTTAAATGCCTAAACTCAGCTGGATGCCCATCTTTGACTCCCAGACAGTGCAAGCTACGGGGAGCAAGGCACAGCAGGTGGGTCCTTCCCTTCTCACCAGGAACACAACAGGGCCACGGCATATCTTGCTAGCGGACAAGGGGGCTACACAAAAGCTACCTGCCTGCTCAGAGCCCTCCCCAGACCAACATTATCAATGATCTCCACGGCCCATCACAAGCAAACACACAAACTGCGAGTCTGGAGCGTGGGGGAACAAACACCTCTGGAATCTCATCGAACCTGCTGCTTCCTCTCTGCCACCTCTCACCATGGCACCAGCCCAGGACGCCAGCTCTTACACATTATGGCCACACAGCCACCTGTGAGAGCAGAGAGGGAGCTCTGCTAATGGGCAGAGCAGAGGGTGCCTCAGAACCAGCTAGGTCTGTAGCCTGCTTGACAGGAGAGTCAGTAAAGCCAGCATGGAAACCGCAGGCAGAGGAAAGAAACTTTCCATCCCACCAAGCAATGACAGCAGAGAGCCTAGAGCCATGAGGAGGCCACAGCTGAGCTCTCACACACCAGAGTAAAGCCACTAGCATCAGCAGTTACCCTTTACTGGCAGCAGGCTAAGCTGGAGGCCCCAAGTTCCCTACACGAGACAGCCTCTCTCAGGCATCCTTCCTTTGCCAGCCTTTGCTCCAACCCCCCATATTAATAAAACCTCACACAACGTCCATATAACTCTTCTCCCGGTGGGTCACAGCAGCCACAAGGACAGGGACAACATAGAGGTGTTCATTGCCCACCAGCTCAGTAAAGTAACCTGGCCCCATGGCGTGGTACTTTCCCCATTACAGTAATGAGACTGACCATGCCCCCCACCAGAACAACAAGGATGGCTGTTTGCATCTAACCCCGCTGCTGTGAAGCTGGTTCCTCTACAGCGTCCACCCCAACTCCTCCCTGAGGAGTTCCCAGGACTCTGGCTGAGGTCTTCCTGGCTGCTTCCCGAGGCAGTCAGCATCCACTCTGCACCCTCTGAGTCCAATGCTCCCAGGGTCTCCTCTGGTCCTCTGCTTCCACGTCCAGCACTGAAGTCACCCAGAGTCAAACAAGTCTGGCACGAAAGCAGTCTCTGCACTCAGGGTGGTGCTGAACACCCAATCCACATTTCTGGGGAGCTGCTGAGGGCTTTGGTTGATGGTCTGCTAGCACACAGTCCAGATGGGTTTAATTTTCTCCCTGTGCTGAGTCCCATACAGTGAACTTCCCCCTGCCCCCAGCTCCTTGGAGACGTCTTCATAGAACTGCAGATTCTGGGTATCCAAATTGTGGGTCTTGCTGATGCCAACACTGGGGCCCACCAGAACCTTTGCATCCACCTCCAGCTAACCAGCAGCATCCTGGGAGGAAGGTTTCCCAAACAGCACCTCGGCTGAAATGTAGAAGCACAGCAGTGCTATGGCCCTCAAACACAGGGGTTTCCTGCTGAATTGGAGTCTATATACTGGTTGGGGACCTTCAGTGCAGAAGGAAGGATGAAGAGGGCAAGAAAATACGGCTCTGTGGGAAAGCACTAGAGGACAATGAGCACTGGAGTTAATTAGCTTGCATCCACACTGCAAAGAGGACTGGTAATGTGCCCGAGTGAGGGCCAGGATGAAAACACCACCATACTTGGGTGAGTGGGGAGCTGGCTAATTTCTGTCAACACTTAAGTAAGACCTGCGGTGAAGACAGACCCTCAGGGCCAGGATGCATCACTCATCTTGCTTCTCATCTGGCTCCAGCCGGCTCCACAAGCCTGATGGACAGAGCCAGGTGCATATTCCAGCACTGGTGGGGCTGCTGGAGAGCCTAGAGAGCCCAGGAAACTTGGTGCACTTTCCCTAGGTGTTATGCAAAGAATGACAAAGAGAAGATTTCTGGGAGAGCCATGGAAAACCAGACTCTGCCCCTGCTGTAGGGCAAAGCACTCCTCTCCCCAGAGCGGTGGCCCCACAGATGTGTTACAGCCACCACGAGAGGCTCCCAAGGCCCTGTGTGGAGAGGCTTGCTGCATGTACTTTTGGGGCAGACAGGCAGCTTGGCTGAGCCCTTCTTGCCATGAAGGGACACAGAGCTAACTGCTGATGCTCTGGATTCAGAGCTAGAATAAATTAATGAAGGGTTTCATGCCAGAAGAATTCCTCTGCCCACTGCCCAGCTCTCACACTCATGGATCAGTGCCTGCTTGCTCAAGAAAAAAACAGTAATCCACTGGGAACAAGCTCATGGCACATAGCCCTGTAGCTTCCATGGCGTCACGCACTTCTTTGGCCAGCCAGCAAGGGTGATCCTCATGGGGCATCCTTCATCTGCCTCACAGGCTCCCCTCCACCATGGCTTCTTTCATTTGCCACACAGGCTCCATTCTGTCCCAAGATCTTCATTGACCACACAGGCTGCCTGTCCCCCCGAGCATCCTCCATTCGCAACATTTTCCCCTTTCTCCTGTGGCATCGCCATTTGCCCCATGTTCTCCAGATTTCATAGATGGGGCAGTGTCCTGTGACTGGGGCTGGGCAGGAGGCATCTCCTTCCTCTTGCTGACATCTAACCCAGCCTCTGTGTGTCTCCTGTTATTTGCTGTTGAGCCTGGTGACTGGGCAGGCTCCTGGCCACTGGAGGCAGGTCAGGTCTCTTAGGGGTTTTTTATTCATTGTAGTACTTCTGTATTCTGTACAACTCTTTGTTGCGTTGGTTTTATTCCTGTAGCCCCAAAAGCCAAAGTGAGGCATTACAAAGAAAGTGCTCAAAGCCGGGTGCAGTCCTGTCCTAAGGTCACTCAGCCGCAGGAAGCCTGGTTCCCGCCAGGAAAGTCTCCCCATCCCACCTGTGGGATTGACACTTATCCAATGCTCTGGGTACTCTGAGACTCCAATCTCTTCATCTCTCCTCATCCTGTCAGCCCTGTCCTCAGTGGACACCTCTCTTCTCTGATCATTTCTAGATTGGACGTTGCACTCACTTGCTATAGCAGTTACAAACAAAAGTAGCTGCCCATCTACTCCTCCACGGACAGCTGAAACCCTGCCCTGAAGAGCTCTGCTGAGACTGGGAAGGGAGCAGCCCCAGAGACCAGAGACAAGACAGAGAAGGGAAACAGATAGCCCTGGCAATTTCCAAAGGGATAGCTGTGTGAGTCTAGTCCAGCAAAAAAAAAAAAAAAACCCACCAAGAAGTCGTATGGCACTTAAAGACTAACAGATTTATTTTTTGCATGAGCTTTCATGGGAGAAAATCCCACTTCGTCAGATGCTTTGAAGATGGGTGAACTTACAGAATGGAATGAAAATAAATGCAAGGGGATGTAAAACATAGGATCAGGTCATACAGTAACAGCAAGTTGAGCAGTTGTTATGTTCAAACCATGGGAAGCCCCGGCAGCCTCCCTGCAGGACTCAGGAAAGGAGCATTTTCTTTTAGTGCTGACTGAGACATGCAGGGGATAAAATGGAAATGCCCTGTGTACTCGAGCACCTGGGCTCTGCACTGACTGAGCTAGTGTGAATGGTCTGGTGCTGCCAATGCATCAGAGAATGTGGCCAACTTTAGGAAGTGGCTTTGACCTCACTGCTATTTATTAGTTCAATTTTATTACATTAGTGGGGAACAGCTGTGGGTACTTGAATGTCTAACAAGTCCAGTTTTTTGGGGTTTTTTTTAATCCTCTCTCTGCTGCTCCCACCTTGCAGCAGTAGAGTGGCCACTTCCATCAGTCAATATTTGCCATTCTTAACCAGGGTTCTCTGAAAATTTCATTTCACAATCTACTCTACTACAGGGGTGGACAAATTTGGCTCACACCTAGGTGCCAACAATTTTACTTTTAGTTGCCATAGGGTACTCCCCCATTACATTTCTGTAGTGGAGCTAGTCAACAAGCTACTAAAACCGGTCACCATGGTGACCAAAAAAACATAGATTTGTTGAGGCCTGCTCTACTGGCATTTCCCTTCTAGAAATCCAGAGCAATGACTCCAAAGGACAAACATTTTTCTAACAGCCCCACAGCCACTCCAATGGCAGTCTTGAAAGCACACAGTTCTGGGGCACATTCCATCCACCCCTGCTGCCATAAGGATCCTTACCAGGAGCCCAGCTCAGCCCTGGTACAGAGGGCAGCACAGGTGCATTTCCCCCCCGGACCAGGTAAATGAGGGCAGCAGTCAAACAGTTAACCTGGAAGCAGGCAACCACCATCCATTCATCTCCACACTCCCGAATATGTTGTCACCATATAAGCAAACGCAGGGGGTGGGGGGATTACAGATTATCTCAAGTATTAATGACCCAGTGGCGGCGCGGAAGGCAGCAGGCCTGCCACTTTTAATTGAATGAAATGATTCGGCATCAAGTTCCATCATGTGGAACTCGCAGGGAACAATGGAATGCTTAAACATGACAGTATTTTACAGACAGCACATTGCAGTTTAATTATTGTATCCATGCTACGGAGCAAGCTTTCCACGACACAGCGATTTATTTGAGCACGTGCATTGGGTGCATGAATCAGCCACCCGGCAGATATCTATTTCCATTTAGACGTCTGCAACAATGATTCTATATAGATAAAAGGAGCCAGGACTGAAGCTAGCCAGTGTTTTATATGGTATTAAAAAGTCACCTAAGATAAAACATGCACAGCAGTGTAGCTTTGTGGTTCATGGACATAACCACTGAACCAACAGAAAATAAAGGTTTAACAACCCTCCCCAGCCACTTCCACCAGTGAATCTTTTTCTCTGTTAAGGTAACAAAAAGCTGGAAGTATACGAGGCCCTGCTGGTGTGGGGTCAGATGGAATGTGTGCTGTCAACAGCAGGAGTGTGAAGGCTTGTCTCCCATCCAAAATACTCTAACCTTTTGCCCCCCACCCCATCTCAGATGTAATAACATCCAAGTTTAGGGGGAGGAGAGGGGATATTTCTAATTAGTTTTATCCGACAAATTATACCGATGTTTGTTATTTTTCTTACTTGTGGCCAGAAAAACAGGACAGCAGACGCACGTACTGAAGGTATCAAAACCCTCGAGACACCAAACCCCTCATTGCTATAAAGGTGGGGAGGTATTGGTTCTGTTAAGTTCAAACAAATATAATAAAAGCCCTTAGTATGGGATTTTAAAAATATACAAGCCATATCTCCTGCGGGTTTAAAGTGGCTCATCTCCCCTGAAGTCAACAGAGATGTGCAGATTTACACCACTGAGGATCCAGCCTGTGTATTTTTAACTAAGATTATACATTCATAATCCTTTCCCCATCCAAGGGGTCAGGTGCTGGATGGGCACCAAGAACGCCAAGCACCAGGAACTACAATTAAAATACACCACACTCAACCCTCGTCCTCCCAGCAGGGCAGTGGTATCACCAAGAGAGGTGGCCAGCAAGGCAGGGCCCTCGCTAGGGATTGATGCACAAAACTTTTAGAAGACCAAAGAACCCTGGCACATTTTTTAAAAATGTAACTCTGAACGAAGCTGTTGGTTAATGAGTATCAACAAGCCTGCTGAACAAGCAGGGAGAGGGCAAGCGGGACTCAAAGCTAAGCCTTTAAAGGCTGTGACTATACATATCCACTCTGGCTGGCATGCCAGGCTGTGATGCCAAGGAGGGTGCCAGCTCGTGTTTTCACCACATTGAGAATGGCCCCCGCTCCTTAGGCTCCCGGGCACAAGCTGCAGGCTGCAAGATGGAATCCATCCGTATCTGTCGCCCCGAACAACAAAGGGTAATGATGATGGATGAATCCCGAATGCCGGGGCACATTCCAGCGCTTGCCTGAATCTAGTGGGCTGGCCCCCCATGCAATGCTTTCCTTGCCAGCCGCTGCTGGCTCCCTGCCACATCTCGCCCAGCTCGCACTTAGCAAAACAAAAGGTTGCAGTGTGTGTGCAGTGTGTGTTTACTAAGCAAAGTGACATATTCACAAGCTGCCTTTACATGCCGTGGAACGGCAGTGTCAGCACAGCCCCCCTTGGCGGGCAAGTGAACAAAGAGCTAGATGGATGAAAATCATTTTTATTTATCGCTTTTGTTTCTTTTCTTTTTAATTGAAATATCCACAGACCTGAACTGATGGTATTTGCGCTGACTGCTGACTTGGCAGAGTACTAGACTGTGACAATATAAAATATATATTGTTAAAAGCCACTTAAGGCTCTCTCTGGAAGAGCTTCCTGAACCTTTGAACAAGAACCCAGGGGACAGGCCTTTATCATCACTGCGACCAGGGTCAATTGCTCTAGAACTGAGAAAATTATTTAGGAGGTGATCAGCCTATTAAACCATTAACACATCCATCACTTGAGCTGCTGCTCCAGCCTCTGTCTTTATTGCATTGTGCGAATAGGAATATGAGGGCATTTTCTTCAGTACACAGCTATGTTTACAGCAAAAAAAAAGACTAGATGAGATGCTTGCACTGTCCAAGTCACAAAGGAAGCCTCTCATTTCTCCGGACCTATTTTAATTATTCTGTTTTCATTCTTTTCCTCCATGGTGTAAACAAAGATACAAATGGCAGGTCTTTAATTTACACAGATGCTGCAGAGCGTCAAAAATACGATTTAGTCATTGCCATCAGAATCCCAATCTGCCTTGTAAGGGTAAGTACTGGCAATGGGAACACAAGATGAACTAGTCCAGCCTCTCCTTTGAAAGTGATAAAGCATCAAATCTGGAAAATAAATGGGCTGTTAGAGCTCTGGATACCCTGTGGTTACAATGCAGCTAGGAGAGGCAGACAGTGCTTTGGAGAAAGAGGGGCATTTATTTCTGTCTGTCAAGGTTGGGAAAGATGGAGAACATACAAGAGACAGAAATTAGTGTCTTAATCTAGTACATTTAGGCTCTTTGCTTTTTAAATGCCTTTGGCTAGTCATTTTCTTGCATCTGATGTTTTATCGTCACGTCTTTTATGACATTTTCAGATATTTATTAAATCAAGACTGGGCTTTGCTGCCTTCTGCAGTGTCTAACTGTGAATTCTGAGCCAAGCAAAAAAGAGAGGGTGAGATGGAGTATGCTGGGAGATACTAGCCCAGATTCTGCTGTCCCTCACAGAGGTGTAAAGCCAGACACGGTATGTGGAGTCACTGCAGATTTACAAGGACGTGTCAGAGACCAGAACCTGGTCCATTGCCTGTGTGCAGCAGGGACCAGAGGATATGAAGAATGTGTGTCCTCCGTGGGGCTGGGAACACATGAGCAAGGCAAAGGTTGTGCAGCAGCAAATTGCCAACAGAAGGGGGTGCTCTGGTTTGCACGTCTGCTGTCTGGAAATCATTGTCACAAACTAGAACGCTCCTAATTTTCTTAAAAAGCCAAAAACTTCTCTGCTGATGAAGTTCCAGATTCCCCCTGTGGGAGACTGGAGTGGGTCGCCTTGTTAGACCTACACTGCCTCATGCGGGGGAGTTCAGACCCCAGGCTAAGGTGCCATTTGTGATCCCCTGGCTCACTGCACAACAGGCGGGTCCATCAGATGGTGAGAGGCCAGGGCTGGGTTTGAATCAGCACCTTCAAGTGAAAGGCTCTTTATTTCACCCATTGGCCACCCCTCCACCTGCACACTGGCTGAAGGGGATGGCTGGGCAAACATTGCTCCACTCAAGGAAGAAACAGCTGTTAATTAAATTGGGTTAATTTAAAAAGGCACCACACATCAGGCTGAGCCACCCAACACCCCAGCAGGGCACACCCTAAGTATCTCCCTGACTGCTGCTTGTGCAGCCGACTCTGCAGGGCTGTTTGTGAGAAGCTAGACACAACGCTGCCCTGTGCTCCCTCTTCTGGCCACTGGCGTTCTGCCATGGAGCACACGACTGCTGCGCTCACAGCAGCAGTTGCCCTAGAAATGAAGAGATCCACCAATATCCCCCTGAAAGGAAGAGCTCCTCTCCTCCAGCTGGGCTAAAGCTGTTTCTCCAGACCGGTGAGATGCCAGAGGGAGGCTCCCAGAGGGCACTGCCAGGGGGTGAGAGGCCATGGTGTTAACTGGGAAGCGTCCATGATAGATTTGCACCATGTTCTTGGGCTCAGCCTGCACGCCACATTTTCTTCATGCACACCCCACTGCTGCACGCGCTGGGGAACTGGAAGGGGTGGCAATTGTGAGAGCTCCAGTGCAGACGTGGCTTCAAGCAGCTGTCAGCATTTTCACCTGTGTCCCTGGATCAGCTCCAAATAGTGGGTGCCGACACAGGCAGGTGGGCTTGCACTTGGCATGTCCACTGATGACACTGTTGGGGCAACCGGACCTTGCAGGGACACAACCCCTCCGTGATGGTGTCTGGATTTAGGGGACCATTTACGATGTTGTTTAATATCAATATTTCAAAATGCCAATAATTCATATGTGGTATGCCAGGGTAGGTACCAATAGAAAAGTTATAATTAGCTGAGAATGATCATATTGTTTATGTGTATGGATCATATCCATATTAGAGGTTTTCCTGTGACACTTCTAAAGATTAACAAATTTATTTATCACAGACTTTTGTAGGTAGAATCCCACTTCATCGGACGCTTGCAATGGAAAAGGAAAACTTACAGCATGGAAGGGATTACAGTCCCTGTCATGACAGGGCTGCAGCATCCTTGCAACCCAGAGGGTCAGCAGCTGTTGGCAAGTCCAGGAATCTTAACATGGGTGTTGGACCTGTACCCACCCCACCAGGCCTTTGGGCATCATCTCTATGCCTAGTCAGAGCTACTGGGGGTGGCTGCCTGCCACCACCTTCTGGGCAGGCTGAGCTGGGAGAGAGTTTAGGATCCGGGCAGAGGTGAGCAAGATCATCATTGTGGAGTGACGCACCAGCTCCAATCATGCTCCATACGTTCATGCATTAATAGCATTGTCCCTCCATTTTAAAAGGCAACAAATGCAAGATGAGTGATCAAGCACCATCCGTAGGACAGCATTTTAATTTGATTCTTAATGGCTATGTCTACACTTAAATTGTTAAATCAATTTAACGTAAATCAATCTAATTGAATCAAAATAAAAATCATTACGTCAATTTAAGTTAAATCGATTTAACACATTCCCACTAGAAACACAAATCGAACTAGCATGTCCATGCACTGGACCTGCTAGTTTGATTTAGGAGAGGAGAAGGCACCATGGGAGGTGTGGCAAGATGGCCCCCAAGAAGGGGCCCAATATATAGAAAGAGGAGGGCACTCTGGGAGGAAGAAGATCAAAAAGTGTTAAATCAAAGTAACAGTTAAATCAAAATAACACATTTACACCATGTTATTTCAAAATAATAATTTCGACTTAACCATCATTTCAATAGAAAGGCAAGTTTTCATCTATCAAAATGACGGTTTCTTATTTCAAAATGAGGGAGCTCCTCATTTCGAAATAAGGAGAGCTAGTGGAGACATGCACTACTTTAAATTGAAATAATCATCATTATATTGATTTAAAGTGTAAGTGTAGACATAGTCACATTGACTCTTGTAGATGCAGCATTTCTAAGTCAAGAAGGGACCATTTAAATTTGACCTCCCCCACAGCAGAGGCCAGAGTACAACTCCACAATAATCCCTAGTGAAAACACCCACTCTTGATTTAAAAATGGAGACTCCACCATCACCCTTGGAAAATTGCTCGAGTGGTTAATTACGTCCATGGAGTCAGATCAGTACAGAGCACTGGGGAAGCAGGCGTGGGACATTCCTGCTATGTGGAAACACCGCTCCAGGCAACGTTTGATGCCACACCGGCATATCGTCTCTCTGTCTGGCACACTGAAATCTAGTCTTCCCCTCACACTCAACACTGCTCACCTGCCTGTTACCTCAAAAGGCCATATTGATCCTGTTACACTTGAGAAAGCAAACCCAAGTGAAACCCCTTTCTGGGATGGGATCCGATTTGTCAAGACTTACTTTAGAGCAAATCTTCTGAGTCCATGAGAACCCTGCAGAGCAGGAGCAGCAGCCACAATAACACCAGCGTGAAAGCAATTGCCGCTAAAATTTGACTCTCCAATTCCTTTCCTATCTTGCATCCCTTCCACTCCACTTTGTATGGCAGGGTCCTCTCGCTCCTCAGCAGGCCTGCCAATTCCAGGTCTTGAAGAGCACACAGCCAGGGTTCAACTTGTCTCAGCAGGACAGTTTTCACTGACTCCAAAACCCTAATCCCACCGCTAGCCCCCTGGCGATACCTGGCAGAGTAAACACTCCCTTTGCTGGCTGCCTTCTTAATTACTGACCATTTGTTAATCGCCTTGGCAAATTAATTCTTAATTCCTCATGCTAATCATGTAGTGCTGCTCTCCTGAAGCCTCCTGCTGGTGGGCACTTCGAATCAGATAGGTGGCAGTCACTAGAGCCACTCACACAGGGCAGGTCGGCTCTCCCTACCTGCAGTTCATCTCCGCTGTGTTTAGAAATACAGCCATGCCTGTACCTTCGTTTACGGAGGTAGGAAGAAGAGTGCTGCCCCCATGGCCTGCTCAGACCTTGGCCGCGCCACTGAGATCAACAAGCGAGCGTTGGGAGAGACATCTCTCGATGCTCTATAAAATGAAGACACTGTGTGGGTCCATAATTGCTGTCCATATCCGACAGCTAGGGCGGCAGGCCCCAGAAACATCACAGCCCAAATTCAGCCTCTCCCTGGAGTTCAGCATCTTTTCAGAAGTTTGACTTCCCTGGGGGAACAACCAGCCCAACCAAGCACACACAAAATCCCAACACCCCCAACTCCCCACAGGTTGTAGCACAAAGAAAGCTTGGCAATCAGAAGTAGCAAAAGTTAGTATAAATGCACTGGCTACAAGGCATTATGGACTGTGAAATTCATAGCATTAGAATGTATCAGTTAGTGTTGGAATGGGCAGGGGGGTGTACATATTTATTTTTTACTTTACTGAAAACTCATCCATTTACAGACACTGGACTTGGATGCAGACTCTGGTTACATGTGCCAAAGCAACTTTCTAAAAATGATAAATTTGTATTTTGGGGGGTTTTGGCTGAAACAATACAAAGGATTCTGGGCTGTGGGAGTCAAAGGAAGAGAGCACAAAGGTGGTTTTGTCATCACTGGTAGAAAATGCTTTTAAACTGCTGATCATGCTGCTTTCAACAGGGAACACTGCTACAAGGCAAAACTGCAAGAATTTGGGGTTTGGAGTTTGTTTTGGATTCTGTGCAGACAACCACCCCATCCCCCCGCCACCGCCTGATGTCTGCAGACTCAGGCGGGAAGCCCCAAGAGAACAGCTTTCTTGGGGAAAGACTTGGCACCACTGGTTCCAGGAGACAGCAAAAATGCAGCCGGCACATGCACTTTCCACTTTCACGAGTAGTTTGGCACCACTGGTTCCAAAGTGGGATGCTTCATTGAGATGGGAAGCTGGATATGAGTCAGCAGTGTGCGCTTGCTGCCAGAAAGGCCAATGGCATACTGGGCTGCATCAGAAGAAGTGTTACCAGCAGATTGAGGGATGTGATCGTTCCCCTCTATTCTGCACTGGTGAGGCCACATCTGGAATACTGTGTCCAGTTTTGGGCTCCCCACTACAAAAAGGACATGGACAAATTAGAGAGAGTCCAGAGGAGGGCTACAAAAATGATCAAAGGGCTGGAGCACAAGCCCTATGAAGAAAGACTGAAGGAACTAGGCTTATTTAGCCTGCAGAAGAGAAGACTGAGGGGGGATTTGATAGAAACCTTCAACTACTTGAAGGGTTGCTCCAAGGAGGATGGAGCTCAGCTGTTCTCAGTAGTAACAGAGGGCAGAACGAGAAGCAATGGTTTCAAGTTACAGCTGGGGCGGTCCAGGCTGGATATTAGGAAAAACTTCCTTACTAGGCGAGTGGTGAAGCATTGGAATAAGCTGCCTAGGGAGGTGGTGGAATCTCCATCTCTGGAGGTGTTCAAGGCCCAGCTGGACAAAACCCTGACTGGGATGATCTAATGGGAGTGGTCCTGCTTTTTTTGGCAGGGGGTTGGACTAGATGACCTCGTGGGGTCCCTTCCAACCCTATGATTCTATGATTCTATGCTACAGAACAGAGCAAAGGCTGGATTCAAAAAACAAGGGCAGGTTTGGGTGGGATTTCAACAAAGCAGGTGGCCTGTCCCTGCCTTCCTTGTTTGTTACTACCTCTCCTCTTGCTGCTGAAGTGCAGGTTCTGCAATGAGAGTGGACGCTTCGAAATCATCAGTATCAGATCGGACGTATGAGATCAGTGAAAGGCGCGTGCTCAGTGGGGATGTCAAAGGTCAAGTGCACCCTGTCCCAAGGAGAAGCCGATTTCCTATCACTCGTTTACTCTGAGCAATGACCTAGGCCATGTGACCCCCATCCCCCAGCTATCAAAAGCCTCTCCAGTGGTCTGGCTCAGATTTGGACTCAATCTGATTTTGCAACTAAAAACTACAGAAAACTCTGGCAATGCAACTCAATCAGACCAGGCTGCCAAAACAATCACTTCCCCTAATTCCTTCCTCTGCTGCTGGTTGGTCTTCAGGACTCAGAACGAAGCACAATTCAGTTCTGTTGGGAAACACACAACTCCTGTTGGAACAAGTGAAATGCAATCATTGTAAACCAGCCCAGCGGGTGAGACTCTCCCCTTGCAGTCACCGGGGAGGTTTCTATTGATCCTGGCTTACCCTGTTGCCCTAGAAGTTGGCACAGGCAGAGCTGGAGAGTGGCACGTAGTTTCGGGTGCATGTCAGCACCACCTACCTGATACTCTCCAGAGAGGCCAGCCTTGCCCTCCAGGCTGCCCCAGGCTTGCTGACAACACCACTATCATTAACTTAATATTTACATTTGAGGAGAAATACTTCCTTTGCACCTGCCTTTGTTACAAATGGAGGCGTCCAACCATAAGCTGCCACCTGGGCTTTGTAAAGGGCAAGACTTTCTTTTTGCAGTCTCAGATCAGGGAGCCCTAGCCAGTGGACAGAAGCGGAGAGACAAAGAGGTACTAGCTTCTTCCAGGAGATGCCTTTAGAGTCTTGGGAATAAGGGACCAGTTCAGTGAGAAAGTTTCTAGGTGGTGTTGCATAGCACAGTAGTTCTCAACCATGGTATTGGGACACGTAACTGTATCACTTCGCAATGGTAAGTGTGTCATGGAGAGACAGGGAGATGGCTGGATTTGGCCTGTGGGGTGGGCTACTGTGTCTTGTGAGGTCGCAACACGCTTAACCACAGGTCTAGCACAACAACCTCAGATGCTTGGTAACTCTCCTGCAACTCTCCAAGTGTTCACAGGCAGAGAATTAGGAAGGCCACAAAACAGGGGGAAATCACATTAGCTGGTCTTGGGCAGAAAGCATGAATGCTGATTTAGCAGAAGGGAGGCAAAATGAAGACAGAGGCTTACCAGGAATGGTGAAGAGGGAGGAAAGGAATTTCTGACCCCGAAAGAAGCCGTGCAGTTTGAATTAAGAAGCCTGAGAGGGGAGTTGGTGATCTGGGTGGTAGAGCGTGACCTGCTGCAGCTCTAGTGCAGTGGGTTTCAAACTTAGGGTCAGGAACCAGTACTGGGTCGCAAACCCTCAGATACTGGGTCACGGCACCCCTTGCTGCCACTGCAGAAAGACTGAAATGCATTGCTCAAAGATGCAGTTGTGGGTCATGGGCATAAATGATTTTTCTCAGCTGGGCCCTAAGGAAAAAAGTTTGAAAACCACTGCTCTAGCGCACCCAGGTCCTAGGCGATAGCGTAGTTGAGAGACAGCCTGGTGGAAGAGAGGGAGCTGAAGGATGCAGGCTAGGATGGTGTGACAGGCTATCCAGTCTGTAGCCTCAAGGCGGGCCCTCTTCCTATCAGCTGGCCACACACCTCAGACACTCTCTTGCAAAGTGATGCACCAAAGAGATGAGAATTCCCTCAGGGACTCAAGGGCCAGGAGGCAGCCTGCAGGTAGTAGGGCCTGACGTAAGGCAGTGTCAGCTGGCCTGGGGAAACCAACTCCCCGCTCACTCATGCACAGGGGCCTCTGAACACACGGAAGGGCCATGTTCCTTCTCGGTGGGCTGGGGCCTCTGTCCGAGTCAGGAGCAAGAGCATCTGTGACGGTAGGTGCATGGAAGCACCTTGGCAGCTGCTTCAGGGAAAAGGTGTCACTTCATGTTTGCCACAAGCCTCTCTGAAACCGGGCCCTGTCACAGCCAGCTCTTCAGTGGAAGAGCTTAGAGTAGAAGCCAGGTGTCCTGATGCCTAGTCCTCATCCCTCACTGCTAAAGAGGAGCCAGCTTGACCTATGAACATTACTTTGCTTTCCACCTCTGTCTCATGTATCATTAATTTATATACACCAGAATGGAAGGACCGAAGTTCAGACAAATCCCCACATTTGGGTCCAGAACTGCCAGTGTTCAGCTACAGCCTGGACCCAAGAGCAAGGTTCTGTGGTAATCTCGGTAAAACCCAGAGCTTCCCGCTTTTCAGCACGAATGGCACTGATGCGAGAGGGGCTGCTATAACGGCTGTTAGAGTTGGTGCGCAGTCTGAGTTACACCTATGTGATAAATAAATCTGTTAGTCTTTAAGTGCCACAAGACTCCTTGCTTTTTTTGCTTTACTAGACTAACAAGGCTGCCCTTTTGGAACCAATGAACCTGTAGCTTGGCTGGACACCTCGCCTCACCAGCTGCACCCAGGAGGAAAAGGCAACCATTCAAATACACTTTTGCTGCATCCTAGCCCCAAGTCTGGCATGCCATAGCTGTTGAGTTTATGCCAAGTTCCAGTCATATTCACATCTCTGCACTTTGAAACCCAAAACACCCAAACAGTTTATAGCTGGGGAATAAATTTCTAGCTTACAAAGACCTACAAATTAACTAATGGACAAATTAAGTCTGCAGGTGCTTTTTCCAAGTCCTACCAGGCTGGTACAGCTGAAGGGAATGATGCCCGATGCATCTTGCAACAAGCTAGACCTGGTCAGTGCTCATCCTGGCACTAACTGGAATTAACTTCCTTCACTTCTTCTCTTTCTAGTTTCAACGAAGGGAAAATTTCCTGCTGCTGAACAATGACAGAACTATTTAACCACACACAAAACACACGGTATTCGAGCAAACCTCACTGGGACAGCTCAGGAAATCAGCCCATGATGTGGATTTTCTGGGGGGGGGCTTCTGAGGAAAGTATGGTCTGGGCTTTGCCTGGTGGAAGTTGTTTGTTTATCCTTTGTTTGCTGGCACATTGCAGAAATGCCACAGAGTCATACAAGCGACTAAGAGGAATCATTCTCAGGCTGGGAATTCAGTCCTCTGCAGCTGATTTCAAGCATTACGTTTGTGAGGGCTGGAAGTGGGGAGGAAGAGGCAGGGTGGACATTTCTGCCAAGCAAAGAGCTTGCATGATTCATTCCCCAAAATGGAAACTCCTGACCACAAACATGGAGCCTTGTCCACCCAAGCAGCCACAGCAGACTGTGTTGGAGGAAAGTAGATGAAAATAAAATCAAAAGCGCTGAGCAAAGAAAACTGCCTAGTAGGAGCATTCAGCAACCCGGAGAAATCCTCCTTTTTTTGCAAACATCTCTCGAAATGCCTCCATGACATCTGGCTCCCCTCAGTGACACAAAAGGACTAATTACTGTGCAGGAATGTCCCAGGTATTAAATACGGGATCACTACAGTTACAACGCCTCACCCGACAATGATTCACATTCAGCATCCACTCCAATGAGCTTCTGAAGAGAATTAGTTTGAGGACCAACAAAAAAGTAAACTAAAATAAATAAAATGTTACTAAAATTGCTGCTGCTTCCGCCTCAGAGTGGGGGCTCTGCCTCCTGGTTTCCCCATAACCCTAACTGTGCCTGATTCATGTTAGTTTTCTCCGATTTCTCCGCTGACAATAAATGGGGAACAAAGGCGGTTGCCTGAACAGGGGCAGTAATTCATCTGCACTCTTCAGAGCCTGCCTGCAGCTGCCCTCTTCTCAGCATGGCTGCCAGTCGTACCAGACGCTAATTCAGCCGAGCCCTCTTTTCCCATGGTCTCCACGGAGATGGCAGTGGACTTGCATCCTAATGAAGTGGTAGCTGGTAGCGCCTAAAGCCTGCAAACCTGGGATGCGGGTCTCTCTGGGTCCTTTTAAACTTGGGCTTGGAGTGACACTGGGAACGGCACTCACGTAATTAAATATCTGCCAAGTAAATTTGCAGGGCAGCTCATTATCCTGAGCAAAGGAGCGGCCCCACCCCTTGCAGAGATATCACTCAGGAGTGCAGAGACTCTGCCTAACTTGCACTTTTATTTGGGTGCCGCTGGGACCATTTAATGCCAAAATAAAACGAGCATTGTCTGAGAACGGCCACTTCAGGACAGCAGTCCAGCGCCGACCAAGCAGAACAACATCGGTGGCCAGCATGGATCATCCCTGCTCCCACAATTTGTCACCGAGAAGCACCCGGACGCAAAAAAGCCCAACCAGCCCCACACAGGAGAAATAATTTTGATCACAACATCAAAGCGCTAGCAGGCAGCGGACGCGAGACTGTCTGTCTGACTCCCAGATGGAAGCATTCCATTACAGAGTGTCACAATATTGGCTCTGATTCAGTCACAGGGATTGTGCCATGCAGGCTCCACGGAGAAGGAACAGAAAATGGGCACCAAAACCTTAAATAAATTAAAATCCCCACCCAAAGCCTTCTGAAAAGATGTAAAAAAATGCCTCATCTGCAGTAAGGCATGCTCGTCTCCTCTCTCTCTTGTGGGCTTGACAGCAGATCCCATGGAGAGGGCGCCTTCACATTTATTTGATGAGATTGCACGCATATTTACACTTGGCTTTGCACCATGCATGCTAATGAGTTACTCCGGGAAAGCTGCGCAAATTAATTGCTCAAAGTATCCGTTAACTTACCAAATTGGGAGTCGTGATGCAAAATGAGAGGGCAGGATTTTGTAGCACACCTCAGTGGCACGTTGCTACCCAGGTCTGGCAGGCGATTTGTGGCAGGAAGCTTTTTAAACCTACAGGCTCTCTCAAGACTAAAGGTAGGGACTGAACTATAAAAGGGCTGGTGGGAAAAAAAAAAAAAAAAAAGGAGAGAGACCTGCTTATATTTTTGTATTTAAATTTTTTTTTTTTGAGCTCACGTAGCATTTAGGGTCACATGCTGCCTTTAGCATCAGTCTGTACTGTCACATGATCAAGGTCACGAGTCACGTGACAAGCAAACCTGATGAAGTGCCACTAAGAACCATTTAGAATCAACCCTAGAAAACTTAGTTGTAAAAATTTAATTTATAACGGGTTAATTAAATAATTAATTTTGAAGTAGACGTCTAACCTTTAGAACTAAATAATTTTTAAGAGGGAGGGGTGGGGGAAGACGCAAGTGAAATGCCAAGATTTCGATGAATATTTAATACACCCTCCTCACTCCTCGTAAGCTCCTGCAACTTGGAGCTGTGCCAGCGTCATTTGAATACCATCCTTTGTTAATAACTAAATTGACGCCTCTGTTGCTATTCAATGTTTGCAGCTCTATCAAGCTGTAATCTGTCACACAGAATACCAGGGAAAGCGTAACTCAATAGAACGCATATCCATTCTCAATCCAATCAGGGGACAGTCTGTACAAAGCACAGGGTTCATCTGTCCTGCAGCCATTCCTTCGTGAAGCACGGTTCTCCCCTCTCCCCCCCATTGTTTTAACAATACACTGAATGAACAGAAATTTAAAAATTTAACAACGGTAAAACATGCAACGTTATTAAATTTAAAAGTTATAATAAAATAAACTCTCTTGATCCTAAAAATAAAAATCTCCCCAAATTCTGCTACAAATTTTAAGTCATCCTGAGCCAAAACATCCACTGACATTTGGAGAGTTGCTGGTCAAGTTAGAGGAACATAACAGCAATCACAGCAGACCAGCAGCAGCAGCAGCAGCAGCGTGACTGGGAATGATAGAAAACAGGGTGTGGAATCCTGGCGACATACAACGCCTTCTGCTTTTCCCATTTTAAATTAAAAATTTAGTTTGACACACGTGTGTGCACATGCATAATTCACAGCACACGCATGTACACACCCATAGAAACCACATCAACAAATAATAGATACTAATACAATTTTTCCCTGTGAAAATCAAGCAGCAGATCAGACATAATGTCAGCTACCCGTGGAAATTTCGATAGGGACCAATTCATACAACAGGGTGGGATCTGAATGCAGATAGCCAGGGCGAGAGACCACAGAGCCCTGTTGCAGAACATGCAGGGTGCAAAGTCTCTGATAACCATCTTTACTTCTCAATTAGTTGAACTAATTGGGCAATAGTAGCAATGTAATTCGTTTGAGTCCCCTAAACCATTAATTACTTCACATGCAGGACAAATCTGTTTTGCAGTTTGCTGCACCACGCAGACGAATTCATTTGCATTCCTGGCACACGGGCAGACTCTGGAAATAGGTGTCTGCAAAGCTGCGCCGAGGCTTTAATGAAACAAGTGCCTGGCTGCACGAGGGGGGAAAAAAGCCAATTTTCATTCCGTATCAAGTCAGCCGTATGCGTTTCAGGGAAATGCTGAAGTCCTAGGGCTCAGGAGCAGGCGGTCTGTGGCTGCCTCGCCCTAGCACAGTTCAAGCTATTGTGCTTTTCAGGAGCTTCCAGAAGCATTGGGTTGTGCGGAGTTTGTGTGGTCAGCTAGCCAGGCCTCCTGTTTCGGGTCAGAGAGATAGGAGAGGGGGGACGTGACATCACTGAGGAGGCTCCTTACATTTTCCTAATAAGAGCAGGGCTCATTCCATCGGTTAATTCTTTCTGGGCAGTTCCTCATGGAATAGGCTTGGTGTGTTTTAGTGTGTGGGGGGGTAAGAGTCCCCTTCCTGTTGACATGGCCACATGAATTGCCCGGGAGGAGCTGAACAACTGTGCTCAGAAAGGTATCATAAGGATGCAGCCCCAAGCTAGAAACAGAGCAGTTTGTCAGACAGGAATGAGTCTGAAAAGGAGTAGGCAGAGAAATGGGGCCCAGACTACAAAGAGGAGAATTCAAGCACCATCCAAAGAGGAGCTAGCAGGACCTACCATGAGGAGCAGTCGGGAAGCTGTGAGTCAGAAGCGGGAAAGGCCAGAGGAGCTCAGCTCAGACAGGAGGCCAGCAGTAGTTCAGTCTGGGGAGGAACCAGAGTGTGTGCAGCAAGCCCCTTGTGTGGAGCCAGGTGGTGTATGAACACACCTCATCTGAGCAAGCAGTGGTCCTCCGAATCCACACCTGGTGGGCCAGTCTCTGAACAGGGGAATAATGAAGAGCCAGAAGACTCAAAGGCATGGTTTAGAGCAGACACACAGCAACTGGATGGGTGAGTGGCTAAAGTAGCCAAATAAATACATTAATAAGCTATGTTTTGGTTGCAGCCCTGTGTACCGCAGAATTCAACTCCTCTTGCTCTAAATGCACAGGCCCCTGCCACTAGAAGTCAGTGAGACTCTCCATTAGCTCTTGGCAGTATAGGACATATGACACACAAATGATCAGTTCTGATTCCCTTGGGTGGAGGACTCTGATCTATACATACATATGCACAAACCAGTTCAATACAATCTCCCACTTGAGACATATACACTAAAAGGATTCCAGCACCCAGTTATTCAGGCCAGTTCGGTTTTATCTACAGCTCTTAAATCCTATGGCAACAAGTGTTATTTAAATGCCTTCTAAATCTATCAGATAGATTTAAGCAGAACAATGAGATGCCTCTCTATGCACGTTTGACTGCAGAGTCCTTACGGATGGCTTTCTTCTTTTCAGGTGACTGTTACTGAAATTTCCTGGATTTAGAAACAAAAAAGATTGTGGTGGGATGGGGATGGGAATTCTCTATTGCCTTTTAAGGGAAGTTAGCTTCCATTGAGGTGTCCTCAAGAGCCGTACTAGTAGAGGGACAGATGCTCTGCCTCACTCCTGTGGTTTAGATTGCTCCCCATAGGAACGTCTCAGCCTCCCAAATGGCTCACGTCACCTATACACAGTGTGTATTAAAAATAAAGTGAACACGGCTGGGCAGTCCCTGAGCACATCACTGCTACCCTGCAGCTCTCAGCAACCTGTTCTCTGGCTGCCAACACTGGTGAGCAAGAGCTTCTCTCCCCCCAACCCCACACTGTTGCTGGTAGGTAAAACAAACCTCCGCCTAGCCCGGAGGGAGGAAAGGCAGGGCTCCCACAAGTCAGTAACTCAGAGGGTTTGGGGCAAGATGGTGGCCTTAAGCCTCTGAGGATGCAGTATTGTACAAAGGCTTCTATCTGCACACCTATAGGGCAGGAAAAAGTGGGCAACTTCAGCTAACCCTAGAGGAACCACCTCAGCGTCAGGGCAGGCCAGGAGTCTCGCCCCTAATCAGCTCCCTGCCAATGTAGGGACTCTCCCAGCTCTGGTAGTCACTTGGTCTTGCAGGTTCTCTGCCCACAGCTCAGCCTCAGAAGACCTGAAACGCTGTGGCATAACCAAAGTCTTTGGGATTCATGCAGGGTACCTGGATGAAACATTAACATGCAGGAGCTCAGACTAGGTGATTTCATGGGCCCTTCCAGCTTTCCACTCTACACATCTAGTGAACAGCACCCCACTGACCCAGAAGTTACTAGCTTTTTGGAGCAGCCGGGAGGAGATGCTGACTCAGGACAAGAGTAAAGATGACAAACATGCAGACTCACTAGAACACAGAACCAGGGTCCAACAGCCACAGGGACCAAGTGGTCCAGGCCCAGCTAGTCGCAAGGCATCTCCAAATGACACTGAGCTGCCCTTCAGGCTGCCCATCATGCCGTTGCATGGAAATTGCCCTTAATTCCTCCCTGCTCTGCTTTCAAAGGGCCAGAGGATGAGATGGGCCTCAAAGGTCACTCTTGGGCCAAGCCCATGGGGGGCAGGGGAACAAGTTGCAAAGTCAAGGTCTCTCAGTGAGAACCCCAGGCCAGAAGACCTTTCCCTGCCAAACCAGGGGGCTGTCAGCCCACCTCCCTTCGGGTGGCAGGGTATCACATGGTGAGAGAGCTGGGGATAACAAGGATGCAAGCCCCAGAGCTTCACAAAATAGAGCAGCATTCAGAAACGAACAGCGTGGAGCACGGAGTGCAGTCTTGCTTCAGCCTCTGCCAGCCCCACCACACAGAACCCAAACCTCTGCTTTCTACAGAGCCACCAGGGAATCGGCCAACTGCATCCAGGAGCTGTGTGGAGTGCATGAGCAACCAGTGCTCTCACCATCATGCTTTCTAATCCACAGGGGCAGGAAAAACACCTGTGCCCTGTCTGCATTAGCACTCTCACAGGGGGAGATAGAAGAATGCTCATGTCCACAAGGCTTCTGAACTGCTGAAGGGAACGATCCCTCCAGCTAGCATCAGAGAAGGCAAGGTGAACACCAGACGAAAGGGCATTTGGCTCAAGCAAATGCAAATGTAAGCAAGGCATGCCAACAGCAGAGGACCAGTAGATGCACCCCGGAGAGTCACAGCAGTTGATCAGGTGACAACACAGAACACAGTTTCCTGGCTCTGTACTGATGACTGCTTGCAGGGGCATCTCGTCAGCTACTGCAACTGCTTGCATCTCGGCACAACACAGGTGAGAGGGAGGCAAGGAGAGGTGAGTGAAGAGCTGAGGATATAAAGGAAGGACAGAATTTCTCATTAAAGGCAAGGGGACTCTTGGAGGGCCAGAATGGCCACCACGCCATCTCGGTGCAATCTCATAGGTGGACGAGAAGCCAACCACTTAAGAGGAAGGTGAACAGAACTAAATTCCATCCTAGACTGTGTTCTAGTGCAGTGATTTTCAAACTTAGGGTCAGGACCCAGTACCGGGTCACAGCCCCTCAGGCAGTGGGTCACGGCACCCCCTGTTAGCATTGTCAAAAGACTAGAGTGCATTGCTCAAAGATGCAATTGTTGGGTTGTGGGCATAAATGATTTTTTTTCAACTAGGTCCAAAGAAAAAATGTTTGAAAATGACTGTTCTAGTGTGCTGCTGCTCAGTTTTTGCACTCCCACCAGAGATGGCTGCATCCCTGCTGGTGCAATGTGCCCCACTGGCACCTTTGATTTCCCCACACAGTACAAAACGAACCCATGCCAACAACATCTGTTCATTCACTCAGCACATTAATGCAAATCCTGAGACCCAAGATCTTGAGAGGCTGAATGGGTTACAGTGTGTGTGAAGTGTTTGGAGATGTTCAGATGAAACAGGAGAACAGTGGGATAAATGGATTAGCCTTGTCACAAGTCTTGACTCAGCATGGTGCTTGCACACATGCTTAGCTTTAAGCCTAGGAATGAAGAGATGCACAGCTGCTCCCAGCACACTTCATGTACTGACACACCTTGCAGAATCAGGACCATCAGGCACGTGAGTGCTGATCAGGACATGCTTCCCAGCCTTTCAAGTTGTGCCCAGATCATTCACTCCCCTCCCCCAAGTAAATATCAGCATCCACAATCTCCCCTGACATCCCCCATCAGACCTAGGTGACATGTGGTTTTAATGGGAGCTGGGATATTAGCATGCACCTTGAAATCATGAGAAGAGTTGCTGTGACCCTTTGAAACACCAGCCTTGTTTTCCTTGAGGTTCGTGCTGAGGTAATAGGAATAAAATGTGGTTAATTGGGTACCAGCTGCAGTAAATAATTGGCTAAGACACCACTGCCTATGGCCATAGCTAGAGTCCAACTGGGTTATTAAGGGCTATAAAAAGTAAACTCTGGATGGGTCCATTGCTAGGACCTGCCAGACCATGCAAGAGCTGACCAATGGGCACCCCAGGGCTAGCCTGTTTGTCAGCATCTTGATCAGTACTTATAAAATACTTGGTTCCTGCTTGGCTGTAGTAAATTGCTGGTCACTGAGGCTTTCGCTATTGTATAAATACCATTTAGCCATTACATTTAGGAGAAGGATCTATGGTTAAATTAGTGCCGTGCTAATACCTGCGGCAAGCCTTAATAATGGCAGCATTCTGTAGGCCACAAGGGGATGCCCACTGACATTAAGCTCAATTGCTCTATGCCCTAGGAGAGGCAATGACCTACCTTCTCGGGCCAACGCTCAATTCTTGCCTCAACAGAAATTCAGGAATGCATGGGGAGGGAAGTTCTGTGGCTACCCCTGCACAAGACGCTTGGCAGAGCATGGGAGAGGACTGCTGAATGGCACTGATATTTTAAAGACCAACCCTAAAGAGAGCCACAAGGATGAGTGCAAAAAAGCATGAAGGGAAACTCGGAGCCGCCAGAGAGAGAAATGGGCTGAGAAATGCGTCATCCTGACAGATGAATGAGAGCTTTATGGGAAAAGAGTGAGGAGAGAAAGGCAGCCTTTATGCAGGTAAGACTAAATGCGCAGAGTGCTGGACGGATTCAGCAGGCTGGTGTAGTAAAGTATTGGAAGTAACATTAGGTGACTAGGGTAAAAAGATGTAGGCTGAAAAAGGAAACCACAGCCAGTTGTCACTGGGCACAGTCATGCCCCGGGAAATCCTTTGCACGGAGGTTAGGTGGTGACAACCACCTCCTCTCTCCCCACCAAGACTTGACAATTATTCTGGTGGAAATAGGTCCTTCCCGAGGAACATATCTGTAAATTATCAGTGGGGCTGGCTGCCGTGGCCACAGAGGCAATTGGATTTGAATTGTTTAACTATGGCCAGAATCACCCAAAGGTTTCCTAAGGGGCAGCCATGTTAGTCTAGTAAAGCAAAAAAAGCAAGGAGTCTTGTGGCACTTACAGACTAACAGATTTATTTATCGCATGAGCTTTCGTGGAAGAATATCCCACTTCATCAGATGGTTTGAAGAGGTTTCCTCTGGCACTTGATTACCTCCAGCTGGCCAAGGAGGGACTGTAACCTGGGGGATAGTTATGTTTCAAAATATAAAGTAAATAACTAGGACAACATACAAGGGGAATTGAGCAAAAACATTTAAAAGAAAAATGTGAATACATTTGCGTAATTATGTAAGGTTTAAAAACCCAAAACACCCTATCGTCTCCGTGTAAAATAAACTGGCTTTTAAAAGATTCCACTAAAAATCCCTTTGAAGGTAATCTTTGGGTCAAAGTAGCAAAACTGACACTATTGGGGCAGTTGCCAAGGATTCCTGGCGGTCAGTACTATATTCTATTCTTTTTTTTCTTTCAAGCCAAACCTAGGCAGCAGCACTTCATTATTTCGCATTTAACCTTTTAGGTACCTCAGTGCTTTTATACAGTTAAGTGTCTTTTTAAATAAGGACTAAAGAATGCGGTTGAAGCAAAGCTGGCCCGAACCAAGAGTAGTGCCAAGAGACCCTGATACTTGTTCAGCAATAAAAGAGCAGCTAAAAGAGCTGCCAGAGGATGAAAAATAACCAATGGGGCACCTGTGGCAGGGGAGTGGCACAAGGGAAGCGATCTTAGGAACATAGAGTCTCAAGAGACACTGAGTGACAAGACAATTGTTTTGAGAGGGTTACATGGGAATGCTAAGCGCAAAAAAACTATCGCATTTAATGAGAGAATTAATTTCATTAACATCTCTTTGTGGAAAATAAAAGGTTGGGGATAAATTATAAAAGGAACGTGAATGCTTCTGGAATACGCAGTGTAGAGAGGAAAAGGGAAGAAAGAAAGGCAAAAAAGACATGTTACTTCACTGAAATCCTAGAGAGGCTCCAGAAAGAAGCCTTAATAAGCTGTGTTTTCTTTTTCAGCAGTCTGTGTGCTTTGGCAATAGGAACCAGCCCTGTGCCAGGAAAATCAGTGAAGAAATGGAACTTAAACACTAAAAATCCTATCTGAAAGTTTTGTTCAGCACAGTGTAAAAATAAATGATATTAACGAAATAATAAACCTAGACTGGGGGTGTTTCATAAATAGAAAATGATAAATTTGAGTCCGTTGTGTAAAAAAAGAATGACTGAAATGCCCTTATTGGAAACAGGTCCAAAGAATGGAGTGGAGCTAAATCCGTAAGGAAATACTGCAGAATAATGTTCAGTTTATACACATATCAGTCTTCTTGAATTTCAGTAACTTGCCATCACTGAAGTTTGGTCAAAACAGGTTAAAAACCATTATAAGGACTTCATGCACAAACCTGTAAAATGCATAAACTGCCAGTGCAGGACAGCAACAAACTGGAAAGGAACTTAACACCACTGGCATGGAAGCAAACTGTTTGGGACCCGCGTGTTGCTCTGAAACAAGCTGACAGACGCTGTGGGAACATGACCAAGCATTTTACCAGAAGCCAGTAACGGAAGTATTGCATCTATTAGCTGAGCAAGCGTTTGAGCATTAAGAATTAGTGAATGGCATTGCATTTTAAAAAGC
>ML682107.1:3897166-4126365 GCA_007922195.1 Podocnemis expansa | reverse complement strand
TATTGTGTTGATTTCCTATTGCAGCGTTTGATGGCCTTATAAAATACTGCAGAATTGCAGAGGTATGTTTCGACTTCTTGATGTAGTAAAAGCCCTTAGTGGAAGAAGGGTTTTAAAGTGGGGAATGTAAGAATATAAGCCCACATTTGATCTGGGTGACATGGGGCTTTAAATGGAGTTGAGATATTAGCATGAGCAAAAGGCCCAAAGCTTGTAACCCAAAAGAATGAAATCATGAGCAAGAAAAGTTGTGACCCTTTGAAACACCAGCCTTACGTTCATTACAATTTGGGCTGAAGTATAGAAATAACCATAGTGAACTGGGTCCCAGGTGCAATAAATAATTGGCCATAGCTAAGGTCCGATGATTGGCAATGACATCACTTGGTTCTTAAGGGCTATAAAACACTAAACTCACAGGGTCCCTTGTGAATACTGGCCGGACCTTGTGGGAACAGATCTGTATGCATCTAAGCATCCCTGCATTCAGCCCGTTTCCTAGTATTTTGATCAAATGCTTAGAACTGTTTGGCTGTTGCAAATTTCTGGTGTTCAGAGCAACTGTAGAAACCCTGTTTGGCCTCTGGCTTTAGGAAAGGAATGAATGGTGAAACTGGTGTCGTGGTAATTCCCTGCACCAGCAACAAGTACCCCCCAGCACCACGTGTGTGCTGGATGCTACCTGCAGCCAGCCAGTCTTGGAAATTTGCTGCAGTGAGTGCTAAAGAGCGGTTGGCACACCCCACCCTTCACATCAGGTGACATGCTCCCCGTGTGTGGAGCCCGTGGTCAGCAGGCTCTGTGCCCTCTGGGCTGCCTGCCCATCAGATGTCATGCAGACGCCACCTGCGCACAGTTGGTGTAAATTGCCCATCCTGGGGCTAGCCCTGCCCTGTGTGCAGGTGAGATCGGCCCTGGGTACCACCCCCCTGTTGCAGCGAGGCAGGTGACGTGACTTGTGGAAACCCCTTTCCCCTCTCCACACCCCACATCTCTTCCAGTTCAGTCATAGCCGGTGAGCAGGGACAGCCCCTCTCCTTCCAGCTGGCGAGGACCCAGCACCTACCCCAAACACCGCCTCAGTTCTGCTCTAAAAAAAGCTCTCTCTGGGCCAGCCCCGACTGATCAAACAGTCACCCCCCCGCACACAGATAGAGCAGGCTCCTGCTTTGCTGTTATGTGTCTTTTGTTCTCATGCTACACGGCTGTATGGCTAGATACCAACATCCACCCCCCCATGCCTTTCTCTCGCAGGGCCCTGGCACTCAGCCCTCTTGGGGCACACATGATGGGGGGCAGGAAGGGGAGAAACGAAGAGGAACCGGGCAAGCTGTTCGATGGGCAGTGCCAGTGCGTCCCCGTGTCAGCCGAGCGGCAGGCGTGCAGGCAATGTGGGGCACCAGTGCACACAGGGTTAACGTCATTCCAGCAGACAGTGGAAAGAATTAGGGACAGTTCTAGGTGCCCTCTGTGCCCGGAGAGGGAAGGCCACGAGCAGCAGAGGATGGCGCCGGCTGGCAGCACGGAAGCAGGGGCACTGCCAGCCAGCCGCCAGCACCCCAGGGGCAATCGGCGCGACAGCCTACCTGCACGGGTGGAGAAGGAGCCAAGGGAGCACACTCCTCTGCGGGAGGGATTAGATCCAGCACCCCCAGCCGGCTCTCCGCCACACAAAGGAATCCCCGGGTACAGCCAGGTACCAGATCATTCATCTAGATTAGAGGGAGCGGCTGGCTGGTGACCTGGCATTTGAAGGAGCTTCCCCCCCTTCTAGAGACAGGAGGAGTGCCCCAGCTTCACCTGTGGCTACGGCTCCCGCTGCAAAGACGGGGAGGCGCTGTGCTATGTCCTTGAGACACAGACTGATGCCATCTTGGCAAAATGCCACGTGTTCCCTGGAGACCGGGACGCGCCACACTGCATCCAAAAGCGGCACTGAGAGCAGAGCACGGTGCCGCAATCAACAAAGATTAACCCCTTTCACTGCTGGTAATCGGCGCGGCCGCTGCCCAGGGGTTCGGTCAGGTCCAAGGAACCAGGCTCACACTGAGCAGCTCCTGCAGCAGTAGGGAGAGGGGACAAGCGAGGGAGTCGCTAGCCAAAGAGCCGCACGTCAGGTTTGAGGATGTGCTGCATCCAAAGCACGAGACGTGGCTGCAGGATGCCCCAATGCCAGGACACGTGGGCCTTGGGCAAACCAGGCAGATGTCGGGAAAGATTCAGAAACAACAAACAGTTATCACAACAGGAGCTACAGCTGCAGAAGAGCAATGGTCTCCTAACATGGAAAAACTGCAGAGGAACACAGACCCGGCACCAGAGGTTATCCCCAACAGCAACAGAAATATAAAGGAGGGAAACAAACACAGAAAAGGAAGGAGAAACAGAACCACATCAGAACAGAAATCCTGTTTCAAAGGGGTCTGTAGGTCTAATTACTACACAGACAGGTGGAAGACCAAATCTGCACATGGAAGTTGGATTCTTGCATGCGGCAGCTATAGTGAAACTTGTCCAAAGGCAGGAGTCTCAAACTTAAATCACCACAAGGGCCACGAGGACTAGTATGTTAGCCCAAGGGCTGCACCACTGAAACCTTTTCATACAACAATTTGCAAATGTTGGTAATGACAGTGTCGTTGCAGGCTGCAGGAAATACCTTTAGGGGCTGTATGCGGCCCATGGGCCGCATGTTTGAGACCCCTGTCCAAAGGGGTGATCCCTGGCACAGCATACAAAGAATTGAGTTTGCAAAAACCACTTGTCCTGGCCCTAATAAGAATACTCTGGGAAAAAAAAAAAATCTCTTGGCCAACTCATGCAGACTCACACGCCTTGCTTCCTAGCCACTAGATGGCATTTACTTAATGTGTGTGCTGTGCTGCTGTGAGAACAGGATAAACATTTAGACACCAACAGACCACAGGTAAATGCACTAGCATGGACTGGTATTTAGAGCAGCATTACTGAAGGGCAGGACTCCTGGGTTCAGCTTCTAGATCAGCCACTGATTTGTTGTGTGAACTATCCCTTAGGCCAATAATTCTGAGATGTCCAGCACGAGACACCTGACTGTTACAGGGCTTGAGCACTCATAGCTTTCACTGACTGCCGCTGGATTTCCGGGGCTCCACAGCTCTGAAAATCAACCCTGACGCCTCTCAGACAAGCTAAAACTGAAAGACCTAGAATCAGTTGATGCTGAAATTAGGGCTTCCTTGCCTGTGTTGCCACCTGTAAAATGGGGACAATTGCCACGTAATAAGGGACTGTGAAGCTGAATTAATTCATGCTCAGGGATAGCTCTCACAGCCTTTAGTGTTACCATTACTGAACTTGCAAGGGAAACATGATGCCATTGAGCTGAGCTCGAAAGGGAAAGCTATTTTTAAAATGCTAAAATCTGTCTGGAACAAAACCCACTGGTACCAACCACAGACCTAAGCCTAGTTTGAAACATCAGGAATACACGTGGAAAGTTCCATCTAAATCACCAATGAAGAGCAAGCAACTGGACTCCAAAATCACTTAAAGGTGGCTGAAAACTGAGAAGCCAAAGAATTTCGCTGATGAGGGAAGCAGCAGGCTAGCGAGGCTCCTGAACATCCCATGAGACTAAAACAATTCTTGGCATGCCCACCGCTGTCCAAGTGCAACTGCAACCTGCGCTGGTGAGCACCAGGGGGCACGATTGTAAGATCACACAGAAACCTTGCACATTAAATGCAAAACAACTACATACAAATATTTCAAATCCCAGCAAAACCTTTGTAGCCAAACATTCCTTGAGTGACCTTCCCTGCAATAACAGCCACTAGGCTACAGCTGTTCATTAGTGGGCCAGGCAACCCAATCAATAGCAAGTAAGGACACACTTCACGTGACCCATTCAGCAAACTAGCAGCCTCACCCTACCTGCAGGTTTGTTCAGCAGCAGAGCAGGTATTTTTGACCTGCCTCTACCTGGATCATTCAGCCACAGTCAAAGGAGTCTCTGATACTCAAGATGCTCTATTGTATTTAAGGGGTAACCTAACAGATCACTGTTGTTAAACACAGCTGGAAGGAAGATTGAACCATGAAGCAAATTGCAGCCACATTTTAAAAGTCAAAAATCCAATATTTGGGAAAAAAAATATAAAGTAAGTGATAGCCATGGCAACCTTAACGCAACTTCAAGCTCCTGATGAGTCTTTATTGAGAGCAGGCTGTTTTCATGCCTGCAGCACAAACATTGCTGAGATAGACCCACCTTGTCCTTTTAATGTTCATTCATTTTTATGAGTTGAGTCATATCAATTTCTCTCAGTTGGTTATGAAATCAGACTTGCATCCCAAGACTTGGGAGCAGGCAGCTTCCTCAACTGCTCTGTACATGGGGCATAAGGACTGTGGGTTTGGTCAACACAAAATCCAGCCCAACCTTCTCCCCACGAGGGAGGGCTTCTTAGTTCACATACCATATTCTTCCTAGAGGCCACTGCTCCTTTCCTTACTTCAGAAGGCAGAAGGAGCTACTTGTGTCAATGGCTTTGTCTATGCTAGAGATACCTCCTGTGCTAAACCCTGGAACCTGCATACACCCCCTTATCCACACGCAAGGCACTCCAAGCCAGTTTATGGGTGTGCTAAGTATTGTTTGGAGCAGGCTAGGCTCTCAGCGGTCTGAGAGCTAGTGCAGCCTGAACCACTTTAGTCCCTGTGTGAGCCAGTCAAGCTGAAACAGTGCTGTCATGGCCCAAAGTCCCCCAGAAGAATCCACTGCATCTGGAGAGGTCACTGCAACTGAAACAGTTTGGGACACTGCTGGTGTGGCCCAGAATAGCTAAGGAGATGCTCTGAACTCTGAGCTAAAATGGAGTCTGCTCAACAGGTTCAGTTCTCTAGTGTAGACACATCCAGAGAGTCTCCAAAATGCACCTAGCATCCCCCAGCAAGACCTGCGCCTGTTCATGCAGCAGGAAGTTTCAACAACAGCCCTGGCCTGTTATGGGGAACCAAATGTCTCCAGAATGGTGCCATCAGCAAAGAGCCCTTGGAGAGCAAGAGTGGGCAGGCCAGGGGCGTTTAGACAGTAAGGGAACAGTGATGTGTATTCGGTGGAAATCACTGGTGCTCAGTGAAGAAACTCCATGCTCCAGGCTCCAACACCACAAGGCAAGGGCAGAGGTCAGTAAAGCTCATGCTGATGAGGGTGTTTTCGCTCCCAGCCAGCAGGTTGCAGGTCAAGTCTCAGGATCTGAGATTATACATTTTCTGTCCCCCCCTCTGAACGTCTGGAGCAGGGGCCTCAAATTCAAATCACCATGAGGGCTGCATGAGGACTAGTACGCTAACCCAAGGACTGCACCACTGAAACCTTTGCATACAATGATATTGCAAATATCGATAATGACAGTGTCATTGTGGGCCAAAGGAAATAAATTTAGGAGCCGCATGTGGCCCATGGGCCACGAGTTTGAGACTCCTCATGCGGAGTAACTGGAGCCTTGCCTGTGCAGTCCTGGAGCCCGTAGCCTGGGGGCTCCCTGGAGCAGGAACCGTCTTCCGGCTACACTTCCGTACAGCACTTGCGCTAACGACCCTCCAGCCAATAGCAATGCAGATAACAGATACTTCTCCAGCCCAGTCTACTCATTCTCCTCTAATCCTCTCACCTTCCAGCCCCTCTGCCAGGCTTGAAGGCCCCCATGCCCTTGATTTAACAACAGACAAACAACAATGTTCCACAAACCCCAGCAGTGAGGCCACGTAACGGAAATGGTTTTGGAACCAATGGCTTGCGTCCATGGCTGGCTCTGCCGCAGAGTGTGCCCCTCAGACACTGTGGGGAGGCTGTTGGCAGAAGGGAGTGTGGGGAAAGCTGGTCCGGCTCTGCACACAAACAAATGAAGGACTTCATTTTTCAGGACCATCAATCCAGCACCTATGCCTGCTTATCTACTGCACAGGAGGTATGTACAGGTGCACCAATCACCATAGCTCTTGGGCCCAAGTGCTATGCAGAAGAGGGATGGAGAGCTTCCATCACCAGCATCACAGCTGGTTTTCCAGATTTTTCACAGATAAAGAGCAGGTTCCAACAATGTATATAGTGAAATACAAAGACAGACCGAGAGGACTTATCAGACAGTAGATAAACACCAACACTAGAAAGCAGCACACAGTCTTGCTATAAGATTTCAAAAACAATGCATTATAAACACGAAACGTTTGCACCCAGATTAGAACAGTACCTGCCAAGCAGAGAACAGCAAAGAGATGTGCATAATAAATGTGCTGGCTACACTGAGTCCCTCTCTAACTGCCGAGTCGTACAGAGAGGAAGAGCTTGGTACTGCTGCAAGTTTGCAGGATTATCCCTTGAGCTCAAGTGACAGGGATCAGTCCTGGGTGGCAGTGGACAGAGAATGGGCTTGAGCTGTGGAATAGCAAAAGTCAACTACCATACAGAGGAGAACCCTCTACATTTTTTCCAGACACTGTTAAGAACTGCCATAATCAAAAGAAATACCGTTTTAATACTAAAGCCGCAGTGTACAACTATTGGGTAGAGTGCATGGGTGATTCTGCCTCTGAAATCTAGGAAAACAGGTGGTGAGAACTGCGTTTTTGGGGGATGTTAATTAAAGGATGCATGTGCTCCTCCAACACACTTGGCCATCACCATGCTGACACACGTATCTGCATGCCTATCTCATCCCATCTGCATGTGACTCAATGTCTTTCAGAGCACACATAAAACAATAAAAACAGTTAAAAAACTCTCAGCAGCCAAAAGACAGAAAACTGCTAGGGTCCAGCTCCAACCAAACCAAACCATGGGAAACAAACATAAATGCTCAGAATTTGAGTATTTTATCCTCATAAGAAACTTATTTTTATACATTGTAAATAAGGAAGATGAAAACAAGAACCTTCCCCATGCAACTACTTCACCATAAAACGGCCCATTTTACTATTTCCAGGCAAAAAGTGTTGGGACTGGAGAGTTTCAAATACAAGAGCAAGTTGAATGCAGAGAGGGTATTTATTCTTTTATCCATTTATTTCTTTTGCTGCATTTCTTTTAATAGGTGCAGTTCTATTTAGAAGGCACTGTAGATACAATGATTTAGGCCACAGAGAATTAATTCTCACCAAGGTTTTCTTCTCATTACTGGTTTCTCATAGGCATGCCCCTTAGATTTTGGGGAGAGGAACAACAGTGGATTCCCTTCTCTTACCTGTTTCTCTTCACTCTTGAGATTCTTGTTTATATTTTCGTGGGCATGGGTTGACAGCTGGTCCATCACCTACAATAAAACACATGGAAAGCTCTCTCAGTGCCCAGCAGCGTAGTGGTTTCCCACAGCACTCTATGTGGAAAATGCTTGCATTCCCTCTATGAGCTGACTCAGCCAAACAGCGAAGCTCCTGGTGGGAACAGTGTCACAAGGAATTGCTGAAGGTCACTGCTGAGCCTTTGTACGGTTCCAGCTCTGGGGCTTGTTCTCCTCTTGCCTCTAGCACTGGCCAGCTGTGCAGCACCACAAAGAGTGAGAAACAAACTCCTAGAGGAGGTCTGGGAAGCTCCTCTCTTCCCAGTCATCAGCAAATGAGACCTCAGGCTCCAAGCCTTTGGAGATCGAGGTCTGAAGAGCGCCCGTCTCTCAAATGGGTGAGCTGGGGAGCACACAAGGGACTGCTTTGGTCATAGTCTTGGGGTGCTTTAATGTTAGGATCTAGTTATGGGAAGGGAGCAAAATATCTACTGTGGCACCATTATACGCCTGGTATCCCTTCTGATTCAGTCAACTAGACCAGTCAGAAACGCAGTAACAATCTGACATGGCCCATCCCACCCTGTGTATTACCACTTCTATCCTAATCTCTAGCATGGTTTGCAGCGGGGTGAGGGCTCTGAGCCAGGGTAGCTGCACCAGTGCAAACCTCTAGTGCAAGTCACTTTTCATGCCAGTCCAGCGTATCTACACTTCAGGGTTGCACTAGCACAGCTACATCAGAGCAGCTACCACGCAGGATGAACAGTCCCCTCATTTGCAGCACTTGTCGTTTCCTGGGGGTGATTCACTTCACCAAGAGCCCAGAGTCCAGACTCAACCAGGAGGTTAGGTGGCATCTCACAAGTGCTGAGCCCTTTTATCCATCACCTCACGCTCCAAGGAGGTAAGGATGCTGATGGAACAAACGTGGCTGAATTTCCAGTAGTTCAAAGAGCTCTAGGAGGCAAACAATGCAATACTCACTCTCCTGACTGGCACTTTGGGTGGGAGGGTTTCCTTCTCCTTCTTGGCGTTTAAATTCTGGCGTCACAGGCTATGATAGGAAAAGTCAAAGATTATAAGGATGTACCAGTACCCCTCAGAGCTACACAAGGCCACCACTTTACTCCTGATACACCACTGAGCTGACAAGGGCAGCGAGAGAGCCAGCACAGACAGGGTTCACCCATGGGACAAAGCCAGCTGCTCAGGGGAGCGTCACCACGCCAGGAGGGAGCCGCGGTCGGGAACAGCCACCTGTCTCGCTGGGCTCTGCCCAGCAGAGATTTTTGACCCTTCCCAGGCTGGTTGGTGCCCACGGTCAGGCAGAGCACTCTGGCAGGCACACAGATGGACAGGGCCAGCGTTCGGGTGTTGAGGCCACAAGGGAAGGCTGTGGTTCTTTTGAGCCAAGTGGGAAGTCTCCTGGGCACCGGATTCTCAAAGTAAAACCACCTCTTCAGTTTATCTGCTATTACAGCCGTGGCACCTGACAGAAGAGGGATTTGGGTGCAACGTAAAGGCATTTGCACACACACAGGACTCCCCTCAGTCGACTCACACACAATGGGCAAACAGACTCCCCTCGTTCCCAAACATCTGAACTGCTGAACAGAGGAGCTGAGACCCCTTAGCACCTGGGACCATCCCCGTGAAGAACAGAGTTTGGGGGCTGGCAACAGCACTTTTGAAGTGTCCTCTTGCGGCAAAGCCTTCACGTAGGGCCCCACCATGCACCCTGCCAGGACTGAGTGCAGCCACACGCTGCTCTGTGCAGTGAATGGGCGGATGACGGATGACGTGCAATGGTTCTGGCAGCAAAAGACCCTTTAGCACATGACAAGAGGCCTGTGTTATAATATCTACTTCTGCAGCAAGGAAGGCAGAGCTGGCTCCTCTACTGGTCTCCACTCCAGGGCCTTGGGGGTCAAGACACACACTTACCGGCATCATCTCCATTCATCTGGTTCCTCGAAAGGAAGATTTGTCTCTGTCATTTATGCCAGAAAAGAACTAGCCAGGCTTAAGAGGCAGCTTTGTGCTGCAGCCAGGATGTTGCAGTTTGTGGGGCCACAGACCAGGCTACCATCAGTCGAGCCCCCGGACCCGATCAGGGAACTCAAGTTGGGCTTTTTGCTAGAACAGCTCTTACGTCAGGGTCAGAAGCCAGGGTTTGGAGAATCCTTTCTTGAAGGACTTGCATCATCTCCCTTGCCCAACACAGCTCCACCCATTGCCCCCTCACGCTTGCAACGACTGCACAGCAGACCCAACAGCTCACATTTCTGGAGGAATCGCATGGACTTGGACCTGCACCCAGCTGTCAGTGCTGCAGCTGTGCGAGCAATGCTGCCCAAAAGAGAGGGTGTGGAGGGTCCATCAAGCTGCAGAGAGGAGAAAGCCTGTGTTGAAGGCTCACTCAGCCCCCTCCAGGGTCAGACAGGTGGGATCACTCTCCGGATTTAAAAGCTACTTTTCTTTTAGAGATTTTTTTGCCCCCTGGAAGAGAGAAACTAGGAGCAGAATGGTGGGGGAGCAGCTGAGATCACATATCCACTTTCCCCTAACATCAGGCGTGCTTTTGGGGGACTTCTGGCTTTTTCACTGGATGGAGAAAGGCCCAAGACCAGAATTCAGTTCTTAGCTTGCAAATCTGAAACCAGACAGGCTTCCCAGTGGCCCAGCTGGGAGCCCCACTGTAAAACCACCAAGGATCTCCCTGGAAAAATCAGAGAAAAATCTCCAGCATCTGAACAGCCAAAGACAACGAAGTGGCCAAGTACAGAGAGCGATGAGAAAACGTAGGTAAATGACCCCACTATAGATCAGCCCCTCCTGAGATAACAAGGGATAATGGAGGAAGCTATGAAGGGGAGAGTTTTACTGAATACCAAGAGAAACTCTTCAGGAGCAAAATGCATCAGGCTCTGGAACTAAAAAAAAAAAGGGGGAAGCGCTGATTACTTGGGACTTTTAAAACAGGGCTGGATAAAGCACTACCAAGTGCATTGTACAGATCTGCTCCAGCACCAGGGAGACACTAAACAAAGTCCAAAGGGGCAGTCGTGTTAGTCTAGACCAGCAAAAAAAAAAAAAGAGGAGTTGTGTGGCACTTAAAGACTAACAGATTTATTTTTTGCATGAGATTTCGTGGGAGAAAATCCCACTTCGTCAGATGCTTCGAAGATGGGGGAACTTAGTTTTGAAGCATCTGCCAAAGTGGGATTTTTCTCCCACGAAAGCTCACCTGAAAAATAAACCTGTTAGTCTTTAAGTGCCACACGACTCCTTGGGTTTTTTGCTAAACAAAGTGCCTGCCAGGGCCTTCCCATCTCTGCTCTCCCCTGACTCTTCCAACAAGCCCCACGAGTTTGAACGGGGAATGCTGCACCTCTGACGCCAGCACATGGAGAATTGACAGACCAGGGAAGACGATGCTGAATAGAATTAAAATATACATCTAGTTAATTACTGATGATGCTTTCCCCTCTTTAATAATGGCCTCTAGCAAGGCTTTTGCTGAGAACAGCAAAGCAAAAACACTTTGTTGTTATTAGTTTTTTAAAAGGAAAAAAGCCTCATCTGTCTTAAGATGACACCAAAACATTCCTTGGGTCCAGCCTGCATTCACTAACAGTTTCTTTGCATTCATATACCAAGGAAATTCAATTATCTGACAGAACATGTCCCAAAGGCATTTAGATAATTGCAACCATAAGTACAAAATCTGCCACTAATTGTTAAAGAAATACCAAATATGGAGACAGAATGATAGAAAAGTAGGATTACTGAGCATGAAAATCACTCACACGTGCTGGAAGCAACTAAATTTTCACAGAAGCACTTTTCATTATGATTCTAGAGTAACAAAAACCTGCATTACAGGAGTGGGATAAAATTGCTGCTACTGTAGAACCCCATTACTGCGACTCTGAGTGTAGATTGGAAACCTCCAGAGGGCTCTGCAGAGGGAGAGGAGGAGGAAAGGAGACAGGAACCAGCAGCTTCCCCAGGATTTGAAATTGGGCAGGGGAAGAGGGGTGTTGAAGTGCTCACTAAATTGGTATAACACTGTTAGCAGCTGACAATTGGGGGGTGTTACAGAAATCCCTGGGAGCCTTGCTGGCAGATAGTGAATTGGTCCACATGGAAAAAAAAAAAAGGTTTTCAGAGTCCAAAGAGACCTAAGTGATGGAAAGACAAGCTTGCTTGGGACACGAGGGTACAGACTGAGGATCTCCTGCCACCTGTAAGAGATGCTGAAGGGCCGTCACTGCAGTCGACTGGTTAAGGCACTCCAGGCTTCACTCTTTAAGCCCTTTGAGAGCCTGGGATAAAAGCGACTCCGTGCCATGCATTAGAGCTATTTATTAACAATTAGGGTGACATTTGCACTGTATTTTGCCTGACAGTGACAAACACTTGTTTAAATGAACATGTCAGGAAGTGCTAGAGGGAAACCTCTGTACACGGGGGATGTTTGGAAAGTGACAGAAACCACCCGCACCTGAGTTATTTCTCCTTCCCCTTAATTACCTTGTGAACAACACAGACAAGCACAGAGTTTGTGGGGCTTGCACTGACATCCCTGATACTTACCCTGCAATAAAAGCAATTATGCTGAATATAGGGCACCAGTGATGTGTGTTGAATATGCAGGAGTTTAAAACCGTAAATAGTCATGTATGAAATGGATCGTTTTCCCTATAGCCTCTCTTTCATCACTGCGATTTCCCTCCAACACAGCAGGAAGCAACTGCGGGGATGCGTACAAGGCTCTCGTTAGACGGCATTGAGACACACACCAGCTCTTCATCATATTCAAAATGAAGCATCAGTTCTGCCTACGCAGGACTATGGTGCTTAGTCAAAAATAGCAAGTTTAATTCCACTTAGCTGCTTTTAACATAAAGGCCTGGTTCATCAAGCTAGCTTAAGGCTAGAGGGCCTAATCGTGAAAGCTCTTGTGTCTGGCCCCTGTACCTTACTTCCCTCTGAGACCAATGGGGGCTGATAAGGCCCCCAGCTTTTGGAGCAGGGTCATGATTTGTATGAATTCTACTCCTACGAGTTTTCTCTTGGCATGAAGAGATCAATTCCCTCCTCCCCTAAAGTGAGATCTAAGACGGTTGCTAAGATTTGCCAACAACATGAAATGCTCCCAGTTAGCTCTTGATTACATATTGCTAACATGCTACTCACCATAGGGTCACCACATTTCAAAGCTGTTGTAAATCTTAGCTTGGTAACTCTTGTGTTTTTTGCCAGTCAAGTCAGAATGCAGAAACAGGCTCCTACTAATGAAATTAAATGCTGTTTAAAATAATCGAACTCTTCAGATGCATCCAGCTGAAATTCAGGTAAATATCATTTAAGACAAACTGACTAAATCCATTCTTCCTTCATCGCCTACCGCCTCCTGACTTTGATTTTCTGCTCACAGCTGAAGTAACCCGAATCTGACCACCCAGAATGGTACAAGAAGCAAGTCTCTGCTCTGCCGTAGGCATCAGACAGGTGTGTTGCTGATTGTTACAGGCTAAGGAGAGAATCCTGCAACTGTCAGGTAAGCAGCTTTCAGCTCACCCTGAATTGCCATGTCTGCCAGCTCAACAGACTGAAGGTATGTCTACTGACGGCAGCCAACTCGCCGCCATTAGTTTGCCCTGCTGGGAGCAAATCGTGGCGAGTTCGTACTCACTGTACCGCTCCCACAAGCTGACCCGGAAGTCCTGGGGGTCAGGAGGCATAGGGGAAAGCTGACTGCAAGCAATTGTGGTCGGCTTTCCCCTTATATGCAACAGCGGCTTAGAAAGGCGCCACCAGTTACTCAAGGAATTTTATGTTCCTTGAGTAACCGGCAGTCAACCGCTGTTGAATTTCCCCCAAATGTAGAATAGGGCTGAGTGAAACCAGCCCTGCAGTTCTTCAAATACCCTACTACACACTGTTAATACAAAGTGGTGGGCTGGAAATCCAAGACAGCTGGGCCAACGGAAAACAGCGAGACACTCCACCATCCAGGACATTAGATCAAATTCCATGGCCTTCTAAAGGACTGAGTCTGGCCTTCAAAGTGATCCTGAACTCTAGCTAACAACGAACGCTGTTGTGAACATAAGAACAGTCATGGCGGATCAGACCAATGGTCCATCTAGGCAGTATCCCGTCTTCTGATAGCGGCCAGTGCCAGCTGCTTCAGAGGGAACGAACAGAGCAGGTAATTGTCGGGTGATCCACCCAGTGGCCCCATTCTCAGCCTTTGGCAAACAGCAATCCCTGCCTATCTGGGCTAATAGCCATGGACAGACCTATCCCCCATAAACTTATCTAGTCCTTTTTTGAACCCCATGATAGTCTTGGCCTTCACAACATCCTCTGGCAAACCATGGGTTGACTGTTGATTGTGTGAAGAAACACTTCATTTCATTCATTTGAAACCTGCTGCCTATCAATGTCATTTGATGACCCCTGATTCTTGTGGTATGAGAAATAGTAAACAACATTTATTTACTTTCTCCACACCAGTCATGATTTTATAGACCTCTATCATATCCCCCATCTGCATGCAATATTCAAGATGTGGGCATGCTACAAATTCATGAAGAGGCAATATGACATTTTGAGCTTGAAGCAGATGCCAAGAATTGTTTATAGAAGCAAAGACAATGGCTACCTTAGAAAAACCCATAATTGCTGTGATTAATGAAGATGATCTAGCTGAGTGAAGAAGTCTCATTCTATCACCAGACTGCAAACCCCCCTGTTTGCCTTCTTGTCCCCACGGCTATGGCGGGCTACATTAAAGAAGGTGAAGCCAGTCCTGTGTATGTTTTGGAGTTTCTACAGCACCTTTAGGATTTTCTCCCATGAAAGTTCTGCGATAAATAAATCTGTTAGTCTTTAAAAGTGCCACAGGACTCCTTGTTTGTTTTTTAAGGATGGCAGGTACTGTCAGAAGGACAGGTAAGAAACATATCCTGATTTTCATTTTCCTGTTCACTCCCCAGAAGGACAGTAGTTATTTACACTCCTGAGCCTCCAATTACAAAATGCACCCAGGCTTAGACTTACCAACAGACCTAGGGTCTTTGAATATTTCCCACTATTTTTAGTATTCAGGGCAGTGGATTATGCTGTACAAGTTCTAACCAAAAAACCAGGTGTTCACAACAGGGATCTTTTCATTACATCACCACTCACTATGTTTGTTCACCAAAATGACCAAATGGTAACCATCCGTCTGAAAAGACAACGGTGTAAATGCCAAAGCAGTTGAGTTATTGTGTGCTGTCCTGCACCAAAGGTAGCTAAACAGTCCAATTCTTAAGTGACAGCCCAGGCCACAAAAAGTGCAGGAGTAAAGAGCCACAAAAGGAGGCCACAACACTACTAGCGCCTGAGGCCTGATATGATTTTCCTTTCACTTTCTTAGTTTTCCACCCTCTCCACCACATCTCTTCAACCTCCGACTCCCTGGCACAGCCCAATGCTCCAGTGCAGCCTGTCAGCTGAATCCAACCAGCTTATGGAGTCAATGTTGAAAGTTTAAACAATCTTCTTGCACATGTCCTTGAATCAGAGTCTGGGTCAGCCCCTGGAGCATCTGCAAGTTCTTCATATGGGATATCCTTTGAACATGTCCATCATCCATCTGGTGCAGAGCCATTGGGGATGTCTGTATTGGATAACAGTGAGTAGACTTGATAATTTTGCTTTCTCATGTACTTCCGCCACAGGAATTTTGGTCTCCTGCTTGCTACTTAGAGTATAATAAAGACAGCAGGTCTGGAAGGTGTTCAGCTTCCTCTTATGCTTGCTGAAGGGGACCGGGGTCTCAAGCTTCGACAGCTGCAAGCTCAAAACACGTCTCTGGTAAGACCCAAGTCCTGGTATTCATTCCCAGTTTCTTGTTATTCCACACATGCCCAGTCAGTTGGCCGAATGTAGTGACTCCCTTTCTGTTGCAAGAATTAAGCTGGGCATCTAAGTACATTACCAGACACAGTCAATTGTAGACAGCGGAATTTGCATAGTGCTAGGTAATAAATTTTCTGTTGCAATCAACACACCTTGTGCCACAGTCAGTGGCCTCTTTAGATTGATGGTTAGTCCAAATTCATCACAAGCTAGTTTAAAATTGCTGAAATCCCTCTTTGCTGTATGCAATAAGCTGTGCATTGTCAGCAAAAAGTTGTTCTGCCAGTAGGTGACTGACTTTGCTTTTTCTCATTGGACTTGCAATCTTGAGAAGTTTTCTATTAATCTTGCATGGAGACATCCACGCTCAATGAGAAAGACAAGAAAGCAGAAGACAATGTACTGAGGGTGCAGTGGTGTCAAAACATATCCCGTCTGACGCTACTGTGGATTTCAAATTGTCAGACTGATCACCGTCATATGGACAGTAGCCTTCATGGCAGAATCCAGTCAGCCCAAGGAGAGTTGGGGGACAACCAATTCACTTTAGCACCTGGAAAAGACCCTTTTTGCTGACCACATCAGATGCTTTTGTACGATCTGTGAAGGCCATGTAGAGAGATTTTCCTTCTTCTTGCTGTTGCATCAGTGTAAAGATGATGTCAGTAGTTGATCTACTAGAGCAGAAGCCAGACTGACGCTCTGGATATACATGCTCTGTGAGTACTTGCAGTCTTTTGAGAATGACCATGCAAATGCCATTTCAACAGCTTTAAGGAGAGGGGTTCCCCTGTAGTTATTGCAATCACTTTTACCTCCCTTCTTTTACACACTAGTAGGAAGAGGACATCTTCCACATCCTGTGGTATTCCTCCTTCCCTCCACCATACAAGCAGACCTTGTGTGAATCTTTAGTCACAACGCGATCTCTTTGTTTCAGTACTGCAGCTAGAATTCCTTCCTTCCTGGTGCTGGGAAGGGGATTGCTTTCTCAAGCACATTCATAGATGGCTCCATATCAACCTTTTTGAAAATCTGGAGCCTGGAGCATTCACTGCTGCTTCTGAAATGTAGTTTCACGTGCACAGAGTTCATGGTAGTGTTCCACCCAGTCTTGCCTCCAGTTGCTTCTGTCAGTAATGACGTATGTCTCATTAAGAAAACGAAAACAGCTGAATAGATCAGCTACATCCATTAGCTCTCCAGCCTCCAAGGGCGGAGCATAAATTCCACCACGTTATTGATGCATTCCAGGTAGAGGCCTTGTTACCTGGGCAATTCACAAGATTGACAGGAAGAGATAACATATGCCATGCAAAGAAATATATAGCGGGTCCAATTCCACTTCCACTGACATCAGTGAGGACTTTGCCACTGACTTCAAAAGAAGCAGAAATGGACCCCAGTCATGGGTAAAATCCTGTCTCCAGTGAAGGCATCAGGAGTTTTGCCACTGACTTCATTGGAGTCAGAATTTCACTCCATGCATCTTGGAATATATTAAATTGTCTTTTACTTGGGTACAATATCACATGTACCAGGTAGGTGACATAGCAGCTCTACTGCCCATGTATCATCTGACAAGAAAATCAATGAGATTCAGATTTTAGATGCTCTCCTGGGCAGAAAGACATGCCAGTTCATCCAGTGGTAGATCACGTGCTTGGAGTGGAAGTAAAGGCCCCAGTTCACCTGGTATGTGCACGCCTGTGCTAAGTCCTGAGCAGGGCGAAAAGGTTCAGCTTTCCCTCCCCACAAATCTGGGCCAGTGCATCCAATTCTCAGGACCGTTTGGTGCCGGTGGGGAGAGAGAAGGAAATCTATGCTCTGGCTTGAAATAAGGACATAGCTGTTGCCAATAATTCAATGCAACCTCCAGCCAGTGTAGCTATCTACACTTCCACACACCAGCCGGTTGGCGCAGCTGTCTGTGATTGTGGCTTGGTTCTTTCAGAAGTTTTCTTTGTTGTCAGTCTTCGTCTAAACATAGTCATTTTTCTCTCCTGTGTTTGTAAATAGACTTTGTAGATAATCCAAATCCTTATACTGCTACTTCCTTACCTAACAGAGGCTTCATCATCATTACGAATAGTAAGAAAACAACCTGGAGTACTCCATGTTGGAGGACTCCAGCAGGGACCTTCAGCTCTTCTAAACTTAAACCCAAAGCTGAGACTAATTTGGTAGCAGTGAAAACCTCTTCTCGCACCTTCTCTATTGACTACCCTGTCCTCCTGTCTGATCTGATGAGGATTTACCATTCATCCAGCATCTCTTCAGCAATGCTGTAACCATAGTTCATTCTCCAACCACATCACTCGACGGAAAGAGCAAAAGTAAAAATGCCAGATGCACAAAGCTCACAGAATGACATCGGTAAAGGGTTTGGAAGAAGGCCCACATTTAGAGGTTCCTAAAGGGAAAGCAGCTTTGCTGTGACAGCATTCTGGCAAAAAAAGTGTCTTATTTAAATACAACACTTTCTTCAGGCAAAGCAAATAATTATTAAAGCAAATCCAAGGGAAAAAGGGAACTCTCCAAATATAGTCAGGGAAGCATCTGAATCCTTGGATAAATGACACTGAGTGAAAGCCGTGAAGGATCAGGGAGGCAGGCCACACAGCAAGAAGTTGGTAGAAATTTGCCTGCATTTTCATTTGGGCTGAATGCTTTCAGAGGCAGTGAAAACACTCGTTGCTCTGCAGCTAGTTGAGGGTGTAAACTGGCTGCAGTCAGGCTGGGTGAGCTTGGCATTCTCCCATGTAGCACATCTGGTTAGGTTCATTAGAGGGCATTTTGCCTTCGTTTGAAGCAGATATTGGTACCTTCCAGAGCCAAGCTGCCCAGAGCTCTGATCTTCCCGAGAATATCCTGCGTTCTCATGAGGAGGACATCACATCTCATGGACTAGGTATGACGCTGGGACTTAGGATGTAGACCTGGATTTGACCTGAGTAAGTTACTCTCCCAGAGCCTTAGTTTTCCTCTCTGTAAATGAAGCTAATATTCAGGTCATAGTACAGGACTACTTCCTGGAATTATGTGATTACACCACAAATTCTGCTTTCGTTTTAAAACAGAAGTAAGCTTTTAGCTCCCATGGCTGAGAAGAAAAGCTCAGAAAGGTTACCTGAACACAGAAGAAAACAGACTCTGCCTGGGTCTGCACCGAGGCAGAGAAACGAGCTGGGAGAGGGGAAACTCACTGGCTCTGCCAGTCAACCTCAGCCCTGCAGCGGTCTGCGTGTGGCAGAAAGGGAAGAAAGTCACGGGCTCAGCCCCTCTACCCGCTTCTTTTGCAGTCTGCCTAAAGCCCCAGCTTGCCTTCATTTAGTTACCCATGGGACAGAAGCTGAGACATAACTAGCGCTCGGAGAAAGCGCCAAGACCCTCAGGTGGGATGTGCTACCAAGATGTGGAGTATCGCTGCCATTCCTTTCCCTTTCCATTAGCTGGGAAGAGCCAGCTGTACCGCTCGCTGCGCAAGCCATGGATAAAGGACAGGCCCACGCGGGACTGCGCACATCTCCCACTGACAGAGTGCTCCAGTTCATCCCCACGCTGAAATCGCTTCTCAGTCCCTTCCTGTGTGGGCTTGCCAGGTGTCTCCTCTTTACACTCAGTCGGGGCCAGCCTGCCCACCCCATCCTGGCCTGCATCTCCTCCCAGCTCTGCCACGATCCTGACCCTTGCCTCTCACCACCCCTTCTGGGCTGACCAAACCCTAGCTACTAAATGCAGCTGTATTTCCCGTGCCATGTCTCCCCTGGGGCTCTGCCTCGGGCAGCATCACACTGAACAGCCCCTTCCTCATCCTCCTCTCCCCAGTCCTCTCCCGCTACCCCCAGACACGCTCGCCAGCAGAGTCAGAAACAGGATCTGGACAGCACCCGGCCTTCCTACTCCTTCCCTTAGCTCGGCCAGGGCCTGGGGAGGGGAACATACGTCCTGCTGCATCCCGCATCCTGGGGCCCCTGAGCACGTCACACAAGAGGAGTGGAAATGTCTCCCAGATCCTGAACCCTGCCTGTCTGTGGGAGCTCTCTCCTCCTCTCTCAATGCTGCTGAACCTCTTCCCCTCTTAAAACAGGGGAGAAACCCCAGGAGGGAGAGCATGGAGGGTAGGTAGCAGCAGCTCCCCCCTGCCCTGACTCCAGCCTCCCCCACTCCAAAAAATCCCACGTTGGTTCCTTGAAGCACCACCAATGCACTGTCCCCAAACACTGATTCTGCACCCCAACATGGCGCACGCAGCACCCCCAATTCACTTGATGACATTCCCCCATTATTTGATAACATGCCTCTTGCTCACCCAGCCCCACCTCGGCCAGGAAACACTGCCTGCTCCAAATCCCTGCTTCTGCAGACCCCCCAGGACCTCAAACGCCACCACGCTCCCCTGGGTACATGGCCCCCTCGGGAAACTTGCCCCGGCCCCAGCAAGTGCTCTCATCCCTCCTGGGCCCTAAGACTCACGGCCAGCTCCTGGCCCTCTGTCTGGGGGGGGACGCTTGTGGCTGGAGGGTCTGGGGGACCAGGCTATCCCTCACCACACACAGCAGCTCTGGTTGCCTGCCTTCACAAAGAGGTGGGCTAATGGGGAAGGCGGCCAACCACAGGAGAATTAATTCCTACGTTAGGGCTTTCCCTAGACCTGGCAGGGTCTTGAGGCCTGATGTAACCCAGCACCCTGCTTCTCCCTTCTTCCCTTTCCTACCCACCCTGCTCCATTTCTTTCTCCTCTCACCCCCACAGGCCAAATGCCTGGGATCCTCCCTGTCCTCATCCACCAAGTCTGCCTTTCCCCCCTCCTCTCAGCTCAGCCCCAGAATTCAAGCTCTTGCCCCACTGGTCCCAAATCCCCACCAGAGACACTGTACTCAAAATCCCACCCAGATGTTCCCCTCTCTTCTGGCGCATCCAGTCACCACCCGCGATATTGTGCATGAGGCACCCTCAACAGAAACGGCTGCTGTAGATTCAAGGATAACTCTACATGGACTTTGCACAGCAGCTGGGTTTCTGCAACCCACAAGCAGGCAACATCCAGCACAAGGGGCTCCCCGTGCTTCCATTCCTTTCCCTTGGGGAACTAAACTCCACCCAGCTCGAACAACATCCCAAAACAGCATGCACGCCCTGGTTTGGGAGGAGCAGCGGGATCCTGGAGTTTGTCAGACTGGGTTACAAACCCCACGCTCACAAACAGCAGTGGGATCCAAGGAAAGATGACAGCTGAGACCTGACCACTGATGACAAATAATTTTGGGCTAAATTAACGAGCCCCATCTTTGCAGGAAATCTTGGCAATACTTCCCCTGTGGATAGCTGTATCTGTGCAATTGCTGCATCACTGTTCAGTTTCCCCACTGCTAAATGTGAACTCTCCAGCTGGTCAGCAATGCGCTGCAGAGTGGATTAGGACGAGCACAGGACCAAAGGCTTTGGAAAGATAGCTCCAGATTGCTCCCAGCCTGCAAGTTCTGCCATTCCTGGCAACCACGTCTGTCAGCGTTCAGGAAAGTTGGACTGAGTTCTGCCCACCTAGCAGCCAAGAAAGAGTTCAGGGAAGGGGACTTGTACTATTCCTTTCTGCTTGCTACTTGCACAGCCTTTAAGAAAATATAAAATGTGAAATTACCAAAATATTCTTTTCATGATTCATTACAAGGCAACAGTGTACAAAAGCACCTCTGTAGCATGTCACCAACACACAGCGAATTACACTACAAGCACCCAAAGAGTCTTGAATACGCAGAAGTGTAAAGCTATTTCACCAACAAATGCAAGAGATGCCATGGGCACACGCAGACCAGGAAATGCTCTTCAGCATACTCAGACTCCCTGAACGCTGGGATTTTAACAGCTGCAGAGCACCAAGAAAATCTGGAGCTATAAAATCCACATTAAAACCAGCAAGCAATTAACATTTCTTTCAGTTTTCAAAAGTTGTTGGGCTCCTTGAGCCCTCACACCTGGGGGAATGTGGCTGAAACCCGAGTTATCTGGGACCCACATTTTCAAATTTTCCTCCCCCTCACCATTTCCATTTTCCTGGATTGTATTTTAAATTGCATCTGGACTGAAAACAGCTGAGACAGACTCAAAGACTAACCAAAATAGCCTGTGAGAAATTTCAGACATCAGAAGACGGACTCGTATATCTCCTATCTTCAGCTAGACCCTCCGTGCTGTGTGAGGCTACAAACACAAAGAGAGAACATCTGTAGGAAAGTACAAAACCACCAGGCACATACAAGAGAGAGGGACTTATTTAGAATGAAACGCGACTGTATCTCTGCAAACACTATTCTTCCCCCAAGTGTCCTCATTTCCATGCCATGCTTAAAACAAAGTAGTGTTTTCATTTGCAGCCGAGTATTTCGTTTTCTCAGACATTCTTTTGTCTGAAAGGCTCTTTCCTTTCATCAGCATAATAATAATAATAATAATAAAAAAAAAAATCAAGCTCTTGATGAGAATGTCCTTAAGCAGCCCAGTCATTTTGGAGAGATGCCAAGGTGCTTACTGAGATGCACTTGCTCTCTGTTGTGAATCAAAAAGCTTTCAGTGCAAAAGTACCGCATCCTAACTCAGCGTCTGTGCTTTGGTTCTCAATTTGCAGAAAACCGATGAAGGCTGCTAGCTTGAGAACCAACAACATCAGATCCGTTTTAATACACCTTTGTTATCTTCCTAGGAAAATATTGAGATGTGTCTGCCCTCGTGTGAAAAAACCAAATCAAAGCAATCAATAAAAACACCCAACACAGACCGAGCAGCAGAAATAATGCCAAACTGAGTTACCCCAGCATCTTTCGGACAGTTCTAACATGGCACCCATGTTTCTAAAAACACAAACTGCCAAGGGTGGAGGCTGACTTCTAAGCAAAACCCAGAGTCCTTAAAGGGAAGACACATCCTGCACATATCCGCGCCTGACTGTACAACCGGGAGTGCTGAAATACAAAGGAAGAACGCACACAATTCTCGTACGGCCTTCCCTTTACCAATCAACAATCAGCAAGCATGACAAATAATTGTTTGCAGCTGTCATTAGCTGAAAACAAGGCAAATCTGCATATACTTAATCTTAATTAGGCAGACTTGGCAAGGAGCCCTTACTCGTTGCTACCAAACAACCATTCCACTCACAAAAGGGTGACAAAAGCCTGGACACACACACACACACACAAGATGTTGATGAAAAAACAAACTGCCTGCAAATGACTAATCCTGCGTCAGCCCCTCTCCCAGCAAACAAGGGAGGTTATCAAAAGGGAAAGAACCCGTGCCAGAAAAGATGCCCAAGTGTTGTCTGGAGCGCCTGCTTTCTGTCTCACTATCCCTTTGTGCTGCATCTCAACCCACTGCTCACTGTCAAAGCCTGGCCCAGATGCAATGCACCAGAGTAGAGTTGATATAAATTAAAGCAGAGGAATTTTGCCACCGAATGCATCATTACTAATTATTCGACTCTCATTTACCTCTCAAATGAGCAGGCATTGATCGACTTCACAGAGGCATTTCCATTCAAAGACGAAGAGAGCAATTTTGGAGGAAGAAAAAGGGAATATGAAACTGAGGACAAACTGGGTCTGTAACAGCAGCCCTGGCCCTGGAAGCTGTGCTGGATTATGACTTAGAATTTATGAGAGAACTCCTTGCTGCAGGAGGGAAGGAAACCAGGTCACAGACTCCGCAGTAAATGCTCTGCAACTACACACTGCAAAATATATTCAGTCCATTGTGGCTGGCAGTGACGTCAGCAGACTCACAGCGGAAATTTGTACCAAGCCCGGGCAGATTCTACTCAACATTTTCTCCCCCTTAAAAAAAAAATTGGCTATTCTGAGAACCCCATCTTCCAAGTTGTGCTCTTCTACTCCTCTCAAACGCTCCCATCGGCTCCCTCGTCCATCCGTCGCTGGCACTATCCAACCCAACGAGACGTTATGTAGCTGTTATACAGACTATGAATAAAAGCTGTGATGGCTTTGGACGGCTGCCATTTCTCTACCCACTGCAGAGCTGGGACCGTCTACAAGGGCTCCACAGTTCATGCAGCATCTGTACTCTTGGCACGCTGGCATCTTTATTCCCCTACACGCACCCACCTCTGTTCAGACGATGCCAATTCACACACTTCATGCAAGCGCGCTGAACAATTTATGCAGATGCCAGGGAAAAATGTTTTTTAAAGAAGCTGCACAAACACACATGCACAAAAAAAGCTCCAAATGGGTGTAACATGTTTTACCTGGAAGCTTGCAGTCTGCAGAATGAATGGAGGCATCCGACAACTAGAGCCTTTCACATCCCAGTACACACAACATACTCAAGGAAGGAGAAACTTATCATGGCGGAAGGAAGCAAACAGTTGAGGCGGATTTAAAATGTCGGCGCGCAGTGGCTGAGTTTAAAAAAAAAAAGGTAGCATCGGATTAGAAACGTGAAAACATTTTTTTGTACTAAAACAATGTTGTACTGATACAATTTTTTTCCCATTGAGCAGCACTTAAAGAAAAACTATTTGAAATAAATACAAACAAAAATCTGAACGACCATGGAGATGCCACAGCCATCAGAGAGAGATGGAAAGGTATTTTATAGGTGCGGCCAAACAGAAATAACTAACATTATTCAGAACCACAGAGAGAGCACGGAGTGAGATTATTGAAATTGGAATGACAGGATTAAAAATCTTTAGAAATTCAGGTTTTAAAGTTTGATTTTCTAAACCTAGGCCGGTGAACAGAAGATGCTGAGCTTTAACTCAAAATTGAACTGTTTGGGGTTTGTTTGTTTTTTAGGCAGAAGAAAGTATAGGCAATATGGATATATCTTCTATGAAGGAAGCTGTTTGGTGTACAGAGAACTGAGCACAGTGTAGATGCTCTAATAGTGCTTGGGTTTTGGTCAAACTTGTGCAAAATTAAGTCATTTTTTGGCCAAAACTCAGCCGATGAACATGCATGCAAATGGACAAATGACTTTTTAAATTGAAAAGAACTATGTTAGCTTTTGAGGCGCTTAACTTTATGATTGATCAATTGATAGACTATGCTATCTAAATGGAAGGGGATTAAACTAAGGATAGGATTAGTGCAATATTTCAATTTTAATTGGAATTGTCTTCAGGATTATACACCTGGGAAGCTAAATGAAAGAAATTATATTCAAGCAAACTCCCATACATGCTTACTGTCTTTAAGGAAATATCAGGGTATCATCTCGAGATACAATTCCCCAGACTTTTTATTTAGATCTAGACAGACAGACAGATCATAATGAACAGCTTTAGTTCAGCAACAGGCACAGATATTTGAATGTTTAAAGCAAAAATCTCCCAGCAGGTTGAAATCACAGTGTAATTAATGTATTCAAAATCAAACTGTTATCTGTCACTTTTAAATTTTTGATATAGGAAGCCCCCGGATTCTGCTAACATTCCTTTCCCTGTAGAAATGCCTCTGCAGCTATTTTAAAAAATAAATGCATTGCAGGAGATACAATGACTGCTTTATTTTTTATTCTGCATGCACATATGCAATATATTTTTCCGATAGCAAGGACAGACACAGATAAAACACATTTCAGCTATAAGAGCATATTGTATGTATTGCAACTACACAGCACAAACTGAAAATACAACATACTGTAAACAGAGAGATAAGACCGTGGGGTTACCTTCAGGAAACACTATCAGATTATATTTACAAATATTCTGAGCCAAACTCACTGGGGTTTTTGGTTTGGATGGCAAAAACAGACAACAAAAAATGTGAGATTCATAATCAGCTGCACAAACTGCATTGCTCCAGAAATTACAGACTACCACCACATGAAATAGACGGTAAATATTCCTGTCCCTGGCAAACTAGGGCAGGAGTAGGGCTATGTTTTTGGTGGGTTTTTCTGTTTTGTTTTGTTGATATGCTTGATTGTTTTTCATGGTAATCTAAGAAAAATTACCAATTTAGTTGCTGAAAAATATAATCGAAAACTTTAAAAACACTAACTACACAACATTTTATTAGAATCCACCACAATACTTCAAAATACAGGTCTAGACCATAGCTGAAATGTATTGCTTTAACAAAACATTCATTTATTCATCTTTAAAACTAGAATTAAAGCCAACTAATGATCTGAAAAATGATTTGAAGCATTTTACAGGGGCAAATCCTGCACAGCCAAACAAACACTGAACTCAAGCTAAATAATTCCTTTTCTTTAAAGCCAAAGCATGGTGCCACATAAAAAGTGTTTCTTCACAAACTGTTATAAGTAGGGCTGAACCAACAGTTTATGGAAAACAAATGTTCTGTCTCCTGTTGGCAAGCAGCATGTGATTTTCGTGAATTTAATTGTTATTCAAAGTTACTCCCAAGTCACTTTGTCTTGGAGGCCATTGACAGCAGTCTCGGAAAGCCCTTTTCCTGTGACAGTGAAGACGCGATCAGCATTCGTTAGGTTTCATGGGATATAGCAAGGTTGCAGAAGATATTTTCTGGTGCCTGCCTGGATGAGCACAATTCAGATTCAGCTGCCTGCACATACTGAACATGGAGTCTAAAATTCACTTGCAGCAAATACTCACATGCTGTGGGTGAGGTCCCAGCTTCACTTGACTCATGCCAGATCACACTGCAAGCAGGAACGTGGCAATTAAGGGCCAGCTCCTCCACTGACATAAATCAGCATTGCTGCTCTTATATCAATGATAAAGACAAAGGGGGAAATTGCAGCTTCATTGCACTCACCTGCAGAACTCTCATTGGTTTCAATAGGGGCAGCATCTCACCCAATGACACTACATCCATTTCCACTGAGGATCCGGCCCCGGTTCTCTGGGAAAGCTGGGGAGTCTGTGACTAGTGGGGCTAGTTTCTGGGAAGCTGTAAATGACCAAACATAGGAGAGGGCATTAATGGAAGGTGGCTGATCAGCTGCGAGAAGGGAACTAGATGTACTGGCGGCTTTTTCCCATCATTAGTTTCTCAGATTGTGTTGCGGCCCCCCTGTTTCACACCCCAGCCTACTGACCCAGTTAAGGGGATTCTCCACCAAGGTGAGATCCAGCACTTGGACTCCTTAGCCACAGCTAAGTCTTTGACGTACAGCTGTTCTCAGAGCCAATGGATTTTGCCAGGGCCTTGGTTGAAGGAGCACTGAATATTTGGCAGGAAACGATTCATTTTTCCATGGCTTGTGGATAGCTGGCAAGCCATGCTAGCTGATCAGACAAAGGAGATGCTGTTTCAGATGGGGGAGGGGGTAACTAAGTATGATTCTAGGGGCTACTAGGGACCTGAAAACTCTAGGTTTGGGTGTGGGTTTCTTTTTTTTTTTTTTTTTAAATAATGCAAGTTATTAGGTTAGAAGTCAGGTGTCAGGAGCCCAGTACGTAATTCCCATACAAAAAAACAAACAAACAAACAAAAAAAACCAAACACCAAACTTAAACTATATTTACTTTATTTGTAAATTTAGAACAATCCCAAGATAATACAGCAAAATATTTGCAATTCCACATCTAACTGTGGATATTTTAACAGCTGATTTAGGCCACCAGAAATTAAAAATTGTAAAAATGTCATGTAGATAGTAACTACTAATGTGCATTGTTTTCTGCATTTCTCTCAAGTGTAGAAAAATCCATCGGCACTACTTACTACTTTTAATTCATTTCACCTTCTACCCCAGAGAGTGCTCCAACATTTGGGTTTCAGCCACTGCACAGGAATCTTGGTCTAAGAATTATTTTCAGTCAGATATGCAGCCTTTTAAAAAGGTTTGGAATTATTTCTGTGGTCTATGGCTTTATAACTTTGAGGGATTTTTAAGAATTGCTCATAGGTGGTGGAACTACTGTATAGGTGCTGGGCAAACAGCACCTGCTGGCTTGAGGTGGTTTCTATTATATACGGAGCAGCACAGTGGCTGCATGATCTGTAGATTATTCTTGGACAATATTTTTGTCACAAAAGAAGCTTGAGATTCTGCATTGTAACTTGATCTTTCACTCCTAAAAAAAGAGCTAGTGCTAAACTCAAAGGGTTAAGATGAACATTTAGAAGTCTGTCAAGGGGGAAAAGGCATTAGAGAGAAAGTTTGTGCATTAATTAACAAGTGAAGAAGGGAAATGAATTAATGATGGCTCAAAAGTAGCTGAGAGACCAACTGGAAAAAAAATCACTACCTGGTGTGTAATTAAATAACAGATGTTACCAGTTTGGATCTATAATGAACAAGTTTTGGCAGCTAAATCTTACAAAACCGGTCAGAGTGGCTTGGCTTATGTGCACTGAAGGTTTTCTACAAAGAGTTCTGATATATACACGGGATTAAGTTGGAAGGAGGTTTCCAGTGTGTTGCTGTAAGGATTTAAGCGTAAACATCAGACTTCAGTGAAATTAACTGAAGTATTTAAGTTTATGAGGCTTTGCCCCTCTCAGAAATATCAAAGAATAAATACAGGAGAGCTAAGGGTATTAACTCACCGGCTGGAAGTGAAGGAACCAGCAGAGGTGGCTGCTTGAAGGCAGCATCAGCAGCAAGGGCCAGCTGCTCTAGAGCTATCCTGGGAGAAAGGCCCTAGAAAAGTGCAGCCCTGGGGAGAGCTGGAAAGATCAAGGTTTGCACAGCTTGTGTGTGTAACAGCCTCTGTGGACCCACCTGCTAACCTGCCCCAAAGTTCAATGCGGGCACCAGAGAGATTCTCACACACAAATGGGATTAAATTGCAGAGTAAACAGCCCTTCACTGAAAAATTGGAGCATTGGAAAAAATGTTTGACATGTAACTTAGACAGTGTTTGTGGGGTGACAGCGCTTGCCTATTTCGTCACAGCAGGGAAAGATTCCAGGCGGTGGCTCTTCGGTGTTGTTTGTGCAGCCTGACACCCCCCCAGCTGGCGCGCCTGGGGGGAGAGTTACCCCTGCGTGTGCCTGGGGCAGCAGCAACTTCCCCACCTCAGGAGCCCCGTGTCTGCTGATGCCACAAGGATCCAACATACGTAGGGCTACCAGATACCAAAGGATGGACAGGAAAGTACAAAAAGGAGGACCAATGTAGTATTAAATGTAATATTCTTCTGGTTTTAAGGGGGCCCTGGAACACTCCTCCCTGAAAACAGGGTGTTCGGTGGCATTCCAGCATCCTTTAACCCCTATAAGTAAAAAGTCAGACAAAACCGTGTATTTTAAAATACCTGCCAGATGGAGGACATGAAGGTAAAAGGGAGGACATGTCCTTTTGTCTGACATCTGGTAACCCTACGCATGTGGAGGCATGCAGGTGAGGGCCAGAGCCTGATGAAATCCACAGCCTCTTCCTGCACATCTGAGCACAAAGCTTGAGGGCTTGCTCGGTGCCTCCCACCAGCTGAGCACATCTGATTCAGAGGCTCCTCTGTCACACCTTTGTGTTTTTCTTGGCTAGGGTTATCAGATGCAGGCACAAGGAGGACATGTCCTCCTTTTTACCTTCACCTCCTCCATCCGGCAGGCATTTTAAAAATACATGATTTTGTCTGGCTTTTTACTTACAGGAGTTAAAGTCTGCTGGAACGCCCTGGAACACCCTATTCTTAGGGGAAGCGTTCCAGGGCCGCCTAAAAACAGAAGAATATTACATGAATACTACATTTTCTCCATGTGTCCTCCTTTCCATGCTTTGTTATCTGGTAACCCTATTCTTGGCTGAGCAAAGATAGGTGGGTGGTGGCAGGTGCAAGTGAAGCAAGATCGCTTGCTCCTCAGGGCCGGATCATTGCAGGGGCTTTAGGAGCTGCAGCTCCAAGCCCTGGGTTAAAGGGGGGCCCAGGCTGCAGCCCCCCCACCCTGCTCAGGCCAGGACAGCACCAGCAGGGCCTGGGGGTGCAGGCAGGGACCCTGGGGCCAGAGGCTGAGCCCCATGGCACTCCTGCCCCAGCTGGCCTGTCCCTAGCGCCAGGGTGGACCAGCGCGTCTGCTGCACTCCGGGGGCCATGCCAGAAGCCGCAGTGCATGCCAGCCAGCCCCAACCCTAGAGGACAGTTCAGCTGGCCGAGGAGCGCTGTGGAGCCTGGCCTCTGGCCCCATGGCCTTGGCCCCACCCTCAGCTCCAGCCCACTCCCAGGCCACCATGGTGAGGGGGCCCACGGTAGGAGGAGGCTGGGGCCCCAGGTGGTGGGCAACAAAATTGGGCAGCCCAGGGCTCCAGATTAGTCCCCCTTAATCCAGCCCTATTGCTCCCAGCTTTTGTTACAAAAGTTAGGGTGGACTTCTGCGCTCCCTTGTTCTTTCTAACAGTTCCTCTGATTTTAGCAACTCAGCCAGATATTCCGCAATGAGCCAAGTAGTATTATTATAACTAGGCCATCATGATGTGTATTGCACCTCCCTCGACTACGTGAGGCAAGTCACCTCTTCTGTGCCTCAGTTTCCCTGACTGGAAACAGAGGAGATCACCACCTCTCTCACAGGCAAAGAGTTGAGGGGGAGAGAGTTGCTATGGGCTGTTAACAAAGCCAAACCCAGGCAAGACTGTTTCTGACTCTGAACAGCATGGGATCTTCATTTTATAGCTGGTTGGGAAAAGCAGCGGTTCAGAATGATTCACATAAAAAACTGCATTGAGGAGTGGTGAGGCTGTGAAGTTGGGAAATGCCAAGCTGAAGGATGCTCCAGCACCCTTAACTCTGCCCATGTGTGCATCTGCACTATGAGGCAATGTCATTAGGAGATCACATGCTGCTTTTCCCACAGGACCTGCCTCATTCATTGCCCGCTGTCCGCCCAATCCACCGAGGAGCCAAACATGCTGTTCCACCAGCATAAAGGCCAATAGACCCCACCCCCAAAGCAGGAATGGTTTGCTGGACACTGTCAAATTCACTGCCACCCTTGCCTCACTCATCATGGGCGCCGTCCAACCTGTGATCTGTATGTGATGTCCCTGTGAAAACACAACAGGAAAGACCGTTCCTGTATTAGCTGGAGTGACAGGCACTTGTCGCTATCCACACACCCCTCCATGCACAGCAGGGACAGCATTTCACAGTCTGCCCAGCTTCTGTGTGCCACTAGCTGAATGCAGCAGGAGCCCAGGGAACAGAGATGCCTCCACGTTAGGGTAGGGATGTGCCCAGTACTTACGGCCGTTTCCTAAATCCTTCTAAACTTGGTCAAAGCCAAACATCATCTTGTCCCCAGTCCCAACTGTAGGCTCAGGCTGGCTGAGGACCATTGATGCGCAGGGTTACATCCTTCTTGGGTAACAGCTGGAGTGCTACAGAAACCATTTGTCATACACAACTACGGTGGACCATAGGCCATGCAACAGCTGCTCACTTAGAAAAGGCTCTTGTGCTACTTGCCATTAATGACTCGCATGGACAGGGACCATGCTAGTCTGTACAGTAATCCCAGGAGACCAAGCAACTGTGCACAGGAAACAAACATCTCACCCAGCGATGGCTCACGTGGCAGTACCCAGGACGGTTAGCGTGTCAGACTAAGCACACATGAAGCATTTTAAAATGAGATTGAAGGACACACGACACCCACCTAACTTACCAGGCTGCCCCAAACCTACTTTATCGCACAGTCAAGGGCCAATTTCCCCACCCATATCAAGGCTTTGAGGGTTGCAACTGGGAGAAAGTGAAAGGGCCCATCCTCATTTGTGTTCAGTTCCTCCTGGCACAGAAACCAGGCAAACGGCTGGCAGGGAAGACAGGGGAGTGGGGCAGAGCAACAGATTGGGTTCAGCTGAAGATTTGAGGCATTATCAATCTTTTCCCTCTTACCCAGAAAGGTAGGAGCTGTTTCTAATTAGCATTCTGGGAGAGCAGCTCGTCCTTGCACCAGAGTGCTCCAGTGTGCCAGGGGTGCAGTCCCGGCAGTGACCCAGCCAGCTTTGCACTCGCTGGGGCTGGCAGCCAGCACCTTGCTGGAAGCAGTCAGCTCTCGGGAAGTGCTCCCTGGAGGTCTGGGCTTGGGACAGTGCTAGACGTAGGGGAGATGGGGCCCACCCTGTCTCCAGGATGAGCTAATGGGTAGGCCTGGCTCAGGAGCTATTTTGTGGCCTTTTCTATACCTGCCCCAGATTTATCTGTCCCCTCCCCTGGCAGGGCCCACCATCCTCCATCTCTTCCCCTCCCCAGGTCCCGCTGTGTCCATCCCTCTGCACCCAGCCAGGTGGGAAGGCCCCCAGCCTTGGCTTCCAGTTCCCAGCCGCACCCCACACACTCTCAGTGGCGCAGGGCTGCTGGCCGAGCTGACCCCCTCTATTCTGCCAGAGCTACAAGGAGTGAGGGGTCCGTAGGGCGCCAGCCTGCTTTGGTAGCCAGGGCCCTGCAGAACTCTCCTCAGCCCCAAGGGAGACACCAGCTATCCTTATCCGGCCCCAGGTGGCCACAGAGCCTGGCCTTGCTTCTGCTTTGTAACACTCATTAGTAAATGACTGTTGAAAAGGCTCCTTAAACATTCCCTTCTTCCCACCCCTGGGACCCCAGCACAAAGGGGAAGGGGCAGCACAAAGCTCAGCTGCAAAGAACAAGGAGACGGTTCCTTGCATAGATTGCCCCAGTTCCTGTGAGCTACTCCCTGCATTTGTTTCTTGGCTCCAAAGCAGGGTGCAACTCCTTGGGCCAGGTACCACATCATCTTTTCCCCACAGGCACTGTTTTTCAGAAGTCCCCATGAGAAAAAGCAAGCACATGGTTGTCAGGTGTTAACCAGTAAGTTCAAAGCTGTGGAGGTTGAAGACCTGAGTTCATTCCAGGCCTGGATAAACTCCCAAAGGTACTTTACCTTATACTAGAATTGTTCCTGTTATTCACTGACGACACCCACAGCGAAGCTGAAATGCTACCCAATCTTTGAAAGCTTTTTATCAAGACCATCTCACCCCTGCTGCTCAAGTGACTTCCTCAAATCTGTATTTTCTGGTTTGCATTTGACTGCACCGAGCAGCCTAAAAAATTAGTATCCAACACTGTAGCTTCAGAAACCACTGGAGTGCAGACAGAAACCAATAAAAACTTTCTCCATCCCCAGCAACCACATCTTCATCTCATTCTAAGACACTGTTGAGTGCAATCCACGGCATCAACTTTATCCTAAGGGTGTGGGATGTTAGAGGAAAGAAAACCACCAATACTACAGAAATATCCACCAGCAACAGTAACTACAACAGGCCAGAATGGTGATGTAAGGAAGGACAATGTAGTACACTGAATATTTATTTTTAGCCGGGTGACTCTTCCCCAATGGAAATTTCAGGATTTATTTTGTGGAACTCAATCTTCACTTGATATTCACCCACTGCTGCTAGCAATCTCCATCTTCCTATATAGCTGGCGTGGAGGTGAGGATCTGAAAGGAGAGGGGGCAATTTTGGGGATGTTTTGTTTCATTCTGGGATGGAAAGAGAAGGTTAATACTTTCCCACATCTGATTTTTGCAGAGATTTCAAATATTCCAATGCTTTGTAATAACTGATAGGAACTTGGACTGATACCATCTTTACATCTATCAGTCATCTCATCTGTTGAGCACTCAGGGTGCTCAGTGCTGTACAAAACAAGACAGAGAAAGCTGCTGGCCAGAGCTTACTGAACATTAGAAGCAGAGGTATCACATGGAAACATTAGCTAATACAAAAAGACTTTTAGTCTTTTTTAATAGCACACAGACTGTACTTTAAAAGAGAGATTTCTTCAAGGGCCATTGGTGATTAGCAATTAACTTATGGCTAACGCAGAACTAGCAAAGACTGACATTGTTTTACCCATCCTGTTCAAAGCTATTGGAGCTTAGTTTTGTGAACATCTAATGTCTATTTTGGAGAGAGCTGTTCATCCAAGAGACAAGCCCCACCTCCAACTAGCGACTGAGCACCTACCTACCACCCCTGGGGCTCCAGTAAGAACTAGCGTAGGAGTCACAGCTGCCAAACGTTTATCAGTCTGCAAGTCTGAAGTGAGCACTGATTGCTTTCAGCATTTACCAGGGCTCCAGACGGAGCAAAGGACAAGAAGCAGTGGGCTTAAATTACAGCAAGGGAGGTTAGGTTGGATATTAGGAAAAAATTCCTGTCAGGGTGATTAACCACTGGAATAAGTTGCCTACGCAGGTTGTGGAATCTCCATCGTTGGAAGTTTTTAAGAACAGGTTAGAGAAGCACCTGTCAAGGATGGTTTAAAAGGGTACTTTGTCCTCCCACAAGTGCAGGGGATTGGCCTGGATGACCTCTCATGGCCCCTTCCATTTTCATGGTTCTACGAAGGGCATTACATCCTCTGCTGTTTACATGTCACTTTCCAATCTCCTGTTAACACCATATCTCCTGCTGACAGGCCATTCCATGTTCACCTCAAATCACAGCATCTGCACTGTACACACATTCTGAGGGCTGATCAAGGACTGGATCAAGGGAAGAGACCCTTTGTCAATAAACTAAGCTAGAGCAAATGAAGCACTAGTGAGTTTCCCCCAAGATGCTGTAGGCTGGAAGCCAGAAACTCTCATAGGTCATTGACTGGAAGAGATTTATATCAAAAGGTATTTGACCATTTTGTGAAAAGTTGGTTTTGCTATTCGAAACAAGCATCTTTTCCTGTATGCAGCCAGTTTTCTTGATGCTCTGGATTAAGGACCTCTGAGTTTCACCACATTATTGTTTCATCAAAAATTGATACCATAATTCTAGATAACATGTTTGGAGCATCTCCCTTCATGGCACACTAGAGAATGTGAGACAACAGAATAGATAAATACCAAGTTACATTTCCTTCAGATACTTGGGTATAAGACATTGCTCAAAAGCAACAGTGGTACCTCACACTCTTACATTCCAGGGTGAACACAATAGCTGTATTTCAGTTTTTACCATGCCCAAGAAATTTGGAAAGAAAGATTGCAGAGATTCTGCACATATTACCTCAAAACCCACAGGACTCCCAATTCATGAAAAATCACCTCAAAAGCCCTAATGTAGTTTTTACAGCTCTGACGGCAAAGGATATTTAAACTGAGTTCTAAAAACAGAACTGCTGACTTTTTTTTTTTTTTTAAACCCACTGGGTCTTGAACTAGAGTCTTGTTTTGCGAAGGCACCTGGTTGTAATCAACTTTAAAAACCTGATTTCTAAACTGATGTCTTATTTTGAGCCTAAAAAACAAAGAGCATGTTAATGTTTTCTTCTAAGTGGAGTTTTTAGAATTTAATTGAAGCCCAAAGGAGGAGGCTGTGCTGCTTAGCTCTGTAGCTGGGAACTCTTTGCTATTTTTAGTGGCACCATTCAAATAAGTGATACAGGAACAAAAGGAATAAAAATGGCCACATTTGCAGAGGCGTTTGAATACCAACACATTCGCTACTCATTTCGCTATGAGCTGGCTACACTGGATTGGAATGTGGGAACATTTAGAAAGAGGTGCATCCAATAACTCTACTTCCTATCTTTGCTTAATTCGTCTGGTTCTTCAAAGCAAAATCATAAATGGTTTATCCCTAAAATCTGCTACCTTTCTTCATGCAGTGGAAAATGGCCTAAGACCACCAAAAGTGTCTTACCATAAGAATGGGAAAAATTCTTTTGGGAAACGGAGACCAAAATTCATCTTCATTTCCTATTGTTTTAGCGAGCAGGAGCACCTCCTTGCTCACTCTGGACCCCGGGCTTCCTGCATGAAGACCACCTACCCATGAACAGGCTGGAAGGAGTATACGATCTCTCCAAACAAGACTGATCAAACTCCTGCCACCGCAAACAATGTCACTTTTCAACAAAATAGTCTCCACAAGCAGGAAACCCTGAAATGCCGCTTTTAATTTAAATAGTTTCAAACAGAACCCAGTTTAGGTCAAGTCCCAGACCCACTGAAAGTCAAGGGATTTTGCCATCAGCTTCAACCGGTACCAGGATGTGGCTCTTTAATTTCATTAAAAATATTTCTCGCCATGTGCACTTCTTAACTGTTGAACAATATTGCTATTACTAATAAAGAGTGACACTATTGGCCTTCTTGCAGTTACCAAAATGGTTACATTTACGCCTTGTCTGTATTTCCTCTCATCATTCAGAAATGTTTACATAAGAAGCCTGCCTTTCTAACTGGCTTCCTGCTCCCCTCAAACTTACTGATTAACCCCAAAATTCCATGGTCGCAATAGTCACTTCCATGGTGGTATTAAAGTATGAAACCATTAATTGTAAAGCAAAAGCTTCTATTTTAAAGACAGAAATCATCTGGGTGACCAGCAATGATACAAAAGGAAATACAGAAATACAGAATTTTAGGTTTCCTAAAATACATTTGTAAACATTTGCCAGAGGGTGGCAATGGTTCTTTGACAAATTACAATGGTGACATGTGACAGCTTCATATATATGACATTTTATAGTCAGTATCAGCTATGTAGGAGTGGCTGCTTTTTCAGGCAGGTAAAATTACCTTTTTTGGAATATAAAAAACCATCTACTTGGCATAAACTGGCACATTAAGAAGTGCTTTTTTTCACAATATCACCCTTAGGAGCTCAGTTCAAAGCTCTCCTCTACTTCTACTGTTCTTTAAAGGTTTAAACTGTTATATTGTGTTCAGTACATTTTGGCTGCCTGAAACGTCCATTTGTCTTTTTGTTTCTGCTCTTATCCATACCCTGTTTATGTTAGGCTATTATTGCAAATCCCATCACATTGAATAAAGTTTACTGAAAACTTTTATTGTAATCAAAAAGTGACAGAACAGGGCTATAATGTACTCTCTGCAAATCATTCTGCTGATATTTCAGAACTGATACCAGCTTTTTTGCCAAGCAATTAAAAAAATTCAAATGTGAAAATTTTCACAGTACAGTAAACTCCACCCAAACTAATTAATGGTGGTTAAAAATAAGATGCCCCAGCAAAACCTTTCATGTTACATGGTCACAACGCACAATTCTGTACAAAATGTTCACTTTATAAAGCTCTGATGTAAAAATCAAATAATCAAGCAGCAATATTTTAAGTGCAGCACAGGGTCTTTCATGTCATTATTTACAAAGCTTGAATTTGTTTACATTATAACAAAATTTAATACAGATGACTTAGTAATTAAGTCAATTTTTCTTATCTGTCTAATTTTATACAGTGACAGATTTCACTTTTTGGTCATCTTTCTCTTTCTCCTTTTCTTTATCTTTGCTCTTCTTGGATTTTTTCTTCTTGTGTTTGTGTTTTTGGCTTTTCTCCAATTCAGACTCATTCCCAGTGTGTTTCTTGTGTTTCTTGTGTTTTTTATGCTTCTTGTGTTTCTTTTTGTCTTTTTTCTTTTTCTTTTTCTTGCTGTCTTGACTCTCAGCTGAACTAGCACTGCTGCTGTGGCTTCGAGTCTGACTTTCAGAAGGGCTTCGACTACGACTGCGGCTAACACTGGGACTACTTTGACTTGGATTTCTACTTACACCAGGTTGGCCAAGTGTTGCTTTAACTGTAATCTCTTTAGATTTGTCCACTGCCTTTTCTTTCACTTCTCTAGCATTTTTTCCCGTAGAATCCTCATCTTTTGTTGACACATTACTCTCACTGTCACTTTCATTGTAATCTGGAACGAAGGCAGCCTCATCAGTTTCTCTAGTTAAGTCAGAAGAGAGTCGAGAGGAATGGCTTACCTGAGGCTTAGGCTTAATAGTGCTTTTGTCACTTTGCCCAGTAGCATGCTCTCTCTCATTTTTTGCATCCGGTGATCCATGTCTGTAAGCTGATTTATTGCCACCTGCGTCTCTGTCTTTATTGCTCTTTGTTTCTGATATGTTTCTCTCTCTCTCTTTACCTGAGCTTTTCTCTAGAGATTTATGTTCATCTGATGAACGTTTGGAATCATGGGCCGTTTTGTGATCGTACTGTCTTCTGTCCCTCTGAGGACTATAGCTGCTCCTTTTGGACTCTACACTTCCCTTTTTGGACAATTCTGTACGTTCATCTCTTGGTTTACTCTTCTGGCCTGATGCAGACTCTCTGTTTCGAGAAGGGGAGTCTTTTCTCCTTGTTAACTCATTCTTTTCATCTCTACGCTTGAAACTAGAGTGATCCCTGCTGCTATCATAGTCAGATTTTTTGTCTCTGTTAGGAGTAAAATCTCTAGCAGATGATCCACGCCCAGTGTCATGTTTATCTGAAGTTCTGCTGTCTTTGGAAGATTGAGAAAGGTTTTTTAGGTTTCCTTGTTCGGTCCCACGTTCTGAATGGCCTTTTTCTGGTTGAACACTGCTCTTCCTTCTCTCAGAGGTGTCCTTGTCTGACACAGAGTGATCCCGGTCTTTGGTTTTCCCTTTTTCATTTGACACAGAATTTTTTGAACTTTTTGCTTCATGCTGGGAGCTTTCATAATTTGCTTCTTTTGCAGTTTTCTGTATTTTTTCCAAAGGCTCGTTTTCTTTTTCATTGTGTTTCACAGGGTTTGTGGGCTTAGCACTGACATTTTTTACAACACTGGCAGGTTTTCCTACATTTGACGGTACTTGTGTAGATTTAACATCTTCCTCTTCAGACTCAAAGTCATCTTTATCCCACTTTGACTGAGGAACCTGAATCATAATAATGACATCTTCAGCAGGAGCTGTTATATCATTATTATATTCTTCCATGGTCTTAATGACTGTTCGTTTTGTGTCTGGCTTTTCTTCAGACTTTTTAACGGGGCTGCCTCCAGTAGAGCTAGTACTAAGGCCGAGGGAAGGAGGGGGAAAAGTAAAATATACACATTAATAAAGACTTAAAAATCCAGTTACAGCAGATGTGTTTGTCAGAGCAGCGTATGCTATAAAATAGCTTTTGTTCAATTTTATAATTTCAATTCTAAATATTCAAGATTCCTTTCAAGCAAATTCCTATTAGATAGCAAAGTGGACAAGAGGATAATCCCACAGGCTAAGAATTATGAACAATAAATTGATACATCTACCTTCTATGAATTTAATTAGCTTGTGTATTAGACAGGGGAATCTCTTCTTTGATAATTTTCAAGTGTCCTAGCTCCACCAGTACTAGACAAGCAAGGTAACTCTTTTACCAGTTCAAGTGGCAGGACAGCAACCAACAATCCTTTGATTCTTAACAGAATCACGCCACCTTTGTTTTACAATTATATATATATATATATATATATATATATATATATATATATATAAAAATAAAAGCTCCTTGTATAGCAATCCTAAAACAAGATCTTGTGCCCTAAAGCAATAGCCCTTAAATGTGTTTTGTTCAGCTCCTTTGACCATTGAAAGGATAACAACAATGGAAAATCCATACTGGATGAGTAGGAGGCACAGTGCACACAGCTATGTGGGCAGTACTCATTATGAGTGGGTGACAGTGAGCAGCCCGAGCATCAGGTGATGTTCCTCTGCATCCCCAACTTGTGTCCTGGACAGAGTGCAACCTGGATGAATTAGAGAATCTAGCACAACGCATCTGTTTATTCTACACGAGTTAGATTTTTAACAAGATTAGACTGTATTTCAAGGGACTGTCTGCAGGAACAATTAGTTCACAATAAGCTGGGTTATGAATTTCCCCATACTAGCTTGCCTCAGATTAAGGCCTCGACTACACTACATTGCTTGGGGCGTGAAAGTCCACATGTGCACTAACAGTTTGTTAATGTGTCTTAGCCCCCAGCTTTCTATAAACTAAATGTTTGAGTAGACAAGCTCATACACGGCAACTGTTTGTAGTATAACACTGCCATTGATTGACTGTGTGTTCATATACTCATTTGACTACAGATTTAGTTGTTTCTGTCATTAGACATCTTGAAGACATAATTTCATGGAGAACAGACACAAAATGAAGAAAGGAAATAAGAAGGTACCTGGTGTAATCTACAAGAGTTGAACTGGATCCATCAGCTGCTGTTACTTTTCTTCTCATCTTCCCTTTTACTTTTTCTTGTTTAACTTTGCTGCTGGGTGGCTCAGGTTTTTCAACAGGTTCTTTTGGAGGAGGTACATTTTCTCCACTTACAATCTTTTTGCCTGTTTCTCGGTTAAGCTTGATCTTTTTTGCTGGGGCAGTCAGAGAAGCAGCTTTATCCTTTTCAGGGGACCTGTCTGTTTTTTCACCATCAGGCTCACTTTTCCCCTTTGGTGATGGTTTAACTTCAGCAACTTCTGCTTTAGAAGTTTTTAATGAAGTGGTTTCATGTTCCTTTTCTACTTTTTCCTCTGCTTTTCTTTTTCTTTTCTCAGGTTTTGTATCAGTAGGTTTGCTTTTTTCCACAGTTTTTTTTGACTTCTCATCCTTGCTGGATGGCTTATCTGACTTGGATTCTTTTGGATGCTCTTTCTTTGCTTTTTCTTCCTTGGCTGGTCTGGTTTCTGGATGCTCCTTTGGCACTTTGGGGTTAACTTTCCGTGGCGTGCCAACTGTCTTTTCATCCTTTTGAGAAGAAGTCGATTTAGTACTGTCCGTCTTTGGTAACTCCTCCTTTGCTTTTTTCACAGCAGGTTCAGTTCGAGGCGACTTTTCACGATCAGCCTCTGCTTTTTCTTGGAGTGCTTTAGACGGTTTTACTGAACTATCTTTCTTGGTAGTGGCAGTTCCTTCTGTTTTCCGCTTTGCCTTGTCAACTTTTACTTTTGGTTTATCCTTCTCTTTTCTCTCCTTTTCAGATACTGGTTTAAAAGCAATAGAATCTGCTTCCATTGGCTCATCTCTGACAGGTGTAGCATCATCCCTACTTGGAAGCATGAACAGTGAGTCAGTTTTAATTTCTTCTCCCCCACCAGGCTCTCTGGGCTTTCGTGACCCTTCCAACAACTCAGCATTGGGAAAGCCTTCATTGTCTTCCCCTTTCCGTCTCTTTCTGTGCTTTTTGTGTTTATTTCCTTTGCCATCTCCAGGGGGATTTTCAGCTTCCTTTTCTTTTGATTTCGTAAGGTCTTTAATGTTGTGGCCCTCTCGGCCTGAAGGCTTTTCTGGATAATTGCTACCTAGATTGCGACTTCTATGGCTTTGTCCACTAGCAAAATCTTCCCTACGACCTCGAGCATATGGGGAATTCTCTCGCCTGGATCCTGGTTGACCAAATCGGTCTGGAGAAAAGTTCTCTCTTGTCACTGGAGGTCTAGGCTGGGCACCAGCAGCATAGCCCTTATAAAACTTTTCATACCATTCTCGATAGTTCCTTTCCCATTCTCTGTATCTTTCCTTTTCAAATGGATCTCTAAAATCAACAGATCTGCCATAATATGCTTTTATGTCATACGGTGGAACTTCTCTATACCGGTTAAAAAATTCTCTCTCCCCCTCTCCTTGAGGTATAGTTCGCTTAGTAGGGGATTGGCCTCTAAAAACTGGAGACCTTGATCGTGAATGGTATCTTCTATACGGGGGTGACCTTGATCTTGAACGATGATATCCATGGGACCTTGACCTAGAACGATAGTTACGACTCTTTCCCCTGCCTCTTCGTGGGTATGGAGGTGATCGTGAATATGAACGAGAGTGTGAGCGACTGAAAGATCGAGAGTAGGAACGGGAGCGGGATGAACCTGATCTTGACTTGGAGTAGGTATATGAACTTCTAGAATAAGATGAAGCACTATAGGGTGACTTGGACCTTAACAAAACAAAACAAAACCCCCAAAAGACGCTTAATTTAAAATGGTCACTTCACTCTGATTTAAAAACAAATCAACAAACAAACAGGCAGTCAAAACAGTTGTTATGCCATTGCAAACTTCTTCTGAGTAATCTGTTGCGTAACATACAGAAGTTGCTCATTTGTTTCAGCCAGCATAAAAATTGATGCAGGAAGACCATAGGCCCAGAGTTGAACTAGACATCATGCATTTCCATCATACTGATTTCCATGTTTGTTGATTGATTTAAGGTGGTATATAGTGGCCTCTACTGGTGTGTGTAAGCACCGATGAATATTTCACTACTCTGCAACTGCTGTCAGTCTGTACACGTCATTTATGTTACAACAGGATGCTAAAAGGGCATGTCTAAGTGGCTAAAGTGCAGAACCAAGCATTAAAAGACTATGAATTAACTTGAAGAAGCTAGCTAAACCTTAACGAAATGCCAACTCGGTCAATTTAACTTTATTGCTTATTTAGTATTTGCACAGTACGCACATTACGTATGGCAACATTACACGTGGTACTGCTTTCAGCTAGACCTCCCTGCTGACAATAAGAGCAATGCACTGATAAAGCCTAAAACAGTGATCTTGTTTCAAGTAAAACACCACATAAAAGCTTTTAGCTTTCAGTTTGGAACTTTTGGTAATACTACAAGTGATTGTGTTACTAGCTGTACTGCAATCTGTATGATGGTGTTATCCAGCCCAGTGTTGCAGAAAAGATAGGTGCTATTAGGATGGAAAGCTTTTCAGAACTGTTTCCCTGAAGATTCTTTCTTGCACAAATTGCCTACTGTAACACAGACTACTGGAACTGCTAAACTGGAAGGGATCTCACAAGAAGTCTATCCATGTATTCCAGGCTCCTGCACTCACAGCAGGACCAAGCATTATCCTAGATGACACACAGAAAGGGACAGTGGACTCTTCTCACACACTGCTGAGAAGAGAGACACTGGGAATTTATAGTAAGCGCAGCTATTCAATTTTTAGCCTGTGATGAGATGGTCTGTAAGGATCCCATCTTAGAGACAGGGATCTCCTTCACTCACATCGGACTCAGACATAATTCCAGATGGGCCAAACTGCTGCAAGATTTTGAGACATGCTCTACGCATAAAATTTGCATCACATTACTATGAAACTTTTTAAAAATTCTGCTAGTTTATTTGGCTCTCCATAACAGACACGTAAAACAGTTTACCTAGAAAATGATCGTCTACGTTCTTTTTGAATCTTCTTATATTCCATCAACTCCTTAGCAAAATCATTTGTAAACTCATCCAGTTTGGATTTTTTCTTTTCTCTGTTAAAAACAGAATTTTGATGATAGTTTAAACATTAATTCACAAAAAAAATCAAGTGTACATTAATATGAGAAATGTACATTTCATGCCAACAAAAAGAAACATCCTGTTTTTATGAAAAACTCTAATCTTCCTGGATGAGTTTCATGGAAAACTTCAGAATTACAGTTGTCTTGTTTTACTTTTGTAGGTTTACCACCTGTAATGCAAAGCACATTGGAAAAATTTGCTTTATGTCACTTTTGCTTATGGCAGATGCATTTCAGTGTAATTGCTGTCCAATATGCTATTGAAATAGAATAAATGAAAAATAATGCAACTTCATTTAGAACCAAATACTTACTCCTCTTTAAGTCTCCGCTGCTCTCTGTAAAACTCCTCCCTAGATAAAGGAGGTGCTTGTGTCGTTGGGATGGCATTTGAATGAGCCGTTGGTACTGCTGATGGTACCCAAGGTGTTGATATGTTTGCAGGAGCTGGGGGGTATCCTGGTGGGGGGACATTATACCCAGCAGGTGGAGGTTGACCAGGTGGAAACTGAGGAGGAAACTGTGGTGGAGGTACCCCCGGTGGAAGAGGAAGTGCATGGGGAGGTGGAGGAAACAGGGGAGGTGGAGGCACAGTCACAAAGACAGGTGTTGATGCTGGTAGTGTTGGGGCCTGAGTCCTTTGTGTACGTTCACTATGCGGGCGTCCTCGATTTGAACTTCTAAAGAAACCCAAAAACACGTGTCACTGTTTGTTACACTCTGCCCTTATTTTAAAAGAGGAAAGGGAATGAAGCTGCTGTCCCACTGAGGGCATTTCCTGTCCTTGTCCTCAAATTCAAATCTCTTCAACTCCACCCTGCTTATATGTTTGCTCAATTTCATCCTACATGCCTCTTGCGCTCTCCTTTCCCCCCACCACATCCTTACCCCCAAACTGCTTCACCAATTTTCTCTCCTCACTCTCAGCTCTGCAATTTTTGACAGTTGTACCCTATGCTTACAAGTCTCCCATTTCACATGAACTAAATACCCACTGCTCCTCTGCCAACCTGACACATTTAATACTTCGCACTTTGAGTGCTTCTCATCTTCAAAGCACTGTATAAACATTTAACTGATCTTCTCTTGAATTTCTCCTATGATGTAGATTTCACAATGACACATCTGGGCTTTCGTGTGCCTGAACAGCTGTCCTGTTTGTTGAATTGGAGATTTTAAGATATCTGTGATCTAGACTTTGTATTTTTGAAGTGTTTTGTAAAGTGCTATGTATGCTTACAGCATAACAATAATTAATAAACAAATATACACCCCAGAAAGAAGGGTCAGCTGGATGATGAAATACAGGATTGAAAACAATCAGCTTCACCATCTGAAAGCACTAAGTCAGAGAACTCAAAAAACTGCTGTAAGGTAAATGGTATGGAGTTCTTTATTTGCATAATTTAATTATCTCAACCAGAATCAACCAAATTTGTTAATAAAGAAAATTTACAACTTTGAGGCTGATTTCTAATGACTTAAAATGGCAAAGGCAATTTCATCAGCCCTATTCTGCAAACGATCAAGAGGCAGTTTTCCATCTGATTTTTTATAATTATATTTGATATTTTAAAACTTATTAATGATGTATTCTTTGAAAATGGATTTTTTTGGCAACATCTTACAGATCACATTGGATTCTTCCTTTAGACTATCCTAAGGACATCTACAGTCCCAATTTATTAAAACAAATTCAAATGAATAAAAATGGTGAAGTCACTTGTCGTAGATTCACACCTGTCTACATATACTTAGATAACTTATTAGGAAATATGTTCAATGACCAAGTTACAGTTTAATTTAACAAAATTAGCAAGTTGCTTAAGAGCACTACAAAGTGAAATATTTTTTGTAAATATACTTACGGTTCCCAGCCTGGCCTGTTGCCTGCAGAGCGAACCGTATTGGTTCTTATTGGCTGACCTATTTAGAAAAATAAGTTATTCTGTTCAGTTTATCTATCTGAAGATACGCTTCTAAGAGAACAAGGCTGAAGCTGTGGTTACTCACCAGTAGTGGGTATTGACTGTCCTTGTGAAGCCAGCTGACCTTGTAATGCTTGTTGTCTTAGTACAGGAACCTGGTAGCCCTTAGAGATCAAGAGGAAAAAAATCAGATGCTATGTCTCAAAACACACAAAGTATTATATATGCTCAAGTAAAATTTACCTTCTCTTCCATCACAGTGCTAATCAACAGAGAGGAAGGAGTTTTAGAATGTTCGGAGGCTGTCACAATAGCAGCAGGAGGCATAATACTATCAGCATCACTGGAAAAAAAAAGATTTGTGACATTCAAATATGGTGTTTTAAGTTACTGAAAGTAAAAATTGTGATAGGTTAGGAAAAGCTGCATATGTTTTAATCACTGTAAATAATAAAATGTCATATAAACACAGTTTTAGAAGTAAAAAGGCAAACAGCAAATTTACTAAAGGAGTGAGTTCTACATATATGTTTGTTAAAGGGAGGGTCGGAAGGGAACACACAAGTTTTCCAGAGTAGCCTCTGTATCTTCACATGCAAGTTTTCAAATGTGCATTTAGACTGACATACAAATCTCTGTTCCAGGGTGTGCAAAATTTAGTGCATACACACCTGCACAAAGAAGTTTAGTGGCGGATAAGATCATGACATATGGACCCCAGGTGTTTAATGATACAGATGCGCAATACTTATATTTGTCTTGTATTGTATCCTTAGCAGCTTTCACAGACCTGAAGAAGTGCTCTGCGTAAGTCTGTCTGTCACCAGCAGAAGATAGTGCAGTAAAAGATACTACCTCACTCCCACCCTCGCCCCCCCCAAAAAATTAAAAATAAAAATCTGACACTTCTGTGGATACAGGTACTGTCTTCCAGGTTCAAATCACAGCCCTAGATATACAAGCCTTCAACTATAGTTAATTTTTTTTTTTTTAAGTTACTTCAGTGTAATTTCATGGGAAGTAGCTCTGAACCTTAAAATTACAGTGTGAAGAGTTAAATTTACATAGCTTCTTGCTAATGTGCTCTGGCACACTATAGGTTAAATCTACATATATCACTGTGGCAAGGTCAGACCCTGTCCTTCCCAGACTACTGTACCCCTTTCAGGAATCTTATTCGTCTTGTATACCACCTCTAATTTTCACCCGACTTAAAAACTACTTGCTTACAAAAGCAGACATAAAAATACAAAAAAGTGTCACTGTCAACTATTACTGAAAAACTGCTTACTTTCTCAATTTTGTCATAATATAGTAAGTTGACTGGAAAAATGTACATATAAGATACTTACATGTCAGTGTAGAATATATAAAGCAGTACAAGCAAGTGATTGTATGAAATTTTCATTTGTACTGACTTTGCTAGTGATTTTTATGTTTCCTATTATTAAACTAGGCAAATATCTAGATCAGTTGATGTACTCCCTGGAAGAGCTCTGCATATCCACAAGTGTTTGCATACCCATGGTTGAAAACCACTGACACAGAACTTAAGCAGAAGGAATAATATGAATGCGATGGCTAGATTTAGATATAGATGTTTTTGTAGTTTGAGAGAACATATCTGGTCTCCTTAGTAGTAAGAAAAGCAAACCTAATAGGAATAAGAAGTGCTTCCCAGCTGTAAAGAACTTAGCAAAATGGTAATCTTAGTAGCTCCTGTTCTCTGCTAAATGTAAAGGGCCTTCCTCCAGAGAAGTCAGTGGGAGAAGAGTTCTTATAAGAGGGTAATCCTACACTGGGAGAAACTTAGCAGTGACCAAAACAGTCATCAAGAGAAGTGCTTCTAGGGAACTGGCTACCCTTGAGTATCGCAGATCATCAGCATACCACAAAATTTTGTGTCTATTTAAACAAATGGTGAACATCTCCATTGGCACAAATCAGGATTACAGTTACTAATGTTTCGACACAGAAGCAGATATACATGAACTTGGTGCCCTAACTGAAAACGGATCAGAAAAGTTTACTGAAACAAATGGTTGAGTGCCATTCTCCCATGAAGCCACTCTCATCAAATCATAAGGTCTCACAAGGCTATGAAGTATTTACATGTTGGATATACATAGTATGTCAAAGAACAAGTGATTTTGAGGTGAGGTGGAGGAGAAATTAATTCAGGGTGGAATTCCCAATCAGGATACAAAATAAATTAAGTAAGAGTTACACCTGGCAGCCAGACTACTTTCTTAATGTCTGTTAAATTACAGCAGTGAAAGATAATATGATAAATAGCAACCTCCAAGGTTGTCCTTGGAGCTGTAAAAAAGAGGTTTGTCAGTCAACCATCACCAAGCACATACAAATAGCAACCAACAAGTTAAGTGGAAAACCAGTGCAAACATTTACATTTATTTTCTAGCTGTGTTAACCTAAAGGTTACTTACTGAAATGGTCCTTCTGGTTTTTCAGAGTGAAGAGATATGGACATTGTTGCAGAGATATCACCAGCAGATGCAGTGGCAGGAGACTGATTTACTGGTAAAGTAGTTGTCACTGATGACTGACTAGGAGTCGATGATGATAGAGAAGGTGCAGAAGTGACTGGAATCATTAGAGGATCCTGTTGTCTGGAAACTGTGGACCTTACTGCAGGCTGCAGGTTCCGCTGAACTGGCTGTCTTGGTGGTTGTATCTGCTTACGGAGCCTTTTTGTGTAGCCAGTTTCATTTTTGAAGTTGTTTACAGCCTAGAGGTAGAAAAAAAATCATGATTCTATAATAGCTATTATGCATCTACCATATTTTCCACATAAAAAACTTCCTTAACTTAGAGTTAAGGTTGCTCAGAGGTATTTCCTTATGACATGCAGCTTGAAGTACAAACAGATTTACAAGATTAGAAGATTTTAGGAAGGAACCATTTATGCTTGACAACTTTGGTATTCAATAAATGAAAATATCTATCAATGTTCCTTGTTAAAATCTACAAATGAGCCAATTTTCTAATCTCATAAACCAGGAATTTACTATCTATGTATTTTTTTAAATGATTGTTTCAAAATCAACAAGAAATCTCAACCAGCCTTTATGTTAGTAATGGTGCCATAAAGTCACATTTTCTTGCCTCACAGCTACTTACAAAAAAGATGAGCTTTTCTTACATACATTCTATGCAAAGTGAAGTTACCTGGCGTAAGAATTTGTTAGCAATTAAAGCATCAGGAGAGACTTCTGTTTGATGGCAAGTTGGGCAGATATGTTCGTCAGATTCTAGCAGTGACGTCCTGATACCTGTGAACAATTAAGTACCCGAGTTAAATATTTTGGTCATACTTAACTCTCAGATCCCTGCGTACAGCTAAGATTCGGGTCCATGGGAAATACAAGCTAGGTGGAAAACATTTAAAAAAAAACTTACTGAGAATTTTTCGTACGTGATATTATAGATCATAAGAGAACGGTTGACAGCTTTTGACAATTCCATTTGGATTTAAACATATAGCGTGTGCGAATCACACAATACATGATAAAGTTAGTGCAAGACAAAAAGTGACTAACTTAGCTAGTTTATTTTCATCATCTAGTGGAGTGACATACAAGAAGTAATTTTATTTTTAAGAAAGCATTAGTAAATGAAATTAAGATTATATTATTAACCAAGTTCCAAACGGGTAGCTGTGTTACTCTAGTGCAGCAAAACAAACAAGGAGTCTGGGGGCACTAAAAAGACTAACAAATTTATTTATTGCATGAGCTTTCACTTCAAAACAGCTGTATTCAGTGACTTGCGTGATGAAAAGTTCCAAAGGGATAGCTGCGTCAGTCTACTTCAAATCAAACAGGAACAAAGAAGGCCTTAAGGAAGCATTTATGCTAACTAGGTCTAGCCAACATCAGTGACTATAAAAAAGTTACACAAATGTTCACTTATGTTCCTACATAAAAACCCTATCTGAGTTCCAGCCAAAATCTCCCACCTTGCCCCCCCCCCCCCCGCCAAAAAAGAAAAAAAAGCTAAGATTTTCTGGCCAAGAGACGCCCATGTTTCAGAACCATATAGTAAGCATAGCAATTGCTGTTCATTCAGATTCCTATTCATTTTACAAGAGCAAATGGCATTTTGAGTTAACTGTAATTTCAGAATATGGCACTTACATTCATCACAATAACTGTTTCCACAGCAGGGAATGACAACTGCATCATTCATTATATCTTTACAAATTAAACATAACAACTCGTCTGGAATAGGATCATCCTCTTCTGAGGAGGAGGATGGTTCCTCTGGTAGGAAAGGGGGCTTTTCCTTCTTCCCTATAGCGTAAGCCTCCCTGAAAGAAAGAATTTAATTCAGCCTGTTTAAAGAAGGGGCATCAAAATTTCTGATTATTTTTATGGAATCAAAAAAAAAAAAAAAAAAAAAATCAAGAAAACATCTGCTGATTAAATTCAAGCAATATTAGCATTGTATAACATTATACAACAGCAATTTAGTCCCTAAACAATTAAGTGGTTATTTATTGCACCATTAGCACAGATAAACATGATACTGTTTCTAAATAAGGAGGTATATAATGCAAAAGTGAATTCAGGTTTTAGAAATGGTGGATTGGCTGCAGTGTAAAATTACAGTATAATATAGATATAAAGTTTATGTAGACACCTCTCAACCTACCACATGAATATTTTCTTAACCCTACCAACATGAATATTTTCTTTCAAAACCCATAAAACACAAACACACATACACACACACTTAAAGTGATTTTATCAGGTCAAGTAGTTACTTTCATTTCTGGACAAATTTTGATGTTCTGCATAGTATACAGCACAACCACATTCAGAAAACCTGCCATCATCGCCAACAGAACATGAACATAAACCAAGTATTCGCACACTGATGTAATTTTGTAATGTCTACTCTTTCTTTCTTCCTTCCCTGCTCATCGCTGTCACTAACAGTAATGTCTTCAGTCGGATGCTATCTTTAATATCTAAAGTGCTTGCACTATTTGCTCATCTGCATAAGTGTTTGCTAGATTAGGACCTTTCAGGGGATAACTATTTCCTACAGCTTTATGGGCACAGAGAGAAACTGAGTGCACTCAGATTCCCTGAAATGCCAGCGCTTTCACTGCAAGCCAAATCACTTCCCTTTCTTTAAAGCTTTGATTTTAGAAACAAAATCAATTTTCCTATGCCCTATTCTTCTCATTTTGTGAAAGGAATCTCCCTCTCTACCCTCCACTGGAGATTGGGAAGAAGCATCTACACTGCCCCTTAATGCTGGTGATGCATATATTTGTACAAGTGTGAGTTGTATTTCCAGTTGACTTGAATTTGCAGTGTGTTTTCAACAAAGTACTTTTGCATGTCAACACATGAAGAGGTTCCACATCAGCAAGGTTTCCCGTGGCATGTATTTTTTAAATTTTTCCTATATCTTAATCAGTTTACATAAAAATACGAAAAGACTTTCTGATTTTAAGACCTTTGGTGTTATGACAAATTGACAGTTTCATCTAAAGTTGCTCAGGATTTTGCAAGAAACCTCTGAAGTAGATGTAGTGTAAACTGAAAATCAACATTTTTTGAAAAAAGTGCTTAACTATAGTTGCAAATATTATTTAAAACATCAGCGGCACTCCTACAGCAGACGCTGCAATTTTTGTTTTGTCTGTGTTTTACATTTAAATGGGTTTAAACAATTATTGAAAAAGCACAAATTTGTCTATGGTATAAACAACATAAGGCAGATAACTAGCTTCATGTTAAAGCCACTGCAGTTCAATAACTGTACTGAAACTTTTCAAGACAAGGTTTCAGAGGTAGACAAGTATTATAGCTATTTTAGAGACAGTAAAACCAGAGGCAGAGAGCTTAGGTGACGTGTGTAATTTACACCAAACTCAAAGGCACAGAATCTAAAACTCTCAACTGCCTGATCCAACTAGCAGACAACTCTGCTGTCTCAGTGTTGGCCATTTTCATGAAGGTTTTTTTTTTTTTTTTTTTTTAGGGAGAAATTTTTCAAGACCAGCTATTAATTTTCAGAACCTTGTTACTATTATATTTAAACGAAGGATTTATCTGCAAGCCAAAGGTTTCCAGTCAGCAATGGAAATGGACAAAATCGTGTGCTGTTACTGTGCTTAACCCAAAAGGTTTTACACTTCAGCTGTGTTGACCCAATAGTCACACTCTCAGTGCTAGTTTCTATGAACATATTAAAACATTCCCACAGCATTCAGGCATTTCTAAACATTCCAACACCAAAATACTTATGTGCAACAGCAAAATGAACACAATTGGAGGCTGGGGCTGGGAGGAGAGGCCCAAGGGGGTGCCTAGATAGCGACACATCAGTGTACTGTGTGCATATGTATATATACACATCTATCTATCTATCTATCCAGAAAGTTATGGTCATATGTACAAGTGGAACCAAAAAAGGGTTAAAAATATATTTTGACTAGCTTCAGGGGGTACCAAACTTTCCCAGTTATAGCCTCCATGACAGCTTGCCAAGGTTGCATCTCATTAGCATTATATAGAGCAGACTGCAGTCACTGATACTGAATTGGAGCCCTGGAGATGACTATAAGCAACAGCCTGCGTTACTCCATTTTGATTTAAATACTTCCATATCCAGTCTCTGTACATTACACTTTCGCAACTTCTGAAGCACTAAACACTTACGCATCAATTGTCGGTATGGCATATTTTCCTGTGTTTGTAAGCATAGCACCTTTTGTATTGGGATCCTTCACTTCCATCATGAAACTCCTGGGAATTCCTGTGCTCTTTTTAATCCTGGGAACAGACTCAAAATTTTTGTCCTGTTCAGAAAAAGAACCCAGATTATTTCAGCTGTAAAAGGCTGCACATTTAAACTGACATATGAATGCTTATGGTATATGTCAGTGATCAAAAAATGTTTTTAAATTCTCTCTTTTTCAAAGGCGAGTAGTCCATGATAAATACATACAACTCCATAACTAATTAAGACACTGGAGAAAAAAAAACCCAGGCAGGTGTTTTGAACTCCTGTGTGTCAAGTCAAACATAAAAGGGCCTAAAGTGATAAAATCTCTCCCTTCATGCAATAAATACTGGCTTGTCTGTAAAGTATGTATTTGAATCCACAGGTGGAAAAGGGTAGAAAAATGTGTCCTCTTTACAGTCATGTATAAAATTCAATGCTAAAAAAGCATTCAAATGCAAATTGGTTTATTCATACAAAATCTATACTGAAAATATTGAGGATCTGACAAGAGTCTGAGGTAAGCATGAAGCATGCTACAACTTGCAATATGAAAGAACAAGTTGCTTCAGGATGAATTAAGGAGATGACTGCAAAGGATATGGAAAGGAAAGGACAGGATATATTCCCTTCACTAAAATTTCTCCCCGTATCCCTACAAACGTCTTGATTTTTGACAACTCTCTATAGAATCCATTCTATAAAGTCATTTTACTGGGCACATTGAAATGAGACTAACAATCATGAACCCAAATAAATCTTTGCTCCTTACATATGCTTAAAATGTGCAATTGCTACTTTTGAAAGTAGATTTGATAGACTACAAAGGTCTTCTTTCTCTCCTCTTAATTTCGTGCAATTCGGAGAAACATGTCAGAAAAACTCTCAGAGAATGGAATGTCTTTCTCTACAGCGCATCCCTATTACGGAAAAAGATACTAACTCTGAAAAGGAATTTTTTAAAAACACAATCCAACCCAGCCAGAAATCTGGATTACTAACAAAAAGTTTTGCCACTATGCTAAGGAGGATGTCTTTCAACAAACAGCATACAGTTAAACACTGTTGACTGCAATGCACAGGCATGACAGGAGGAATTCAGGGCAGAGTTCCAACTTCTGATATGAATTATCTTGCCTATGTATTTAAATTAGATCATAAAATTCAATAACCTCATACTATGAAAAACATAATAGCACAAATTTCACCGTAGTCTCTTACCCCATTTGTTGGACAATTCTTTATATAATGACCAGGTTTTCCACAACGAAAGCAGGTATATGAAGGTGGAGGTGGACCCAAAGGTTTCTTCATATAACTAAAAAAGGTTTAAAAAAAAAAAAAAAAGCCCACAGTTTTTAAAGAGAACAAGCATATCTATACAATTTGTCCATAATCGTCAAGGAACAGATTTGACATTATAAAACACTTACTTGATTGGATCATATTCATGGCCAGACTGTGACATCATAGCTTTTATTTTATCTTCTTCAGAAGCATTGGCTTCAGCCAGATTGGCAGTCTGTTTAATAGGTAATTATTTGACACACACATTAGAAACACATTTAAGCCCACGCAACCAAAGACAACACCACTCATCCAATCCTGTAAAGAGCAGCACAAATCTAACTAAAGTTGCATCAAAAATGCTGCTTATATTATCTATTGTCATGAAGATGTTCTGGGGAGTCCTTAAGCCATTACATGATGTTTGTGTGCCTGTTAGCCTATTGAGAAAAAGCGTTCTTGGACACTCAAAACCTTAGGCTCTGTTTGTACCTTACATAAAGACTTGTGTAACTGCTCCAATTTTTTATTTTTAAACAAAAGTGGAGTTGGACATAAGCTAAGTGTACAAAAATCTTATTCAGTACTTTTAAGTTAAAGAAACTGAATTTTAAGCTCCAGATATATGAAAAAGTATGTTCACTGTATTTGTATTCGTTCAGAAATATGGATACAAGTTAAACAGTAGTATTTACATTTCACAGTGTTAAAAGGACACTCAACTTGAATCACTTGAAACAGATTTTTTTTTCCTCCCCCTCAAAGCAAGGTCGCTGATACAGCACCCCTGAAAGGAATGTGCTTTTGAAATTTCTTTAGTTTTTTAAATATGGTATTTGTGTTCCCCTGCTGAGGTTCTAGAAGAGTCTTTTCAGTAAAAGAGAAACTGACTATACACAGAGCACAGTCTCATGTGTAAACAGGCTAAAAAAGTGTATTTTTGTTTAACTATGAAGTGTTGGAATTACAGCAGGTACAGTAGTTGTAGATAGCTTTCAAGTTGACTGTGTCTCTTTAATATGCAAACTGTAAATGTAGTCCTCTGATGTGGAGCTAGCCTTTCAGAATCCTGAAGCCAACTGAACAAAAAAATATATATATATATATTTACCAGTACTTGTTAAAATATCATACACTAGTCCAGATACAAGCAGGGTCTAAGGGAGTGACTGCTAATTACTTAGATCTTCAAGCACCTAACATTCAGATCAACCATTCAGAGTGTTCTATCTTTTTATACATTCATTCACAAAAGCAACCAACTAGTTTCAACATTTTATTAAATGGTTGTTTCATATACATAGTTTTTTTTTCTCAACAGTAACATAATCAAGATTGACATCTATGCAATCATTTCCATTTACATTTACAGAAAAGATGATTTACAGATACTTTACTAATTTGTTTGAACCCAAACAGTTTACAAACACACCCAAAAGCACAAAACATTAGTAGGAATAGACCAAAATTCCCATATGGCATTTAATACATGATAGGAATAAAACCAGAAAACTGTTCACACATTGCCTCCTGCTAAGCCAGTCTGCGCTGAAGAGGTTAAAAGTAAGTAACAGTTTTAAGCTGCTTTATGTTATGTTTCTATACTTCTCAGAAATACTGAAGTTCTCTCAAAAACTTAAAAAGGAATACACCACTTGGACAGCTTTTCACATCTTAGAATAAGAAAGTTGACATGAGCTTACAAAACCGAGGACAGATTTAGGGACAGCACTAATGGAAGCCAATTTCTTTAGATGGCTATTTTTCAAGTTAAATTTCTTAGTTGCCAAATACATGTGAGATTTGCACATTTATAGTGGAATGGTGGAGGGGAAGCAACAGATGGAAAGAATAATATTTTTCCCTGGAACACGAAATCCAATCTTGACACGCAAAAGAAAGCCTAACTACTCTGTATGATGTCCTAACCTTTCTAAGCTTTTAAATTTTAAAAGAGCAATAATTTACTTGGCTGATACTACTGTATCTTTTTAATAAGTATACTCACTAGTGCTTTCCCAAACAAAGTCACACATTATTGAGCAGAAAATGCAAGCAGTTTCATAGCAAAACATGGCATATACAACAGTTTCAGAAGGTCACATTTGCCAATATGCCACACATACACATTGGTATATTCCTATAAACAATTGATACATTTACACAACTTACAAGTCTGTGTTCAAACAAATTAGGTTGTATAAATGTTGTCCACTGCATATATACTACAAGTCTACAACTTATGAAATTAAGTGTGACATTCAAATAATTGGTCTATCACTGGAAAGTCTAGAAATCCAAAAACCACCATGCAATTGTCCATGTTAAGGAAAAGCTTCTATTCTGGCTGTTGCAAAAACCCTCTGGAAAGTCCATAACTTACAGCCAAAATATATTAAATTCTTCTTTAAAAACTGTGCTAGTTTCCAATGCAAAAATTAATGAAACGTATGAAAAACGGTAACCAGCTTCTGAAGGGCTTCTTCCGTGTGTCTTGAAGATGAATATTACTGCAACATTATGCTGAGGCTGATAAGGTACTCCCCTTCTATCTTCCCAAACTGGGAACTACTCTTTACAGGATAGTATCAATCCATTTATACACACATTTTCAAAGTAAAGTCAGCACTTTTTAAGAATATAAATTTTTGCTCAAATTACAAAATTAGCCAGATATAGATCACAAAATCAGACATTTAAATATCAAGCAAACAATTCAATTATATTTGGCAAGAATATATATGTATATATACCTTTGTAAGCTGGGCCAGAGAAATAGATGCAGAAGAGTCATCAATCTGTTCACAAAAAATTAAACACACATTCAAGTTCCACAATCAAAACAAAGAGATATTTAGCCTCTACTGTAGTTTGAACATCTACGCTGGGTATTTTTGTGTTACTGACAAGAGGCATTTTCCAAAGCAGTGCAATATTTATTTGCACAAAATAAACGGAATCCAAAACCATGGCATACTTAAAAACGTGCGTTCTGATCAAGAGATATCAGCTTCTAAGGGGAAGACACTAAACTACCAAAGCAACTTGCTCAAGTTAATATATTGCTTCAGAGGCTCTTCTCTTGATGAGATCCCATAACTCCTTGAATCAATAGGAGTCAACATGTTAAGGACAGAATAAATATCTCTTACTTTGAGCTAACCGGGTTACATTTTTTTAAAACAATTTTTTAAAAATTAGTTTGAGAAAATGGTGTTAATATATAAATATATTGTCATTTAACACAGTCATGAATGAGTGTGGTTATGCTTTTGTGAAGTACACTGAACCTTGTTGCCAAAAGAAAGCACCAGTGTTTAAACCCAAAGAGACAAGAACTTGGGAAAAAAAAATCCATTTAGTAAAAGCAACCCTTCCACTGATCTAGAGTTGCAAAATAAATTGTCTGGATCAAATTAGGACAAGCAAAAAGGTATACAATTCTCAATGCCATAGAGGTTCACTAGAACAGGGAAGAAATGAAACAAGTCCATTTTGTTAAAAAACAGACAGGCATACTACAAAACTGGAATGAAAATGTGCAACTGACTTTATGCAGGTCTTTTAATATTTAAGATTTTCCCTTCTCACCCCCCCTCCCCACCCTCAAAAGGACCATTTTAAATAGCAGTCATGAGGAGAGGTTATAGACTTCATTCCAGATAAAAGCAAGAAAGCACCCTTTAAGTGATGAAGATTAAGAATGAAGGTCCAAATCCTGCAAGCTGCTCATCCATTCTGGCAGACCCTTGTACCTGTCTGGACTAAGTACCTTGCAGGACACTGGCTGATTTTAAGACTTCAAATGGATCACCTGACTGTGGCATAAATTCAATTGCCAATTCAAAATAATTGGTAATGCGTTAGTTTTTCCACATACGAAAAGGATAATGCCTGTGCTCTTTGCCGAGGTATCGAATTATAGCATGCCACCATGAGCAACAAGAATAAGATAATTAAATAATCGAAATGATACTTGATTACCAAAGTAAATTTTGTATATAGAAAATATTTAGAGATTCAGGGCTTGGTGGTTATTTTGGCTTAAAATTAAGCTGACTGAAGAAATGGAATAAAATTTCTCAAAGCAAAACCCTGTCTCAAGAGAAGCCACTAATAGCTCTAATATGTGAGCTGGAGAAAGGTTACCTTAAAAAGAGAATGGGTTTTTAAAGAGTCTTACAGAAATCCTACATTACTTAACATAGTAGAAGTGTTCCATGTAATAATGTTATTATTCCAACTTTGGGGAAATGTATCTGTAATGACCTAACATGGTGATAACTGCCAGAGCGATAGCCATGTTACTCTACTTCAGTGAAACAAATAAGGAGTCTTATGGCACCTATAAGAACTAATAAATTTATTAAAACAAGGTTTTGTGGGTTACAACCCACTTTTATTTATTCTCCATTCAATCAGAAGGCCCCAGAGTTCATGATTCCTCCACTACAAGGAACTGTTCTGAACATAAGCAGTACTTGCAACACTACTTTTACAATGATTTTTACTGAATTTTTGAAGAGGCTTCAAAAGTGACACTCCTGAAATATTCGGGGGTGGGGGTGGGATGAGAATATACTCAAAATCTGAAGACCCCTTTTAATGATAAGGCTTTGAGAATTTAATTATAAATTTCAATTTTTTTTAGATAATTTAAGTCTATTGTAAAATTTCTGTGCTATTTGTGTTGTGAACTCCCTACATTCAATTATGTTAAAAAGGGAGCTGTAGTTAAACAATCAGAAAGCTGATATTCCAGAAGTCCCTCCTTTTCACACATGGAAATAAAGAGATACCATTACAGCTGCTAATACTGTTTTCATGGCCTTTGTATTTTAACGGTTCATTAACGTTATGAATGGTTTACCAATGCTGGACTTCTTGGTGTTTACAGTTGCAAGAGTCCGATGGATGGCTTTTCCAAACTTATTACATTTTCCACCACTTTTAGCACAGCGGTTAAAATTTTCTCCTGCGATTGCATTAATATCTTACAGAAGGGAGGATGTTAACTCCTGAACACTAAATGCCACCAGAGGGAGTGAATTATTGATTACAGTCCTAGTGACTGTATTCTCTTGGTGATCAGTCCTGCTTATGTCTCACATCTCCATTTAGCTTTTAATGTTTTCAGAATTTCTGTTATAGTACTTTGGTCAACTTTCCTGCCGGTCACAGGATTCAGATAAACAGAACCTACATGTCCAGGGTTCTTGTGTCTCTACAGTATGTAACTGCAACAGCAGAGGCCCAATATTGCAGAAGAACTTAAACCATAAAGCGGATGACTTTTTACTCTACTGGACCTTACTTCATACAGATGCTTAGAGGAACTGGAGTAAAACACAGAAAAGGGGGAAAAAGGAAACAAACCTAACTTTATACACAGACCACTGGTGGAGACCAATAGGGATTTCAGCCTCAAAGAACACTTGACTCCTGAGTATTATCAGCTTTAATGAAGAACCGGCCAAACAGGATTTTAGTTGAATTGGAGTGACTCGCACTCAATTAGTGTGTATTTTTACAAAGACAAGGCAGAACTAACTCTACCTAAGCTTCTTGTTTCTTAAATATGGATGCCAGCAAGTCAGTTAACAGTTTGAAAACAAAGGCTCAGAACCCTAACACAGTGTAGCAGGATAGTAACACAAAAAGAGCAAGGCAATGCAGAAATAAGTAGGTAGGATAAGTATCAAATTATTTGAGTTTTTATTAAATATACTAACCCATTTTAAGCTTGCTGACCTTGTTTTTAGTTTTTAAACAGGGTGTCAGCCTTTAATTAACTTAATCCTGGTACACTGGGGCCAAGTTCTGCCTTCAGAATACATTCAAAGGGAGTTTTGCACATATAACTAAAGGCCAGAATTTTGTCCCTATTTCAGGTCATGCTGGGCAGTTAAGGTAACTCCAACAGTGCCCAAATCACTTGAAGTGCCTTATCCTACAGCCACTCTAGGGACAGAACTCATACTGTCTGACATTTATGGATGAAAAGCACAGCTAGGTATCATCATCATTAACAGGAGCTGCATATGTGGAGGACTGGCAAGATCTGGACTAAACTGACTATTTTCTGCCCACCTCCTAAACAGTAGCCAGTCATGCCAACAAGACAAATGGGAGTATTTTTACGTTGCTTCCATCTTAATTTGAATAGTTCTAATTAAAATTAATACAGCTGTTCTTTAAAGTATATTTTAAAAACTGCCGAGAAATCTCTACCAGGTTATAAGATGCTACTTAGAAATGTAATACAGAGATGCCAGGGAACACACAAGGCTAAAAGAACGTTAACTTTATTTATGAACATGTGATTTGTGTTCATACACATGCTATCAAACAAAAAGGAAAAAACTATTTTCAAGAAATAAAAACTCATCTGAATTAGACCAAATACGTTAAATGTGATTTACATAAATGCATTACATTAACTTCTAGGGTCACTGGGCCAGTCAAGCTAATTTGAGCTAGTGTTGAGACACACAAATACTTAAAAACCCCAATTTGAATCAACTGCCAACACAATTTTTTATTACATATTGGGCTTTTTAAGATATTAAAATCAAAATTAAGATAAGGATTTTACAAGTATTATGCTATGTTTCATGAGAACCAGAGGCTCTATTCATGATAGACCACTGGCCCAAAATTAGGATTTTTCTAGATTCTGTTATCCTACCAGCTTACCAAGCAATCAGATCCAATGATCCAGGGTTAGTGTAATGCCTCATATCATTCTAGTTAAAAATCAGTTGTACTTAAAAATGAAAAATAAAAACCACAAAGTAGTAATTCTGGATACTAATTAGGACTACTTTTAAATGCTTGAATTATGCATAATATTCAAACCGATGAGCAAGTCAAAATCTACACCATAACCAGTTAAATATTTGTTTGTATAAATATAGGTCCATATTTAGCAACAGACTAACAATTTGTTTTTCAAACCAAAAGAAAAATGCTGCCCTTTTTTTCAACTGTAAAATCAGAAGCGGTGATGTACAGGAAAAAGGCTTAGTCACTGACATCTTAAGAAACATCCATCTCAGAATTTACCCAGATGACAAATGCGTTTTGAAGGGGAGAATAAGGCAGCGGTGGTGGTGGGTGGGGATAGGATCAACTTTAATTGCACAAGGGTCTAGCTGGCAGACATGACAACTAAGTGGCTGAAATGTCTACACCAAGTTTTAGATATTTTAGTCTGCAGACATATTATTTTACCTGAACTGCATCACTGCAGAAAGTGAAAGAGTCAAATGCATAACTTTAGAATAACCACTTGTGTTCCAAAAAGTTATTTGAATTCATGGAAACCTTTCTGACATTTTTGTAGTCAGAGGTGCCCCAACAATACCACTTTTTAATTGTGCAGTTCCAGGGAATGTAAATGCTCACGTATTTAGGGACAGCAAATGAGCCATTTAAGCTGCACAGAAATGCCCCCAGGAAATGTTAGGATATATTTGATTCAGCATTTGTTTGAACCCCAAGTAAGAAACAATACCAAGTTTAACAACAATGGTTTCTCAGTGGTTTTTGATAACATTTTCAAAAACCATTAGGCAAAAAAAGTATTGAAAACAAAAGCTAAGTGATACAATGTGAAAATGGCAAAAAATACACTCCAAACATTTTTATTGCAAGAAACAAAAAGCACACAACAACCTGTACAAACATACATATTACTAACTATAGACAGACAGATGTAGAACATGGCATCATGTTCAGTTGTGCAAACCTGAACCTACATGATCTGAAAATGATCATACATTATCTGTACAACACAAAGTCATACAGGAAGTATTCTAGCATATTCAATATGAAATACAATGCATTACCTGGCACAAATGCTAGCATTCACATTAAAGGTGTGCAAATGATGGCATTACTCAGTATTTTTACTATTTTGGCATTAAATACATTGTATTTACAATATATATTGTGCTTTGTTGGATGTTAAAAATTTAAATTAATGTTTAGAAAATTAATTTGCTACATTACTGTTTATAATTAAGTGCAGTGTGTAGGAAAAAAGTGTGAGATTGTGTTTTTACATACTGCTTTTGAAGTTCCACTCACTGGTTCAGTTCGACTTCTAAAAGAAGAAATAAAATTTGTCAGAATAAGAACGCAGTTTGCATCCATTTAACAAACAATGAAAATGATATTAATATTCATAGCATAATTTAAGTGCTCCAATAATCTAGTGAATATGGAAGTTTAGGTGACTACAGAAGCTGTTCTCCCCCTGGGACTTGCAACATTGTTACTTCGAAGTTGTATGTAGATTTTGTATTTTCAGAAAGTATTGTTAGACTCCTGGAATTAAATTGTTAGTAAAAGCTGAATTTAAAATTCAACAAGTCCTTTTTTGGTCAACAGATACCACACTTGAAAAGATCCTAAATATGAATTGCTTCAAGCTACAGCTCTGTGTTACCAGTCAGACTATCACTTACCTAAGCAGGGGGCTTACAGTTAGCCAAACAACTCTTGCATTCTGAAAGCAGTTCTAGTACGGATCAGATCCAAGACCCACTGGTTGTATTTGATCATTATTTTAGTTTCCAGAAAAGAAAAGGGGTGGTCTAGAGTTACTGGTCTAGGGGATGGGTGGTTGCAGTAGATGTGATACATATGGATTTTAGTAAGGCTTTGGATTCAGTCTTGCATGATCTTCTCAAATAAACTAGGAAAATGTGCTCTGGCGAAAATTATTATTGGGGGTGGACAACTGGATGAAAGTCTGTACTCAAAGAGTAGTTATCAATGGTTCACTGTCAAACTGGGAAACTATATCTAGCTGGGTTCTGCAAGGGCCTGGTATTTTACATTTTCATCAACGACTTAGATAATGGAATAGGGGCAAGCTTATAAAATCTGATGATGACACCAAGGTGGGAGGGACTCATGCACTTTGGAGGACAGGATTCAAATTTAAAATGACATTGAAATCAATTCGATAAAGAAAATACCAAGTACTACTCTTACAAAAGAAAAATCAAATGCACAAATATACATTGGGAAGAAATTGGCCAGGCAATAGAACTGCAAAAAGGGATCCAGGGAGTGAAGCTGATCACAAATGGAATGGGAGTCAATAACGTGACACAGTTGCAATAAAAGGCTAGTACTCCAGAATGTAGGTGCTTTCTACGCAAGACACAGGAGATAACTGCCCCACTCTACTTGGAACTGGTGAAGCCTCAGCTGGAACATCACGTACTCAGGTTTGGGCGCCACACTTCAGGAAAGATGTGGACAAACTCTGGAGTCCAGAGTTCAGCAGCAAACACGATAAAAGGTTTATAAATCTCGCATGAGAAAGGACAGGGAAAAACAAAAAACAAAAAACCCCAGCATCATTTACTCTTGAGAAAAGACAACCGAGAGGGGACCGGATAGCAGCCTTGGAATACACTAAGGGCTGTTATAAAGGGGACAGTGATCCATTGCTTACAATAGCCAAGGAATATAGAACAAGATGGTTGATCTTCGGCAAGGGAGACTCAAGTTTGCTAGGAAATTCCCCCCCACCATAAGTTAGTTTAATACTGGAATAGATTAGGAAGGAAAGCTCTGGAACCCATATTATTAGAGGTTTCTAAGCACAGGTTAGATGAACCCCTGACATGGACTGTCTAGGTATGCTTGGGCCTTGCCTCAGCATTTCTATGATTCTAGTATTTGAAATATAAATTTGAACTCGTAAGAATCATGTGCTAAAAAGCAAAATATTTAATACACATTGAATAATACTGTAAACCCTCAGCAATGTGGTTCTCATAACAGGATTTCTTTGTGGAAGCCCAAACACCAGAGAGAGGATCTGAATTTAGCCACAAAAATCCCCAAATATTAAAAACTTTTATATCTGCTACACTGACTAAAAGTAGTAGTAGAAATATCACCTGAAAGAAGTTTCTAGGATTTTGTGCGGTTTAGGAATCCTGTGACAAAAAAAAAGTCTTAATTACCAGAATTTGCTTAAAATAAATCCTGAATATTCTACAATATTTAGGACTTCTCTTATTACATTTGAATATATGCTAAGGTTCCACAGGGCAACTGTGGACCTACAGACTACTTATAGAGAATTAGGCATGCAACTGTTGCTATGGTTAATAAGAGTTGTATATTTAATTGACAAAGGTGCAAAGAATCTCCAATAAACTGAGGCAGTTTTAAGTCTCTCACAAAATTTATGAATGTAGGACTCACGCTTCAACAGTCACTACTAGAAAACTGTTTTGCACTCACAGTTAGAGGCAAGTACATCCCAAAGGTGGGCGTGGGTGAGGAAATTCTTTAAGAAATACACCACAAATTTGGTTCTCAATGTGTTTACCTTGAAGAACATACTATACAAGATAAACAGTAAATTTTAAAAGGCATTGCAAATTACGGTTGTTTAGTTTTGGGTTGTAATCTTAAAATTGCCCATTTTTAAATTAACCATCCTCTTGAGCAACTCAATAATTAAATTGTTGCACAGAATGCAGCTACTGAGGAGTCAGTTCTGCGTTCTATTTGTTAGGCTAGGGTGGCAGGCTTGAGAGAGAGAGAGAGAGAGAGCGCGCAAGATGCACCATTCTTCTAGAACCCCCTGTAGATTTCTATCCAAATACTTATTTGGTCCTCATCGTTGTTAACATCCAAGACATTTAGCACTGCAGCACCAGGAAGATGGCGTGTGCTCAGCCACAGATGAAAATAACTCAAACAAAGCTAGTCAACTAATGTAGAAGGGAAATGAGAAACTTGCAATTGTGACTCCATTGGAATTTGACATTTTAGTCAACACTACATCTGTCACCCTGGACTGATGGGGAACACAGACATTTGGAGCTCCATGATATCAATCAAGTAAAAAAACAGAATTAATGAAATTCTTTAATCATATTCACATGCAAAATGACTGATCTGCTTACTGAGTTTCAGTGTGGGAAGGGTTACTATCCTCCTTGCCCCACATGCATTTAGGGTCCTCGGTTTTTTTAAAATCTTCTGAAGAGCTCTCTTGGAATCTAGTGGGCATATCCCACCTAAAACTTCCTCTGTTCAGAGAGCATAAAGAATGGTGGACCTTGGTCTTTCCAATATTGTTTCTATGCAACACTCCAGGACAGAGGGCCATAATAATAGCAGGAATCTGTTTAAACTATACCAGTCCTGTCATGCCCTCATCCACTTACTGACAAGCAGCAGCCTCTAACATGGGAGAGGAGGCGGTAAGTATATACAACATGCATGACAGACAAAGGAGGGGAAATTTTAAGCCAAGGATTCTTATAAAAAGTGCTAAGAAATCTTTCCTGTCTAGCTAAAAGGACCTCAATTTAAGACCATAACCAAAAGAAACTCAGAGTAAACTGAACAGAACTCTACTTCAGAATTTAACTTGGGGATTAGAATCTGGAGTCCCAGGAAGACCAGAAATTCAAGCCACCCTCTGACAAATATCAGGAGCTTACTGGTCTCATCCTTTCGACTACAATGAGAACCAGCATTAGCTCTTATGCAAGTAAGAAAACTTAGACACTTCTGAACACTTCCAGGAAATTATGCATTTACCCCACTCTAATAGCAACAATATCAGACAGGACATTTGGTTTTATGAATACCTACATGACATATGTTTTGCTTGTAGCTTTAACTCCTCCAATAGGGATTCTTCTAACAATTACAGATGAGTTCTTCGGAATCAGGGCACTATCATCTGTGTATTCTGAAAAAGAGCAAAAAATGTGGTGAGAAATATCAATTTCCATTCCCAAGAACGCATTCTCTTCCTCTTGTGCAGTTTGTTTGGCACTTAAATGAATTGATTTAAATGGGAAAAATCAAATCCAGAGTTTTGCAATAAATACTCCAAGGTTAAAATAATGTCACACAAATTAATAATAAATTGCCATTGAATAACCCCAAAAATCTAGACGGTTCTTGAATTAACTGTTCAAATTTGATTTCTTTGAACTGTGCAAATACATCCATTCTTTCTCGTAAAAAGCTCATTTATAAAATATAGTTTGAAACTAAGCAACTGTCTCAGAAGTAATTGAGAAAAACTTCACAATGACCCTTTTAGAATCATTTTTCAGTGACTAAGACAAAAGTCTTAAACAGGATTAACAAAAAGAAAAACTTAAAATGTAAGATGAACAGTTAAAATAAGTTCTACATATAGCACTGCATTTGCCTTCAAGAAACAGCATACAACTGTGTTATACTCTGATCTAACAGCAAGCTCACATAAACCTATAAGTATTTAAAAACAATACGCAACTTCAGGTTACTTTTCCATTAAAATGTAAGTCTGGGACTTAACACTGTCTAACTGTAGTGTAACAGTGATCAGTAACCGAGTTTCCAAGACTAATTTAGACTGCATTACTAAGCTTGAAAATCCTGACATGTGAAGCTCAGTCACATTTTTATTATACAACTAAACACTGATTAAACTTCTGGAGACAGAGCTTTTTCACTTCCTCCTAACTTTCTACCACAGTCCTTTGCGTCTGAAGCTTTCTGTGCTAGCACTCAAGACCACAGGTGATTTATTAGTTTTTGAAATATGAGAAAAAGACCTTTGGAGACATCCATTATCAAACATAAAACTTCTCTAAGAAAGGTTTATCGTTTAACTAGTTTTGAATAAGTTGGTAACCACAAAAGGAATCTGGAAACTGTATGCTATGAAGTATCATTTCTGCACAAAGGCCAGAAGTGTGTTTGGTGGTGGTGGGACTGAATGAAACTGTAACCGTGAGTACCTGAAAGAGTTAGGTTTGTCCCCACAGGGAACACTGATAGGGCCCAGTGAGGCCACTGGGTGGGCCACTGCCCCTAGGCCAGCGCCTGATGGGGGAAAACTGAAGGCCAGCCTAGTCCCATTCGGACCAGACGCTTGCTTTTTCTTCCTGGTTTCCTTGGTGCTGCTGCTCAAGAACCTCATGGGAAATGTCTCAGCATCTTCCAAATTGCAGTGCCATGGGGGGGGGGGGGGGGCAGAAGAGAGTTTTGATCAGGCTTTTTGATTTTTCCCTGGGTGCACTTCTCCTTGGGGACAGCAAGGCTGAGGAGTGCCAGGTCCTGGGTCAGTGCTGTTGCACTGACAACTCCCAGTCTGAAGAACAACTAGGGAGCCTCGATCGCCTCCTGGGCACCAAGGTCTTTTGGTATTGCTTTCTGCCACGGCGCTCTTTGTGTGGCGCCTAGGTTCTGCAAGGCTTCTCCCTAGTGGGTAAACTCAAACCGTGCCCTAGAGTGTGAACGGCGCCGACAACGCCCTTGTCATTAACTACTCCTTGAAGAGGACAATGAATGTTGTCTATGGCAAGGCTCATTTAGTACCAGCAACCACGATTGTTATCAAAGGGGTGAAGATTGTTGCTGAGCTGGTGGTGCCCAACTCTGCATCAAGGAGCATGGCACCAACATGGACCACGCTGGTCAGACACTGGTCTAAGAGCTGCTTCTATGAGCAGCACCTTCAGCTGGACATCCCAGTCCTTCCAAGTTCTCAGCTTGAAGGACTTGCAAATCAGACACAGGTCAGAATGAGCAGCTTCCCCCATGCACTTTGAGCTTCTGTCATGGGGGTCACTTTGTGGGAATGACTTCCCACATGCCAGATAGCTGAGTATGCATCCCTCCAGGAACTCAACAGCTCTTAATCAACTACTCTTAAGTTCCAAAGCAGCCGCCATGTTAGTCTAGTTAAGCAAAACAAACAAGGAGTCCTGTGGCACTTATTTACTGCATGAGCTTTCATGTGTATAATCCCACTTCATCAGATGGACGGAATGAAGTGCCACAGGACTTCTCGTTTGTTTTATTCTGAGTAAGCTCCTGAACTATAAGTACCTAATTAACACAATTGTAAGAACAAGCGAAGTAAGGGTACTTGCAGATTCCAAGAGAGAACACAGCTCTAGTACACTGAAGGAACTGAGGGATCACAGTGCTGGCAGTGCTTCAGATACTGCAACAGGAGCACAGGGCTTCAGGGGGTGCCGATGCCAGTCCAACAGGGCCTACTAAGGGCAAAAGAATTCCAGTGATCGTATGGCAGCGCATGCACACCCGTATGGTAACGGATGCGAGCAAGCACTCGAAGAACTTCAGCTTTCGGAAAAAGAAAAAAGGAGTCTTGGGGCACTTATAAAGACTAACAAGTTTATTAAGACAAGAGCTTTCACGGGTTACTACTCATGGCTACCCCTCGGGAAGTGGTCAGCTTCCTAAGTTGCTCACTGAGGTGATGTAAGTCCAATATGGGCTGAAGGCCTCCTCTGAATTTTGGAATTAGAAAGTAATGGGGACAGAACTCTTTCTCTTCCAAGGGCAGGGGAAATGACTCTGGTATACCATACATAACTGTTTCTCCCCAGCAAGACTTACTGGTTCTATATGTGGAGCTGAAGGCTAGCAGTCAACTACCTCTGTCAAAGACCTCAAGCTTCTCTGCTTCTTTATTCTTGGCAGTTGAACTTGACTACACCTGCCTGTCTTTTGTTGACTACACCAACACCAGCTGTGGGGAAGGGTGAGAGTACAGACATTCAACCCCCTTGCAAAGCACAATGTTTTTTCTCAGCTCTTTTGGATGTACAGGGCAGAGAGGAGGGGGCCACAGATGGCAACACCCACTCTACAAGGCAGTGGGCTCCTTAGGTTCTCCACCATTAAGCTCAAATTTGTGGTTACCTCTTCAGTAGCTTCTGATGTGCTGTATAGTCATCCTGTGAAACTGGTGATTGAAGGACTATTACCACTTCTTTGGGCAATAATGAAGCAAGCAAGCAAGGGTGGAGTTGGCAACTGTTCTTATTCAGCTGGGGCAGCCTCCTCTAGAGCTACCGCTGCAGCCCCTGTAGCTTTGTCTGATTCTCCATCCAAGTTGGTGGGCAGGTACAATACTGTTGCTGTGCATCTCTCAGACATTCTCAAGATCAACCACTGTGTTTACCATCCGGGGGCTGGAGAGAATCCTCACGGGTTCCAGAACTGCCATGAATGGAGCCACTGACTCAATGGCCACAAGTCTGGCGGCAAGCCCAAGGGGAAACCTATACCCTTGACCCCTTTGAAAAGTAAACTCGTCCTCTTCCAGCAACCATGGCAGCGCCAAGCTTGTCTCCACCATTCTAGTATATTAGGAGGTGCGGTGTCTCTGCTCTGCAGAGTGGTGCTGGGACTCTGTTTATCCATGGTGAATACCTGAGCATCAAGGATAGTACTCTGGAAACTGACAACATGGGTCTAGGGATCAGCTCTGGTACCCTGGTAACCTGTACTGAGACTCCGGGGACTGGTACCAGGAGTTGCTATGGAGAGTCTGCCCATCAGTGACAATTCTCTAGGAACCAGTAATGGAGTTCCAATGACTACTGTCAAGGAATCGGTGACCAGCAACAGGCTGGAGAGCAGCACTGGGGAATGCTTGCTTGAGCTTGCCCAAGGACATACTCAACTGGATATACCAGCATGGGATCTTGCATGGAAGTCTCTTGTCCCAAGGAATGGAAGGCCCAGGGAATGAGAGCAAATCCTTGGCTGCTTGGAAGGCCCTGAGTGTGGATAGCACTCTCAAGTGCAAGGTACCCCTACCGTTCCTGAGAGTTGGACAGAGGTCCAGGGGAGGACTGGGCATTCTAATGAGTGATGCCATAACCAATCAAAGTTCTGTAGTGTTGTGATATGCCATCAAGTGTGTTGTGACCTACAAAAGGTTGAGAACCACTAAGCTGCTCCTCGAGCCCTCCTCCATCAGTGTAATGCATGAGATTTGTGTGCCATGTGGCTCTGGACAGTAGAGTCACAAAGAATTTGACTAGTTCATTGTAAGAAGCAGCATATATTTTGCTCTGAATCAGGTCTACTGCTATTGGCCCAGGCCTCATCATACAGGATGTTCAGTATCTCTTTTCTTGGCATTCCCTCTCCTTTCAGCAATGCTCATCTCCACCAGTCACTCAGACTCCTCCCTGTCACACACTAACATGTTATGAATGACCAAGTTCAGCTGCCCCTGTATCTCCTTATATAGCCATTGGTTTTTACACATCTATCTCAGGGCAGCTAATACTATGGTCACAAGATGGCCACCTTTAAAACATGTTGCTGATAGAATAAAAATAATTTCAGCAAAGTAGTAGAAGAAATTGATTGTCAGAGAAATAGAGTACACCTGTGCTACATTTGGTATGGAAAGCTATTTTCACAATTAAGTGACTTAGTGCCGTTTAACCCTGCACAAGAGACTTCAGAAATTAGAGCAACTGGCCACCTCGACAGTGAATGCTTCACTGTGAGACTGTAGTGTCAGCATTACTTGTACCCTTGAGGGATGTTACCCTTGCAATTCCTATCCCCAAGAGCGCTGCAACAGAGAGCACAAAGGCCAATCTCTACAGTGGCTGTAGTACCACTGGAGGCATTTTAATACAGGATACACAATACGTTAAAGAGAAGCTGGGTGATAAAATGGTGGCTAGTGCAAGTTTTGTATTGTACACAACACATAAGTGGCATCACTATGTTAGAAACCAACTCCGACAGGACTCACACCTTGTTATGAGAGCCCTGTGTGGACACACAAATGTGGATCCACATCCAGTCAGTGTGCGCTCAGTGATAGCATCTATCTGGTCCACGATTCGTATGCCATGTTATCATCTACACCCGTAACCGCATCCACAGCTGAGCTTGGGCTCATGGTCAGCATTTTAGCCTTTGATTGGCTCATTCCCCACATGGGTCCCACCCACTTTTTCCTATTCTTGTTTGCAGTCTGAACACTGTGCCGTCAATCAGATTTCCTTGGCCACTAATGAAATCTCTGACTGTCAGCATGGCATGCAAACTGCAAACACAAAAAGGAAGAAGTGGGCAGGGAAGTCATGAAGAATAAGCCAATCGAAGGTTAGCATGCTGACTGACTGACAGTGACCGGTGATTCCTCAGGCCCCAGCCTGCTGCCAGTGAGACTCTGATTGGCTGGCAGACCACAATCGGAGCTGAGCTTGGATTGGCTGAAGCGCTTTCTTGTTCCCTTGTGGGCTGCTGACACAGATCATAGCAGCAGCTGCAGCGATGGATCGAACCCTGGGCAGATAAAAATAGAATCTGCACCTGCAAGTCAATCCACAGCAATGGGTCTGCGATTACCCACACCTCCATCTGTAAGGTGAGGCTACCCACAGATCTGCAGCGGATACCCACGATCTGCAGGGATCTACTTGTCATCACTTTAAAGCACAGAATTAAATGACTGTGCTAAAAAAACAGCAGAGCTTGCAAGAGCACTGTGTATTCCACAACTAACCTGCACCACTGTAGAGTCATGGGTCACCCTTTTTTAAAACTAACTGCTCATTCTCCTTTGTCATGACTGGGAAGAATGTAGAGCAGGAAGCACCGCTCAACACATCAGAATTCCTGAAAAAATTTCTACAAGAAAAACTGCCAAATATTTGGTTAAGTGGGATGAACCATGAAATCAAAGATATATTCTCTGGTGCTAGGGACTTCCTGCAATTTACTTTTATTAATTCTGTACTGTCTGAAAATCTCCACCTATTATAAAAGTATGATCTGAAAGACGTTTCCTTTTTACGATGTAAGAGACAGGCGTGAGTAGTATTCTTCCCCATTTAAAGAAGTATTCCATACAGCTTATTACCACCTTAGAAATATCAAGAGTGTCTGAAATCCAAACTTTACCAGACATCATCTTCAGTCTCAGATCAAGTTTACTGTGAGTTTGAGGACCTTATCTGAACTGGTGGTAATTGTTTAACAATTATGTTTTATTCATACTGGTAGTCATTGAACTTAAATACATTTTTAATAGTCTGACTAAAAAGATCTTCTCTCAAATTTCGCCCTCTTCTCTCTCACTATCATTTTACTAGTTTTTCAGTCAGAGGCTTCTGGCTTAGCTAAGACTAAAATATAACGTAAAGGAAGCAAGCAAGCAAGCAAACAAAAAAACACTTTGGAAAATGTTAGCTTAAAGCAACAGCCAAAATACCAGCCAAACCAAACCACCCACCAACCACTCACAAACCCATGATAATGGGGAGACAGGAGAAGCAAGCCCCTTTTCACTTTTACAGGTCACCTTCAGGTCCACACAAAATGGTCCTAATGTTTTTCGGGGCAGATCATGCTTCAGAAAGGCTTAATGGCATTTGATAGCAGTTGTTTCAAGCTGAATTGTTTTAGTGCTAGTCCACACCAAGACTAGCTGAAAAAATTTAACTAGTCCTATTACCAATCCATGTTGCATTAGTTGCCTTTTCGGGTAGCTCACAAAAGCAATGATTTGGGGGCTATGCCAGGAATTATGAGAAAAGAACTCAAGGCACTGTAATTAGAAAGGTTCAGAAAGCATTAAAATGGTTTGAGGCAGAGCGTGTGAACTTCTTAACATCATTCGGCACCAAAGAGCATGATTTAACTGGTACTACATAACCAGTTCAATAGTTTTCTAGTTAGTATATGCAACGTCACAGACAGAAGTATTTTTGCCTTGTAAAAACAGCCTTGTAGAAAGCTGTCTGCAGTAAAACAATGCATAGCCTTGGCTGCTGTTATTCCCTCATCCTCTTCAACTCAATAGCGTATGAGAGCCAGTACCTACAAATACCACTTCAGAGAGAAAACATGAAGTAGCTTGGGCAGTTTCATTTCTGAAAGAGAAACTGCTAAGGAAGTCAACAATTAAGATAATATACACTGAAATACAGACATACGAGCTAATTAGTTGATGTAAAATGTATATCAAAGTACGCAAGTACTCTTTTTGGCTGTGTATTCAACTTCTATATTTTACATGGTGTATTTATCATAGCAGAGAGCTACCAAGAAAATGTTAAAGCCGATCAGCTTTTGTGCATTTCAACTTGTAACCTCCGTATACATTACTGTTAACTGTACTGTTTAATATTCATAGTATTCCTTAGGTACAATTTATCCACTGAACATGAAAGCTACTACAAAATGAGAACAAATACCTTTCATAATTCTCGACTGCATATGGATTTTATTAGTAAGGCATCACTGAGGTCACTAAACAGTAGTGAAAGAGAAAAAAATTTGGCACTGATCCTTTTTAAATTATTCTTCAATCAATGGACATATCAAAGTTAAAGAACAGGGGCTACAAAAAAAGCTCTCAACCAAACTGCCGGATTTCCTATCAGCAGCAGCTACATTTTTGCCTGGCAGAACAGTGAAAAGGAGAAGGCATGAAATGTTTCAGATGTTTTTGAAAATTAATGCATGTTCCTGAATTGAAGAGTAACAGATTCCATGATGAGCAGATGTACCAAACAATTCAAGTATTCACCATACTAACATCCACAAAATATTTAGCTACACAACTGCTCAATGGCACAGTTGCAATGAAGATATCCATTTTAGCAACATGGTTTACTCAATTTTCCTACAACTTTACCAGTGTATGTATATAAACAGCTAACCTGTGTATCTTGCCAGACATATTCAGTGCTATCACAACCCAGTGTTTGATGTTAACATGCTTTCAGTGCTATGGACTGTAACATTCTTAATTGAATTGGGCTGGAAAAGAAAGCTAATTATAAAACTGACCACTTTTGTCAATACAAAAATTTTGATCATCAGCAATGAGAAACGGAAGAAAAAAAGCAAGCTACATCTTTAACTCATCTATTACTGAGTCTCTTTTACTCAAATAAAGCTGTAATAATGCCTCTCCATGACTCTTCCCAATTTTATCACTATCCAAGTTCACCAAATCACTGTAATCTGATTCATACAACTCCTAAAAGCAAAGTTCAACAGTAAATAAGAAAAATAATTTGAAACTACATTTATCTTGAGTTTCCCAGTGGATCATATCATCTTAGTTGAAAGGTCTTTGGGGGCAGAAACTGTCCGTCTCCTCTAAGTGTATGCCTTCACTGATGGTGGCAAATTCACTATCATCAGATCGATTTACTCAGATCAACCGAGCAGAAGTGAAGACTTGCTCATTTGATCCAGAAATGAATTCAATAAAACCAACTCCAAAAAACATGCAGCGCTGTGTCTGCAGGTAAGCATTTCCCATCAGCCCAGCGTTGCAGAGACAGAGCACCAAATGGGATTTAGGAAGTCAACATAAGTTATGCAATTACTCTACATAACTTGCGCAACTCCTGTCAACTGCTGCCAAATTTCTCTATAAGTACAGGCCAGACCTCAGCCAGGCACAGCAGTGGCTCTCAACTTTTTGGCGGTCGTGACACATTTGGTGGCATACTGGGAGCTGACAAGACACACCAGTCCAAATCCAGCCATTTCACCAGCCCTCTGTGACATGCACGGCTGTGCAGCAACACGATAACGTGTCCCGATGTTAAGAACCACGGGCGTACAGTACAAAGCACACTGTGCATCAAACGTCACTGGGCACAAACAGCACCAGGAGGAGCAAGCCAGAGCGCCACTGTGCCACTGCATCATGAAGGTTCAAAGACCTCCTACCCAATCATAGGAACTTATAGACTAAAAGGACTCTACACCATACCACTGACTCAGTGAGGGACAGTCCACTATTACTGATGTGCCTACTCCCCATGAACTGCTCCTTACATTATTTCTAGAAGCGATGTTCTGGAAACACTGAACGCTCACTCTTTAAATGGCTGAACCTCAACACCGTATCTGGGAAACTGAGGATTGGGTATTCCTTGTACTTGCTAACCTCTAGCCAAACTCTGTTCCTGTCAATAGTTTGTATGCTATACTCAGGCGTCCAGCAACTCTTTGTGGAAACTCTGTGAACTGTTTGTTTTCTAAACCATTGTCTGTAATAAAACTGTTTATGTACCAAGCAAATGGAATGTAAGGAAAAACATCAAACTGCATGGTAAGAATTCTTCTTAGTCCTTTGTGGCTATCCCGTAGAAGCGTACACGTTCTGACCGGTAAGTTGAATAAGCAACTGAAATTCAAGGCCAATGGGCAGAGCTATTTAGAATAGTGAAATATGAAGGTTTACATATTTATAAGTCTACTATTATACAGCTTTGCTTTCAGGAGCCAAGATTTTTTCACACCATTTTGCATTTTCCTCCAGCTTCTACAAATTCTCCCTTGAATAACCATGCAAACAATGAACTCAAGTATTTCAGCATTCTGATTCTTGAGATTTAAAAAGTCTCCTTAAAACTATTTTACGAGTCCTGTGGCACCCTGAAGACTAACAAATTTATTTACTGCATGAGCTTTTATGGGTAAAATTCTAGTTTAAGCTCATGTGATAAATTTTTAGTCTTTAAAGTGCCACATGACACACCGTTTGTTTTCCTGAAGTAGACTAACATGGCAACCCCTCTGGAACTCAAAAACATTTCCTAGTTTTATTTGACTCTTGCCAGCTCTAACCAAACCTAACAGCCTAACATGCTAGACCAGGGGTGTCAAGGATGGGGCCAGTGAATCTCTCCCATCCATTCTGTGACTGCACTACATGGGACCACACTTTCTCCCTTGTATTTTGACTTATGGTATGTATGGCCCATTCAAAGTACATTTAAGTCAAATCTGGCCCACCACAGCAAATGAGTTTGACATCCCTGTGCTAAACAAACACTCTATGAGTGGAACATGAAATTATGTTCCTTCCATTTTAATCAACTCTTCCTTTTAGGAAGGCAAATACTTGCTTAATAGACTAGCAAAACATTAAGAAATTGTGTTTTAATTCTCTAATGGAAACATTACCCTTTCATGAAGGCCTCATCAAATCAATACAGTTCAGAATAAATGAGGCATGAACTCTAAACTTCAAGTACTCTGAATCTCTTTAAAGATAATCTTCAGAGAAAACTGTGTTTACCTGCCCTACTACTGGTAACACCCTAGAGCCCAATTCTATAAAGGTGACAAATTAAAAATAAAAATATTTTTACTTCTCCTCAGTTTCCCATGCATTTGACAGCACTTGGTTTCACCCGCATATTCTGTCCCAGGGTCTTTCACACAGCAACAGAGGAGAAACATACACACACAAAGCAGAACAGGCAGTTGCAAAATCACAGAGACACAGATGGCAAGCAAATGTTTTGACATTTCAATTTCAGCTGACTAAACTGGTAGCACTCCTTTAAAGGCAGAACACTGCATATTAGATGTCAGACACTTTTAAAAATTGTTGAAAGTTGAATTCTCAATTTAACCTGATATTAAAGGTTGCAAACCATTTATCCGTGAAGTTAAGACCTCTCTAGGGAAATATGAAATAATAATCCCCCTAGAGCCAGCCGCCTTATTCACTGAATGGAAATAATGTTATTTCTAAAGACACTCAAGAGTTGTACATTACGCACAAACCCATTTACAACAAGACAACTCATCAAGCATTTAAATGCTGGAATAGGATTTATCCAGGTAAGCAGACACTATTAGCTTGTAGCAACATTCAAGTTCCAAAGGGGCAGCTGTGTTAGTCTGGTAAAGCAAAAAAAGACAAGACTCCTTGCTTTCCTTGTAGCAACAGAGGTAGACAATTAAAAAAAGTGATTGCCAAGGCTTACGTTAGGTGAAGAAAAGGAGGTTTTGTATTAATAAGGAACTTGCAATCATACCTATGTGTTTGTGGATAACCGCTCTTTGGAAAGCATGGGGTAAGGGTTTCCAAAATACTATTCGTTTGTACCGACAGAGATAAACAATTTAAAAAAGTGATTGACAAGGCTTATATTTGGTGAAGAAAAGGAGGTTTTGTATTAATAAGCAACTTGCAATCATACCTATGTGTTTGTGGATAACCTGCTCTTTGGAAAGCATGGGGTAAGGGTTTCCAAAATACTATTAGTTTGTACCGACACAGTTTCCAAAGGGATAGCCGTGTTAGTCTACTCCAGTAAAAAAAAAAACAACAAGCAGTTGTGTGGCACTTTAAGACTAACAGATTTATTTTTTGCATGAGCTTTCTGTTAGTCTTAAAGTGCCACACAACTGCTTGCTGTTTTTTTACCGACATAGCCAGACACTCAAAAAAAGTGATCGACAAGCCTTATGTTCGGTGAAGAAAAGGAGGTTTTGTATTAATGGGGAACTTGCCATCATACCTCTGTGTTCACGGATAACCTGCTCTTTGGAAAGCATGGGGTAAGGGTTTCCTAAATACCATAACCTGAAGATAATCAAAAGACGAGCAGGAAGCTCTTTACATCCAGGGGGCTAAGGCTGAAGTCCGTTTCTATAATCCCGCTCCCTAATTAATCCATGAGCCCCCGTTTCGCCATCTGCCAGCAGAGCGAGATCTCACCGCGGGAAGCCGCGGTTCGGAGGGGGAGGCTGGGTAAGCCATCCCAGCCCCCCGCCCCAGCCCCGGCCCCCCCCCCGCCGCGCACCTTCTTTGGTCTGGGCGTTGGTGATCTGCAGGTCGCAGTCGGCCGCCTTGAGCTTCTCGCGGCCCATGATCTGGCGCTTGAGGTCGCACAGGGAGATGTGGAGCCCGTCGAAGGTGACCGTGTCATAGTTGAGCTTGGAGGAGAACTTGTAGTGGACGCAGGACATGGTCGGGGCGGGGCGGCTCGGCTCGGCTCGGCTCGGTTGGCGCTCACAGGCCCGCGCGCTCCGCCATGGCCGGGCTCGGCCGCCGCAGGCCTCAGGGCTCCATGGCGGCGGCGGCGGCCTCGGCCGCGCACGGATCGCGCTGGGCCCCGGCGGCGAAGGCGCTGCGGCCTCGGGGCCTCCTGGCGGACGCGACGCCGCGGCTCCGGCTCCGGCTCCGGCTCCGGCTCCTCACAGCCGCGGGGCGGCCGGCGTCTGCTATGGCGGCTCCGGGGCCTGGCCTCAGTCAGCGCTGCGCTACGGGGCTTCCCGGCCGGGAACTGCAGGGGCGGACGAGGGGAAGCGCCCTACCGCGCCTGCGCCTCGCAGCGCGCCCCGCCCACTCTGCCGCACGTGACCCAGCGCATTATGACAAAGCGCTGCGTGCGCCGGCGTCACGTGACCGCTGCTGTCCCCTGCCTCCCTCCCCACCCAGCCAGGCCCCAAAGCCTGGGCAGGAGGACTGGAAAGCATGAAAAGGAGGGCAGTGGAGGACACATGCAGAAAGCCTCGTATTGTACAATATTCTTCTGTTTTTAGGGGGCTCTGGAACGCTTTCCCCTCAAAATAGGGTGTTTCAGGGTCTTCCAGCACACTTTGACCCCTGTAAGTAAAAAGCCAGACAAAATCATGCATTTTAAAATGCCTGTTGGACAGCGGACGTGAAGGTGAAAAGGAGGACGTGTCCTCCTTTTGCCTGACATCTGGTAACCCTAGCCAGTTGCCAAAGAGATAGCCGTGTTAGTCTAGTCCAGTAAAAAAAAAAAACAACAAGCAGTTGTGTGGCACTTTAAGACTAACAGATTTCACAAAAGCTCATGCAAAAAATAAATCTGTTAGTCTTAGAGTGCCACACAACTGCTTGTTGTTTTTTAACCCTAGCCAGGCCAAACCCCCTTGCCAAGGGCACCAGCAAGCCCAGGGGGGGCTGAACTGCCTCCTGTGGCTGCAGCATCACCTAAACTCCACACAAAGGACAGTTTCATCTAATCCATTTCCAAAGGGATAGCCGTGTTAGTCTAGTCCAGCAAAAAAAAAAAGTCATGTGGCACTTTAAGACTAACAGATTCATTTTTCGCATGAGCTTTCATGGGAGAAAATAGCATCTGACACAGCGGGATTTTTTCCCACGAAGGCTCATGCAAAAAATAAATCTGTTAGTCTTAAAGTGCCACATGACTCCTTGTTCAGTTTCATCTAAGCCTCCCCCCTTCCCCAGGTCTAGCCCTTCTGCTTGCAGATAGCAATTTCCAGAGGGAGCCATGTTAGTCTGTGTGCAGCAAAAAGGAGGAGTCTGCTAGCACCTGATAGAGCAGGGGTGCCTCAAGCTTATGGCACTCAAGAGCCACACAAGTTCAGGGTTACCAGTTACCAAAGCAGGAAAAGGAGGACATATGAAGAAAATGCAGTATTAATGTAATATTCTTCTGTTTTAAGGGGTCCTGGAACACTTCCTCCTAAAAATAGGGTGTTCTGGGGCATTCCAGCTTACTCTAACCCAGGGGTCTCACCCATGCAGCCCATGGGCTGCATGCAGCCCTTAAAGATATTTCCCATGGCCCACAATGACTCTACTGTTACTGATATTTGCAATATTGTTGTACGGAAAAGTTTCAGTGGTGCGGCCCTCAGGCTAACGTACCAGTCCTCATGCAGCCCTCTACTAGTCCTCATGCAACCCTCGTGGTGATCTGAGTTTGAGACCCTTGCTCTAACCCCTGGAAGTAAAAAGCCAGGCAAAATCATGTAAATTTGAAATGCCTGCTGGATGGAGGACATGAAGGTAAAAAGGAGGACATGTCCTCCTTGTGCCTGACATCTTGTAACTCTACTTGGAGGATGCATGGAGAAAATGTAGTGTTAATGTAATATTCTTCTGTTTTTAGGGGGCCCTAGAACACTTCCTCCTAAAAATACGGTGTTCCAAGATGTTCTTGCAGACTTTAATCCCAGTAAGTAAAAAGCCAGACAAAATCTTGTATTTTTAAAATGCCTGCTGGACAAGAGGACATGAAGGTAAAAAGGAGGGTGCATCCTCCTATTGCCTGATGTCTGGTAACCCTACACAGGTTCATTATTAAACCTCTGTGAGCCACACTGAGGCACATAGCCATATGCCTTTACCTACTCCAAAATTACTAAAATTCATTGCACACTTTATCACAAAAGAGAGGGCAAATATTGATCCTACTAATGTCAGATTCTAATAATTAAGGTTGCTGTGAAAACTAGGCCTATAGTAAAAATGCTGCTACTTCCCTGCCATCCCTGACCATGCCATGCTTCTCCCCACTCTCCATGACTGTGACGTCACTTCCCCACCATCTCTGACCATGCTGCACTTCTCCCCACCGTCTCCGACCATGCCACACTTTTTTCCCCACTGTGCTTTTCTGTGAGCTGCACTTTTTCCTTCAACAGCCTCATGCGGCTCGTGAGCCTCAGTTTGATCACACCTGTTACAGAGTAATGGATTTCTTCAGGCATAAGCTTTCATGGGCTCCCACCCACTTTGCACCTGACCAAGTGGGTCGGAGCCCACAAAATTTTATACCTAAAGAAATCTGTTAGTCTATAACGTATCTGGGAAACTGCGGATTGTGTATTCCTTGTACTTGGATTACACCAGCTTTTTCATGCAAAAAAATACCCAAGCATGGTACTACTAATTTGACTTTATTGCTGGTAGCAAAGAAGGAGCCTCTAAAACAGGACTCCTGAAGATGATGGAGCCTCCTGGCCCATGAGGGACTACTATCACCAGAACAAACAAGGAGTCCTATGGCACTTAAAGTCTAACAGATTTAGTTATTGCACTGAGCTTTTGTGGGAGAAAATCCCACTGACAAAGTGGGATTTTCTCCCACAAAAGCTCATGCAATAAATACATTTGTTAGTCTTTAAGTGCCACAGGACTTCTTGTTTGTTTTACTGAACTAGAACAACAACACTGTTCTTTTGGAATTTACTATCACCAAGCCACAGTAGTAAAACACCAACATCTAGCTGCTCTGGTAGTCACTTCTAGCCTTAAACTCCACAACTTTTTCTACACTAACATTTCTAGGGCGGGACTGCAACTGGTGATGATACAAAAGAAAGGTTAGTGTCGACAAGTATGCAGTTAATTCTAAAACCTCATATTGCAGATTTTGGCTAAAAGTCCAGTGGAAATCCTGAAGATCTGGAGGCAAACTATTCAGATTTTGGCTAAAATCCTTAATGCTTTCTATTGCCACTGACCATGGGTTTCAACTCTTTCCTAGATAAAAAAAAATAAATAAGATAGTGTTATTTTCTTTGGCAAACTGAGAAGGAGGACAGACCGAAGCAATGGTAAATACACAATAAGTCGTTAAAAGTATTGTGGGGGAAAAAAAAAATCTATTTACAGACCACTAAATACCAGATCCCAAAAGCAACCTATTGCATAATGCAAGTGATTTTCTTAAAGTAGTAATAAAGTAACTGACACTGGCTAAAGAAGAACAAGATTATATAGATTAGCTCTTGGGAATGTGGCAGTATCACTCGTGGGCTGAACACAGATTAAAGGATTGCCAGAGAAAATCAATTGCATTATTTCTTGGCCTTTAAAAAAAAAAAAAAAAGGAAATTGTGTCTCAGCATGGTCAGTGAAAACTTGAATTAATGAATTTCCAGAGATGGGGTGGGTGAGGTAATATCTTTTATTGGATGAACTTCTGTTAGTGAAGGACACAAGCATTTGAGTTTACACAGAGACAAACAGAATTTTAGATGACAAAACTATTGACTTCTATGACTTCACATGACAAATGATCTTTAGCATGGGGGACTGGGGGGGGAAGATGGGCTTACAATGTATAGAAGACCCACCAAATACGTGGGGTATGCAGGGTGTTTCTAAAGCATTTTGAGATTTAAATATGAAAAACATTATAAGAATAAGTTTTTGGTTTTTTTTGTTTTTTTATTATAGAGCTAGTCACTTCCCATCATAACTTTAACCCAGCTTTTAATTGCATGGAATATACATTATAAAATTATTTTCAAAATATAGAACAGTAAATTAAGTTTAAAATTAATTTAACATTAAAATTGTTCTAAATTATAGTTAAAGTTGTGCTGTTCAGTTAAAGGACTGTTAAACACAACTTTAAGTAAACTCAAAATCTTGAACAATGGTTGACACCAACCTCAACATACACACCATGAAGCAAACAGTTCTCTATGGCCAGCAGACAAACAATATTAATTCTGTCCATGTAACAAAATACAGCAACTGCAATGTCTAAAACCGTTTGCGTAAAGACTATCATTGTTTTCAAAGACAGTTGGATTGGGCTCTAAAACAGCAACAAAAATGCATGGGCAGAGTTAAGGTTGTTTGGTCACTGATTTTGGGACCTTTTTGTCTTTAACGTTACACCATGTGCATCTACTGATGTAACTAGGTTCATGTAAGTTTAATTTGTGACTACCATAACTTTTAATGCTTTTGTCTAGCGATGTGTTCACTGGCAAATCTTCAAATTTGTACATAAAATGTAACTTATTCTTTAAAATTTTGTATAGTATTTGCAGATTAGTGAGGAAGGAGGAGAAAAAGGAAGAGGTTGATGAGGAGGATGTGTTTTATTTCCTCAAGTTAATTAATTGGTTGGTAGGAATTGCTTAGGGATCTACTTACACTCAGCTATGGTGGGTTAGATTAGAAACAGCTAATTTCTGTACATGAACAGGAATAAGCAACAGAAGTTCCTCTTTCTTGGTATGACTGTGTCCATGCTATAGGCTGTACTATTTTAACTGTAAAGTGGAACACAAACTGTGTGTAGACAAGTTTTTTGGTTATGAGGTTCCTGGGCAACAAAGTGGCCTTGAAAGTTTGGAAAGTGCTTGTCTGGTACATGAGAGACTCTATTGTAAAGAAAAATGAAGCACATCATCATCATCATTTTGGAAAGGCAGCAGCAGGTGCCAGTTGGCAAAAGACCAGTGAATGGGCAGGACTGTTCTGTGCATTGCTTTACATTAGCTTTGTCCTCTCCAGAGTGTGTTTTGTGGCTGGTTCTTCAACTCCCTGTATCTTGAACTTTGGCTGGGGAGGGAGGTTGGGAAGTATTCTGCATGGCCTTAAGGACCTGGAGAAATTACCGGTTTGAGAGTCAAGGACATGCTGCACTAGTTCTGGAACGTCCAGATCTCTCTTCCTGTGACATCATGGGGTTCCAAAACATGTGAGATAACACAGCTATTTCGAGCATGGCATTACTCATAAGAAAGTTGAGCTTTAACTGTGGCCTCTCCCCTGCTAATAGTTATTTACCCTGTGTGGAAACTGGCATTAAGAAACAAGAACTTGATTCATGACGGTCTCACAATGGCAGCATATCACCACTGGCAGCATGTTGCGTTTTTGGTGCCTCCTTCAAGACAGGAAGTCTGAAGGCAGGTAACCAAAACACGGCTGTTCAGACCAGACATGTGGGGAGCCCTACAGATGCCTGTGCAGGTTTTCTCTTCACTTTGTGGGGAAGATAAGGACATCACTCTAAATCCTGTGTGAACATGCAAAATCTGTTCAAGCTCATTGAGTTATGAATGGCAGCAAATCAGATATATGCAATCACCACTTTATTACTATATCTAATGCCACTAGATCATCATTACATCTAGTACCATAAAACTGTAAAATTAAGCACATTCAATGTAATAAAACCTCCATCTTTTTTAGAGCATAAAAATCCATTATTGATTTTAAAATTGTCATTAATGGAGAATCCCCCACAACATTGTTCCAATGGTTAACACCCTCACTGTTAAAGATCTGCACTTTATTTCTAGTCAGAATTTGTGCAGCTTTGACTTTTAGCTGTTGGTTCTCATTATACTTTTCTCTGCTAGACTGAAGAGCTCTCCATTATCACATTTCTGTTCCCAGGATAGTTAAGTTATAGAACATGAGCAAGTCACCCCTTCTTTTTGGTAAGGTAAGCAGACTGAGCTCTGAATCAATCACTGCTGTGGTTCCCACCCAGGGGTACATGCACCTGTGAGGGTGCAGAGGTCTTCTGAGAGTACATCAGTTCATCTAGATATTTGCCTAGTTTTACAAAAGGCTACATAAAAAGCAATAGCAAAATCAGTACAAATAAAATGTCATACAGACAATGGCTTGTTTATACTGCTCTATCCAGTGTAAGTGCAATATTTGTGTGCCAACTGTTTATAATTATATTGTAAAATGAGAAAGTAAGCAATTTTGTAGCAATAGTTTGCTCTGACACTTGCATTTTTATGTCTGATTTTGAAAGCAAGTAGTTTTTAAGTGAAGGGAAACTTAACTTGGGGTATGAAAGACAAACAAGACTCCTGAAAGGGGTCCAGCAACCTGGGTTGAGCTACTGCTGTTAGGCACATTTGCAATCCTTTAATTATTCTCATAGCTCTTCTCTGAACCCTCTCCAATTTTTCAAACAGTCTTCTGGAAGTGTGGTCACCAGAGCTCAAGACAGCATACCAGGAGCAGCTGCACCAGTGCCAAATGCAGAGACAATGTTAGCTCTCATCTCCTACCCTACATGCCCTGTTTTTACATCTGAGAATTGGATTAATACATTCAGCCACAACACTGCATGCAAAACTCATGGTCAGCTCACTGCAGGGCCAGGAAAGATCTGAGAGGCATTCGAATTCCCAATCACTCTGATTATAAATCATTCTGTTACCATCTCGTTGATTGTAACAGTCTCTCTAAAGATACCACATTGAGTGGATTCCTACATTTGGGTCTCAGCTCCCTAGGGTGAGACAAGAATTCCAAGACTTTTAGGTCGCTGAGACTGTCTATTCCACTACATTCAGATGCCAATTGCTAGTGCTAGCACATTTCTTTGCAGTTCTTTTCTGACCATGGTCAACTAAGGAGTCCCTTATTGGAGTCTCAGCCATTGTGGTCTGATTCCACATCTCTACTGCTCCCATGAGCTTTAATTTTTGTACTAATGTACTGAGTTGCCCTTTTCCCATGGAGTCCCTTTAGGCCCTGGAGCAGCTCCATGCAGGACCAGTTTCCTTTGACGGTTTAGCTTTAGAGCTGACACCGTCTTTGAGTTGTCAGGTCTTCTCTGAAGTGAGGAGACTTTTTCAGTCTTCCAGATTCATGTGTTCAGTGATCTCAGTGTGCGGTGGATTGCTGGCCTCAAGCTTATGTTGGTGGTCTTAGGGCTTTGGTGACACCATCATTTTTTAGCTTCTGCACCTCCACTTGATGAATGAAGACTGCTTTTCTTTATTGTCTCTTGCTAGTATGACCTGAATGACTGAGTCCATTATGTAGAATGGAAGAGTTCTTTGGGTTCTGTCCAAGTCTTGGAGACAATATCCCAAACTCTGCAGTTTAGAGCTGAGTGCTTCAGATCTCATAAGGTCTCCCAATGAGGCTCTGAGTCCAAGCTATTATTGGCTTGAAGGTATACTTTCCATGACACCCTCCCATTCCCCGCAGTAAAGAGAGACTCTGAGGCAGCATCTTGTGATTTGGGACATCCACAGAACTGACCCTAAGAGGCTACATCTACACTGAGAGCTGAAAATTCACTGTGGTCCAATCAATTTATGAGGCTTGATTGAAAGACAGAAAAGGCACACCCAATCAGTCTTAAAGGTGATCTAATAAAACCACCTTCTTGAAGCATTTGACTGTGAAGTATGTGTAATTCCCATTGACTTCTGCTGAATTTCACCTGTAGCATAGACCAGGACTAACATTCATGCATTAATGCAGAATGGTCATTCAACCTAGAACACATTGAGACCATGGAGTTTAAGGTAAGTGGAGTAACCACAGAAGAATGCCCTTCCTCTTGATAAATCATCAACACATTTCAGGAAGTGTTTTGACACTTTGATGCAAATTGCCAATGACATCAAAGCTAAGCCACCTATCCAAAAGGAATTCCCAGCTGGCCATTGAGTACAGCTTATTCTGGCCAAGTATTTTGCTTCTTGAGAAGCAGCACTCCATATCTACATCAAGGGTTCACTGTGCCAGAGCACCCAGAGCGAATCCTGTCCTCTAGTGCAGATGCCAATGAAGGGGCACGTGAAATTAGAAAGAAGACACCTAGGTTATGCTGGCCTACAGTCCTTACCACAGACCTCAGTTTTAATTGAGACCATATACTGATGTCTTTCTCACATTAGCTGTTCTGCATGGAGGGGATGTTGTTAGCGAGAGAACCCGGGTAACTGACAATCCCTTATTTTTGAGAAATGTTATTTTGCTCTAAATTCAGAATGTGAGGGGGAATTGTAAAGAGGTTTTTATTGGGGTTGTGCAGAGAGTGCTTGTGCAAGATGCTGACTGACAGCCCAGCTGGAGAGACTGGCTCAGTCCTTTGTTTATCCCCTGATAAATACAGACAACACAGAATGAAGATGCACCAGTTTCTCACATCCTGCCTGCCAATGTGTTTCGTTCAGGCATTGGCCTTTCAGGGAGCCAGTACTTACTTACCCTGAATCTGACCCAGGGACCCAGATGAGAAAGCCATTTTGGTTTAAGACTATGGGAGCTTGCTAATTTCTTTCAACCCATCCCATAGAAATCCATTAGAGTTTCAGGATGATCCACTAAAGATTAAGATCCATCTGATTTACTCATTATGTTGGCTTTACCATCAGCCAGTCATTTATACTCAGAGTGAAAACCCTTTATTGTGTGCTGCATCAGGATGCCAGTGCTCAGATGATGTATTGGCACTGTACCTCACCACATTACCATTATTCTGTTGATGCATTACTTCTAGGATGGCACTGAGCGGGAAGAAGGGGCCCAGGGGTCCTAGTATAGTATTATTTATTATTTTAAATACTAATAAATATCTTTGAAGAACTCTGCTGTGGCTTATGAAGTATAAGGAAGAAGAAAAAAATCATCAGGCAGGGAAAAGGGAGTCAGAGAAACCCTATAATGGTTAATAGCAATCTGATTTCAATAAGCCCAGTTGTGCTGGTTTTGACAGTACTATGCATCTTTCCCAACAATCAATGATGGCTTCAAAAAGCAGCCCAGATTTGGTGCTGTGCCCTAGTCAGAGAGGCAAAGAACAAACCAACCCCCTAGGAGGGCTTGTGCTACTTTTCTTCCTTAGAGTTCCTTTGCTGTGTGGTTCATGAGCCACAGCACATAGCACTTGGGCACAAAGATCTGGCATAGATTTCACACTAGAACCCATGCAGATGGCTTTATTTGAAAATCTGAGTGCAAAGGACAGCCTCTTTCTGGCCACATGTGCCAGCCACAGGCACTCCTTGTTTTATCTTTCAGAGGCCTATCCTATCCCTATTGGGGGAGAGGCAGAATGCTTACCAGTTGTCAGTATTAATTATTGTTTATGTGGCATGCCTGTCATCTTGAAACTGCTTTGCAATCAGAAAGCAAATCTCATGGTGTCCTGAAGAAGAGCTGTGTGTGGCTGGAAACTTGTTTCTCTCATCAACAGATGGTGTTAGTTCACTCACCTTGTCTCGCTACTGTCCTGGGACCTGAACGGCTCGAAGAATGCTGCAACTAACATCTTGGAAGGCAGATGAGTGTTGCACCTGACCTTGAATGCCAGTGAGAGCAGTAAAGCACAGGGGTGAACTAACTGACTGAGGTTGATCTGCCCATCAGTTTCAGAGTCAGTGTTAGAATTCAGCCACCATACCATGCCTCTCCACTCACCCGTGTGCTGGGATCCCCGTTCCATCACCGTCTGCCAAGCTGAAGCCAGGAGGTTTCATGGCATTAGTGCTTTACATCTTCATAGTAGTCTACAGTCACTAACCAATCAGGAACTGAAGAGAAGAAAATTCTTACTGGGAGGGGGCTCCTTGCTTTGGTCATCCTGCAGGCCTCAGTTTCCTTAACTGCTCAGCCTCCCAGCTCCTTTCTTTTTCTTGTAGCTGGGAATGACTTTTTCACCCAGGGAAAAACATGTCCCACTTGTTCAGGAGGAGGGGATCTTCTTACCCATCATGCTAAACCATCCCCTTCCTCTCTCCAGCTGTTCTGCATGAATATTTCAGTTCACTCAGACTGCTGGCTACGTCTTATCCAGAACGAAGTGAAAAACCCTGAACAAGAGCCTTGGCTGGTACTCGTATGGTAACATCTTCCACAGGGAGAAAACACTGAACAAAAAGGAGTGTTTAGGTCAATCACAAGTGGCCTCTACTGTATTAGCTCAGCTTTATTGCATCGCTCCTTGGGCTCCCCATCACCCTTTTGATTTCTATGGCTATGTCTACACTTAGATTGTTAAATCAATTTAACTTAAATCCAGTTAATTAAATTGAAGTAAAAATCTTCCCACTAGAAACCCAAATCAAACTAGCATGTCCGTGGACAAGACTTTATAGTTGGATTTAGGAGATGGGCACCATGGGAGTTGTGTCAAGATGGCCCCCAAGAAGGGCCATGTCCCCAGCCAATATATAGAAAGAGAAAGCCATCCTGGGAAGGAAAAGGGCAAATCATGAGTTATTTTGAACGAATAATATCGAAATAACCCTTGTTTCAATTTTAAGGCAGGTTTTCCCATTTTGATATAACCTTTCCTTATTTCGAACTGAGGGAAGTCCTTAGTTCAATCTAAGAAAAGCTAGTGTGGCCATGCACTACTCTGAAATCAATTTAATCATCATTATTTTAATTTAAAGTGTAAGTGTAGACATAGCCTATGGGTTCAGCCTCCCACACCTGATTGTGTGTGTCTAATCTCCCTATTGCAGGGTGCTTTGTGAGGCAGGAGTTCTAGGGTGACCACACAGCAAGTGTGAAAAATTAGGACACTTTTTGGGTATTTGGAGGGGTGGGGGAAATGAGAGCTAGAGTTGCCTATATATGACAGTGTCCTGAATATTGGGACATCTGGTCACCCCTACATGGGACTGGTGTCCAGGGCATGGTGCCTTCAGTGGCTTTACCCATGGTCAGCACCATACTGTGTTATCCCGCATTACTGCGTGTGTCAACAAGTCACCATCAGACTTCACATCCCCCAGATCATCTGCAGTCCTCACACCAGCCCCAGTCTCCCAAGTAACATGCAAGTACCCCAACCCTGTTTCACTCCCAGTGCCACTCGGCTAGCTCTGGTCAGCCTCTCACTTCCACCCACGCTGGCAACTGCCCAGATTCTGTGTTCATTATAGACTCTGCAACCCTCCTCCTCCAGCAACTTCTCTCTTGGATGGCTCGCTGACAACCCCACCCCCTGAATGCACAGAGAGACAGAGCAGGAATTGGTCACACCTCCTACTATTAGTACTAGACTTACACTCCACAAGGCACCACATTCCCTGGAAGGAATCTCCAGATAGAGACACATCGCCATCTAGGGGTTTAAAACAGCCAGTGTCCAGGGAAAAATAATCCTGTGCCAGTGAGGAAGAACAAAGCATATGAAACAAGGAGTCGTGTGGCACTTAAAGACTAACAAATGTATTTATTGCATGAGCTTTTGTGGGAGAAAATCCCACTTGGTCAGATGCTAGAAGATCTGTACTTCTCCATCTTCTAACATCTGATGAAGTGGGATTTTCTTCTGCAAAAGCTCATGTGATAAATAAATCTGTTAGACTAAGTGCCACAAGACTCCTTGCTCTTTTTGCTTTACTAGACTAACACAGCTGCCCCTTTGGAACAGGACTCCTTGTTTGTTTTAGTGAACTAGACTGACATGACTCCTCCTTTGGAACTTAAGTTCTAGCAGCATGCTCGGTGCTCTACAAGACTCCAAGAGCTGACCCTTGAAGCAGATTGTAGACAATATCTGTGAAAGGCTGAGGAGGAAATTCTCAGTTGAAGCAGGAGCTCTGGGGGAGAGTGCATTGTTGAGAGAACACTAGTGTGTGCTTGGATTCCCTCACTGGGTTTTCCCTGGCATTGTTACATCCTTCACATGGGATTGCCTCATGCTCCTGAGGTTCCCACAGGGAGGATGAAAATATGCCTATCCTGCTCAGCATGGCAAACATCAGGCACAGGTGTTCAGTCCTCTGACTAGCACTGTTCCCCTCTGTGGGGTTATGCAGAAAGATCTCTGCAGGGCCAGGATCTTCTCAGGAGGAGGGGGAGGACTGAGCCAGCAGAAATGCATTATGCCACCACTGTGCTGCACAGGGCCTTCAACACCAATAATGCAGGTTCCCTGAAGCTAGCTGCCAGGGCTCCAGGTGGACCCAGGGGTGTCCATAAGCCAGCGCATCTGCCGGACTGGCCCTGTGCAAGAAACCAGAGCTCATCTCATGTGGGTGAGTTTTGGCAAACCCTGGCACTGCCCCACAGAATGATTTGTTGGGGACTCTGCAGGCTGATCCCCATTCACTCGGTCATCTTGCAGAGACAACCCTTTGAAAGGGCTGCCCAGACCACTAGCCTGGCTAAGACATACAGTGCCGTCTTCCACTCCTTAACCATTTGTGCTGGGGCTGGGGCGGGGTGGCATAGAATGGGAGAGTGGCTGGTGGAACATTGCTTCATCAGCTGGGATGGTTTTTAAATGAAAGAACATTTTAAGTTATGTCATCTTGTGGACTATTTTTCTTCATCTTTAGATAAAATTACAATCATGACAATAACCAAGGTGGAAAATATGCAGTGTTAAGACTCTCCTCATTGCGAAATTCCCAATTTCTCCACCCTCCTCCCAGCTCTGCAAGAAGCCCACTAAAATACTAGAGAGGCAATAAAACAAAGGGGTGCAAATCCACTTAGCAATTCAAACAAAAGATCTAAAGACCCTGTGTTTTGACACAGCCAGCAACAGGCCCACAAGAATTCAATTCACCATCAAACACATCAGTGTCCATAGGCAGGGAGCAAGAATTAGACAAAACAAATGTCCAGCATGATCTTAATCCTCATTTAGATGAGATTCCTTTTGGTTTAATTCTGTTAATGGGGAGACTTTGGCATCATGATCTCTTTTTCAAAAATGTGCATTTTAGATGCCTTTTCTATGCTTCAGTATTGCCTGCAACCAAGCAGATGCTTAAAATCCAAATGACAAGAATTCAGGGAGAAGTGCCAATAATTTTCTTCTATGAGTGAGTTAAAAATATCTGTTTTTGCCATCTAAAGCTTGATCATCACCTTTCGGTTTCCAAGGAAGGAGGGAAGGCCAAAATACTTATAAAAACCTCTGAACACGACACACACCTCATAGCTAGATGTGTTTAGACCAAAACCCCTGACGTTTGCAATGTGTCTTGAACAGTGTCCTCACTAAGGACTAGCACCTTTCTGAGGTATGAAGAGGAAGGTTTAAAATGTCAGAGGATTGAAAATTGATTTCTGGGCATGCTCAGCAAGTATGTATTGAATTTGATGTTTTTCTGGAGCATTTCCAATCTGAGACATTGCCACATTTTTTCTTTACCTTGCCTGACGTGTCCAGGGGCCCTTCTTTTCAGGGTGACATTGATAACAGTACAGCACAGTTCTCCCAGAAAACAAAACCCGCCTTAGCATCAGGAGAAGAGACTAGCAAATACAAATCCTGCCCAACTAGCATGCACATTCAGTGCACTGAGGAGCTCTCCCCAGACCCAGCTGCCCCTGCCAATGTTCCACAAATCCTTAGCCTTCATTTAGAGCCCTCTAGATTCTTGATTTCCTTTTCCAGAGGTGCTCAGCACCCACAAATGGTGGAATAAGCTATTCCACAGTAGCAGCTCCTGACTAGCTCTTAGTTCAGAATGACAACACCAAAAAAAGGCTCCGAGGCCCAAACAAGCGTCAGCTTACAGGGGCTACACTGGATAACCACAGCAGTATAAGCATAGACAAGCCCCTAGTGTTACCGTTGATCCCTAAAAACATCCAGTGTGCAGCCTGGTGCTCTCAGACAGGCAGGGAGCTACTCCACACACCCAATGAGAATTCCCTTCCGCAGGCCTGGGCATGGCACAAAGGCTCCGAGCATATGGCTACTTCCTCGTAGATCTTCAGGAGACAACTGCTGGTGCCCTCGTTATTCTAACAAGATCATTTGGGGAGGAAAACTTATAGGACTAACCTTTGTGCTGCTACTGTCCCACACACAACACGTGTGCTAGGCTTTGGCTCTCTTGTTAGACTGGGTGTATCCCCACTAGGCATCCTGAGCAGCCAGAGCTCTCAAGGTGGGAACCGAGTATCACCTCTGATTCCTTTCAGCTCCAGCGGCTGAAAAAGAGGACTGGGCAGCAGCCTGGCTGAATCTTTGCACCTGAGACATCCGGACAAGAGCTGGTTTAGTTCTCACCAGAGCTCACCACTTCTGGCCTTATACCTAGCAGGGGAAGGAAACAGTCACTGTCTGTCAATGTGCAAGGTAGCATTCACACCCTTCATGCCACCCCAGAGCTGTTGCTTTATCTCAGCTAGGGAATCTCAGCCTCATTCCATTCTCTGCACTGCTAGTGCCCATTACTGCTTCGTTTCCCACCCCGGCTAGTCTTAGACGCTCTGCCCTCCCATGAAAGACCGTGCTGCTATGCCTGCCCTCTCCTCAAAATCTGTCTCACTCCAGCAGCCCTGAAAGCAGTCTGGAAATGTCTCTTTACAGCTACCTTCTCTCCAGCATCACCCAGGGCATGGCTCACCATGGGCCCTGTCCAATGCCTGCTAAAGCCATGGGGGTCTTTCCATTGCCTTCATGAGGCATTTCATTCAGCCCTGTTTGAATCGCCCTTGTAGAAAACACATGGTCTCATTTACTGCAGCAATGAGAGCTGTGGTTGTTACTCCCCAGGAAGCAGGATTTGAATTCTGCCTTCCGACTGGCTGGGGAGCCCCTAAGTGGCAGTGCATAAAGACAGGGTACAAAAACCAGCTAAATCTCTCTTCTTCCTCAGCAATAGGGACTGGCTTCAAGAAGATGCTGGAACATTCCCCAGTGCCGTCATTCTTCTGTCTTCTGCTTCTCTTCTTAGTCTAATGACAGCCCCCAGCCTGTGCTGGAGCACGCCTGCCTGCGGTGACCTTGCAGTTTAATGAATCCCTAGTAACTAATTATTCAGCTCCATGAAAGACAGTGACAAAATTAACAATCCTCCCCCCTCCTCTACGAAGGAGAGTATGAAATGTCTCAGCCACCTTAGCAGCAGGGTGGAGGACTCACTGCTTTCAGTTTATAGCTCCAAGAGGCATGGTGTGGGTGGGGAGCTGACCTTCATTTTGGGCTTGCTCCAGATGGTGTCAGTGAGGGAGGAGGGTCTCCTAGGCAATGCACTTGTCAGGAGGGGCCTGCATTTAATTCCTAGCTCTTCCACTGGCTTTCCTGTGCCTTGGAGAGAGAACCGTCCCTGGGGTGGGTTGGAAGGCAGTAAATTCATTCCTGCATATGAGGTGCTTCAGCTAGGCAGGGATGAAGGGAAGAAAATATCTAATGAGGCTGACTTAAACGGACACAAGACAGGATCCTTGAATTTAAGAGCATGCTCCAAATCATGTCCAAAATTGACCCACACAGTCTTGATAGGACCGCCGCTACCATCCAATAGAACAGCTTGTCCAGAATCATCTCTTTCAGACACCACACATTTCTGAAAATCCACTTCTGCTGTGGGGTTCCCATGGCCTCCCCAAGTAATTTTGTCATTTTGTTGCTGCCCCTGCCTTTAGCCCTCATTAACAACAGTTACTTAGACTGAGCACTGCAGTCCTGCATCCTGGATCCTTATCTGATAAGAAGAGCTGCCAGCCAGTAAGGATGAGCAGTCTAGGAAGGGGTTTGGGGACAGTTTTGTAACATACAGAGATACGAGATCTAATATAATCAAATCAATACAGAAGCAATGCCGTTCTTCTGCCTGACTGTTCAGACACTGGCTGGTTATCTGCTGGCACTGTGCATTTGTCCAAGAGGGGCCCTCCGCACATTACTCACTCTGGGCTCTTTGGTTGTTCCCGTTGGTCCCCCATGTTTGAAATGAAATAGTGAACTATTCAGGGCAAGAACCACCGTTGTGATGGACCAACTCATCATTTCGCCTGCACTGGGAGGTGCTGTAGGTCCTGAGCACTTTACATAGACAGACAGTAAGGGTAGATGGGACACAACATGGCACCCACCTACCTCCCATAAGAGTCCTTATTCTGCCCTTTCCTGTGCCACTTACTCCATGCATTATAACACCTCTGCAGCCCAGACTGGGAGTGGAGAGAGTCTTTCTGGCAGGCACCCAAAGCTAAGCCTGGAAAGTACTAGCTGATTTATGGCAAGCATCCCCATCCCATCATGTCCTTCCCTTCTCTGCTGACAGTGCTGGGGTCCTATGGGGGTGAAGGAAGGGAAATGGTACAATATCAGTCTGGCTCTGTTCACAGTGACAGAATGTCTGGATGTCTCTGCTAAATCAAATCAGCAGCAAAATGATTATTGGTGTTGCCTTTTGCACTGCCAGCAGTAGGTGAGAGCTATCACACACCTGAGAACAAGGAGAGGGATGGTTCTCAGCTGTTTCTGATTGTCTAAAGCCACAGGTATCAGCTCACAGTTGTGACATTTCCTTTGCAACCAGAAGGCTAACCATTTTTTTTTTTAAATGAAAAGCTTGAATTCTGCCAAAACTAATGGGAGCTAAGCAGGGGATGGGCCAGGTTCATGTGGCCTCTGGGCACACTCAACTCCTGACTGCTGCTCTCCCAGCAGCTCCTTGGAGATGGATGGGGTTGAGACACCCCACTAGGCTGTGGTTCAGCCCAAGGGAAAGGGGGCTCACAGACAACATCAACCTAGAGAGAGACTCTCACTAGCTTTGGTTATGAGATTTATTTTACATTTTTATCTTTACATTGCAGAGAAGTGCAGACTGCGCCCCATGTTTTTCAGACTCACTGGGCTAATGAACAGCTGGACTGTTTTTAAGACAGCTTGATATTCAAACCTGGGGGCAAAAAGCTTCTGCTAAAGACAAGGAGTTCAGTAAGTTTGACTCCACCTTGGGGAGAAGAAACTTGACTCAGGCTCTGCTCTCACTCAGTGCAAGTAGGAAATCTCCAAAGCCAGGCTCTGGATCTTGCCGCAGCCAGTTTGTCAGGCCCTAGAGGAAAGAGGTATTTCCTCAGTTTGTTTTACCACTAGAGGTCATTTGAACACCAAAATAAGGAGCAGCTCCTCTGCAAGCTTCTTTTTCTCTCTTTTCCTGGGCTGATAGCCTCACTCAGGACATGGTGTGTGCTCCAGAACGTGTGGGTGGGTTGGCGGTGTGCGGTGTGTCCTCCTCCTCCAAGGCCTGGGCTGGATTTAGAATGATGCCAGTTATGAGTGTTGAAAAGTCACCAATGAAAAGCTCCTTTTGCCAGCTTGGTGCACACTGCCAAACAGGGAACCAGTGCACACTATACCAGCAACTGAATTCTTGGCAGTGAACTCTTCCTAATGGAAGCAGGGCTGTGGACTAAGCCAAGAGCACCCACAAGCTGGTGTGCTCGTGTTCCTTATTGCCCCACACCCTTCCTGGCTCACTCAGGATAAGCAGCACATTAGTGTGACCTATCAAGGAGTCCTGTTGCACTTAAAAAGACTAAAATTTATTTATTGCATGAGCTTTCATGGGAGAGAATACAGTGTGACCTGTTCCCATGACATAGAATCATAGGGTTGGAAGGGACCCCACGAGATCATCTAGTCCAACCCCCTGCCAAAAAAAGCAGGACCACTCCCATTAGATCATCCCAGTCAGGGTTTTGTCCAGCTGGGCCTTGAACACCTCCAGAGATGGAGATTCCACCACCTCCCTAGGCAGCTTATTCCAACACTTCATACACTTCCTTGCATGTATTTCCTAAGTGTGACCTGTTCTCATGACTTAAATGTTCCCTCTAATTACTCAGACTGTGTGCACAAACAATTTCTTTGGGTGTGCAAAAACATTTCTTTGTGAGCACCAATATTAGCACTATTGAATTTTTTTGTGCACACTTTATTTTGTTGTGTGTGCAGGTTTCATGACCTGTGTGCACACACATGCACAGCTTAGAGGGAACAGTGGTCACACTGTATTTTCTCCCACAAAAGCTCATGCAACCTTGAAGTGCCACAGGACTCCTTGTTTGTTTTACTGAACTAGACTAACGTGGCTGCCCCTTCGGAAATTAGTGAGACCTGCATGGTGACACAATGCAGTGTTCTTCCACAGCTGGCCATGGGAGGGTGCCAGAATGCAATGCACACGGCACCCTTGCTGTACAACTACAATTGTAGCACCCAGGGGTGTCAGAGCAGCAGCCGGGTGCCAAGAGCCCTACAGTCCCATATATGGCAGGAAGAGCAAAGCAACATTCTGGGCCCCCAGAACTACCTGTGAATTGGCACACTGCTGGTCCTGCCCTGGCACCCCAAAAAGCCATGATGGCTCAGTGTGAGCCTTGTTGCCACCTGTGCTGCAAGCTTCCTGTGTCTGTCTGTGCCTTGTCTCCCTGTCCACACACTGCGGCTTTCAGCACTTCCCTACATCACAGGGAGGCTGTGAGGACAAGATTATTAAAAAGAGGGCCTACCAGTACCATGGCTAGGTGAGCCATGCGCAGAGCCGTTCATTTAGCCAGCCAGCTTGCTGCACTCTGACTTTACAGCCACATCTAGCAAAAGGCATTCTCTGTAACCAAAGAAGGCATTCAAAGCCTTGTCAAAACATCACCCACTGATGACTACCAGGTTTGGCCCCCTACCAAGATGCTGTCCAGCAGCTGCTTAATGTTACCCAGCAGGACGACAACTGTTTAGGACAGGATGTGAAGGAGGACCCTGCTCCTAACTGAAACCCAGGGAGGAGGCAGATAGGCAGAACGTAATTCCCCAAGGCTGCAGTTGTGGAACTTGGCCCAGGACATCTAGCTTTTCATTCCTACTCATGCAATATGTGCCAGGGGTGGATAGGATCTCAGTTTTTGGCCTCACTCTAAACTCATTTCTGGAGGGGTTTTTTTTTTTTTTGTTTTGTTTTGTTTTTTTTGAGACGAGGCACATAAAATTTGTGCTTGGCTTGACCACTGAAATTCAGGAAGGAGGTGCCTTCTGTTACAGAACAAAGGGATGAAAGGGGGAAATTTGTTTGTGAGTGCACTTGATTCACAGAACTTTGTGGAAAGTCTATTGCCTTGAGCAAACTGGTTTTTGGTCACAAGAAGTGCTGGCCTGAGGCCCCTTGTCTCCAGGCACTGGGGCTTTATGATGATTGCTGCTAGGGCAATTACTGGTTATAAAAATAAACTCAGGAAGAATTTGATGCCACTTATTGCAAGTTAGTGATTTACAATGAGAAGGACAGGAAACCTGATCACATTTGCCTCAGGAAGCTGCGCTCATTAGCAGAACTAGTGTCAGCTCATGTCAGATGGGTGACAGACAAAGTGAGCAGCTTCTAGCCTTTCATTCTCTCCAAATGCAAGCAGAGAACTTCACAGCCACCGTGATCCAGGGAGTCCCTTTGCTCTGTTTCAGGATCATGGACCATTGCAGGGGAAGTAAATAATCTCAGGCCTGGTGAGGTCCTAGAATTTACCTGCTTCTGCATCAAAACTCCAGAGCGGGGAGAACATGAAGGCTGCAAACTGTTGAGAAATTCAGAGCTTTACCCCTTGTGCCCAGGTGTCATCACCAAGGTCTCCAGAGAGAAGCTAACAGGAAGTTTTAAACACTGCATGTACAGGAGCACTGCTGCACTTTACAGCAGTAATTAAAAAAGCCATTCCCATCATTCTGCTCAAGGGGTCTCAGAGGCTGGATGGGTCCCTGGTCTCTGGTGTGGTCTGGCCACAAGGGTCAGTGCTGCTGCTCTAAAGAAATGGCATTTCTGTGTGACGCTCCTGGTGTGTCGTGCATGCCAGGAGGGGAGTTGCCGGAGCTGAGCTGTCTCTGCTCTCCACAAGACCACACTTTCATACAGCAATGCCCACCAGGCCTGCCTGTGCCCCACTGTGCATTGCTGTAGCTTGTCTCATGTTTGTGCAGGGGTGACTTCAGCCTGGACCACTTGGGGCAAGGCCCTGGTCACCGCTCAGTGAGCACTGCATGGGTGACTAGAGCCCTGCAAATAGCAATCACAGGAGCTGTGTGGCGTTAGGAGCCTATGACAGCAAACTGGCTCTAAAACTCAGTCCAAGGCCCTTTTGGGATCTGAATCAACCAGTTAGCTCTGTGTTCTCCAGGCCAGTCTGCAGCTTGTTCCTGCTGCCGGTCTGTTTGACAGGGCAGGCGCTCCTGCTTCCTGAAGTGCTGCAAAGAACTAAGCCAGGCCAGAGGGGAGAGTGCTGCCCTAGGCTGGGCCTGGAGAAGAGAGAGTGCTGGAGAGATGAAGCAGTTCCTGAGGTGAGAGATGCAAAGGAGAAGGCTCATGCATTGATGCTGACGAGAAGGGACCAGGGAGAAGAGGCTGCTGCTGGGAGCAGGGGAACCGGCAGAAGGATGGAGATGCGAGGCTAGCTCGGGGCCAGTTTCGTGGGGGCTTGTAAACACAAAGAATTCCACTTCTCACCAGCAATTCTGCACAGGCTGGGGCAAAGGGCTGGGCCCAAGAAAGCCATTTTGTCTAAGGAAGAAGTCTGCATGAGGGGCAGTCCACAAAGGAGAGAGAGTCTTCTTTGGGAAACACCACCAGGACATGCTGAGATCCCAGCCCAGGTTTCTTTGACCTTTCCCTGTTCAGTTCCCAGCCTGGATTGGCCTCTGCTAACTTCCTGCCTAAAGACTCATCAGGAGCTTGCTAGCCATTCCAGACATCTCCTCACACACATCAAAGCCATTCCTGCTTTCCTTTCAATTTACAGCTGCATAATACATTTTAAATCAAAGTTAATTAGGGGATCAAAGGCCCCTTCACATTCTCTCGACTCTGCCTTCCCCAGTACCAACCATGCATGACTGGCTATCACAAGAGACAGACGCGAAGCTACGGGACCTAGTGCTCCACCATCAGCACTCCCCTGCACCGCCAGCTCCCTGGGCTATTGCAATGCGGAGTTGAGGAAACGCGACTGTTGATGGGGGATGTGTGAGCTGACTTTATCCCTGAGATGCTGCCTTCCTTTGAGTCATCTTAGTTCTGAGTCAGCAGGGTTTGTTAATCCCTTGGAGATAACATCCTCCTTCAATACCTCTCTGGGCAAGTATTTTTGCATCTTACCTTTCAAAAAGGAACTAACTCTTAAAGAACAGCGCTTTGTCAGTGGCATTCCAGGTCACCAGCCAGTGGAGTTGTGTCCTACACTTGCATTTACCCCTTTCCAGTCCAGAATGGCTTCCGACTAAATCAGGGTTCTCCGGCTGGGTTCAGGTCGCAGGCACCTTAGGACCCATGCCACAGCTGATGGGATGCTGGCAAAAGGCTTAGTTCAGTTCAGCACCACACTGTTAACCCTTCAAATGCTGAGCTTTTCCAGACTGCTGGCTGAGAGGGCAAACTTTAGTCTCCAATGAGTTAATTTACTCTTCAAGGCCATGATTCAGTGAGTTACTAAAGCATGTACCTTGCCCTAAGCATGTGAGCAGTTCCTCTGATGTCAACAGGGCCATTCAAGTGCTAGAAGTGAGGGGTGTGCATGAGCATCACCATCCTGCTGAACTGAGGCCATGCTGCAAAATGGGCTGCGTTGCAGACAGCACAAGCCCATCCATCACTTCAGGGAACCCTTAAAGCAAGTGTCTCAAACACATGGCCAACAGGCTGCATGTGTCCCGTAAAGCTATTTCTGTGGCCCACAACAACGCTATTGTTACCAATGTTTGCAATATCAGTGTATTAAAAGGTTTCAGTGGTGCAGCCCTTGAGCTAATGTACTAGTCCTCATGCGGCCCTCATGGTGATTTGAGTTTGAGACTCCTGCCCTAAAGGAAAACTCTGTATGTGGGTGGGTTCCACCCATGTGGGAACGGAGCATGTAGGTGGCACAAACAGATGAGAGCCTCAGCTACCTCACAACTGTGATCAAAGGGGAAATTTAAAAAAAAATAGATATGGCCAGGAAAAAGGCGTATGAAAATATTTTTTTAAAAAAATCAGAGCCTCATCAAGGGGAAAAATTGATGTTACTGGAGGAAAATGGCTTCTTCAGTGAACTTCCCTGGGCAGGGTCCTGGATCCCCATGAGCGTGTTAGGTACCACAGAGCAGGATCTGTCATACTCTGGACCGTTCTGTACAAAGTCTCTGCTCCATGGGGCACGAAGACAGAAGGAATTATGCTACATCTGCATCCTCACTGCCCATTTTTACAGCTGACGTGGGTTCATTAAGCTGAACGCCCTGAGGCCTTTTAGAAAACCTCCCTCACGATGGAATATAGACGCCAATTTGATGTACCTAATGAGATGGTGGCAGGATGGGGGCTGAGCAATGCTTCTCTGGAAACCCATTGTGGCAAAGAAGCCACTTTACAGCAGGAAAAAGCCAACTGCCTGAGTCCCTGTTGCACAGACCAGTCAAAGAACCATGGCTATGGGGGACTGTCAAGCGCCAGTCAGGGAAGCCATCCATGTTCCCCCTCAGGCTGTGATGGGCCAGGATGTGGCAATGCCCGCAACATCCACCTCTCATTGCCTATTGTGCCACAATGCAGCACCCGACCTGCCTCCTACTCCTTACTGCAGCCCCGTGACCCTCCTTTGGTCAGGGTCTACCAAGCAACGGTTCCATAGTCCAAAGAAAACATGAACAGAGATCATTCACCTCTTGTGGGTTCCCCTTCTACCCTGCGCTCTCAAAGTGCTGACCCTCCACAGACTTTTTACTGGAGACACATACTTCCCCCACCACTGACCTCACGGCTTCTTCCCCACAGTCCTTCCCCCAGGTTGGATCCTTATTCTCAATCTGCCTCCAGGCATCTACCGAGGCCCCGACATCTTCCTGAGCCAACCCACTTCCCTACGGGGCTAGTCACTAGAGACAGCCTCTCTCCTACAGCTGTCTTCCCGAGAGAGCCCTCCCCATCTTTTATGGAAATCACACGACCTCTAGGGTCAGGGACCACACCAGTCAATCACTGAGGCTGACCTACTATGCAATACAGGCCAGAGAATTTCATCTAGTGAGCCCTGCATTAGACTCTAACTTCTGCTTGAACCAAAGGATAAATGTTCAGAGACAGCTGGTCTCTGCTTAGGAACTTCAGCTGATGGCAAATGCACCCTGTTCCTTGGTAAATGGTTAGTTGCCCTTCCTGTAAGAGTTTCTTTTTAAGCTTCATTTAAAACTTGCATAATGAGGTCCAAAACCTGGAAGGTTAGATGAAATAAATTCCTTTGTTGGCTAGATTAAAGAGCTTGGTTAGAAATGGACAAAGAGGCATCCAGAGGAAATGTGAAATTCTCAGGGAGATTAGATGGGCTACAAAGGCACAAAGCGCAATAAAAGGAGAATTTCACCTCTCCTCATACTGGCTGGGTAGGTGTCACCTCAAGACAGAATGCAGAGAGCTACCAGCCCTGGCGTGGAGTTAAACTAGCTCTTGCAGTAGATGACAGAGGATAGCTAACGTGATGCCAATTTTAGGAAACAAAGGGTAGGAGTTTTCACAGTGGAGCAAGGTAAATAGCAGAATCCCCCAAGCGTCTGTAGTGGAATCAGTGCTGTTCAGCATAGTAAATGATCTGGAAAAGTGGGTGAACACCAAGGTGGGAAACTTTGCAAGCAGGGCAAAAATTACTCAAGATAGTTAAGTGACATCCAAAGCTGACTGCAGAGTCACAAAGGTAACTCTCTAAACTGACTGACTCAGCAACAAAATGGTAGATGAAATTCAATGTAGTAAGTGAAAAGTAATTCACTTTGGAACAAATAATATCTATAAAATACCTACCAGCTGCCCCTACAAAACAATTGGGTCTAAATTAGCTGTCACTACTCAAGAAAGATCTGGGAGTCATCACGGATAGTTCTCCTAAACCATCCGCTCAATATGCTGCAGCAGTCAAAAAAGCTAACAGAACATTTAGGAACCTTTTGAAAAGGGATGGATAATAAAACAGAAAATATCATAAGGCCACTGTATAAACCCATGAAATGCCTACACCTTGAATACTACATGCAATTCTGGTCACCTCATCTCAAAAAGATATAGTCCAATTGACAAAACTACAGAGAAGTTTAACACAAATGATTAGGGGTATGGACCAACTTCTGCAGATTGAGAGACTTAAAACACTGGAGCTGTTCAGTTCAGATAAGAGATGATTATGGCAGGATATGCTAGAGGTTTATAAAAATCATTAATGGCATAAGGAATGTGACTAGAGAATATTGCGTACCCTGTCCCGGGGCCGACACACCCCCTCACAGGCATCAGCTCGCTTGTGTAGGGAAGGCGTGGAAAAGGCCATGGGTTTATATCTGCTCCGCTGGGTTCACTCCTGGAACAGCAGCAGGCTAGCTCCCTTTGCTGGGGCTGCTCTTTTGTGTGGGTAAGGTGGTCTAATGGTCCAAGTTAGCAAGGCAGCCCTGTGGACTGAGTTATGTGATCTAGCAATCAGAGACAGTAAATGGCCTCCTTTAGCAGGGCAAAGCAGCTCAATGGCTAGCATCTGTCATGCCGTATCTGTTCTCAGGCAGTGCAAGCTAATGGTCAGAGTCAGTGAAGCAGCCCCATTTGTTGGGGTTGCAAGGTCCAACAGTCAGGTTCAATGAAGTAGCCCCCTTCAGCAGGGCAGTGTGGTCCAAGGGCCAGAGTCAATGAAGTGACCTCCTTTTCAGGGTAGCATGACCTAATGGTCTGTTGAATTAGTGGGACAGTATCTACAGGGCTGCAGGACTCAGGGTAGGGGGCACAGGACTGCCCTGCTCCTCAGAGCTCCAGCTCCAGGCTTTGCCAGTGTCAGGGTTGTTTGCCCCAGGGTCAGCAGGGCTCCACCCAAAACACAGACTCTGATTCTGCTGCTCCCTTTCTTACACTCCTCAGGTCCCCTGCATTACCTCCTAGCCCATTGCTGTCAGTGGCACACCATGGTCCTCCAGGGTCTACAGGATCCTTCATTCAGGCAGCTCCATCCCTTTTCATGGCTTGCCTGGCAACTCAGGCTCTGGCAGGATCTTGCCAGAGTTTAGCTCAGCCATTGGCATCTGCAGTGGTCACCTGGAGAAACCCAGCAGGACCCATCCTCCCTGGCCAGCATTCTGCCACAACTGACCCAGCTTGCTGCCTTTTAAAGCCCCCTTCCTGGCTGAGCATGCCCAGAAAAGGCAGGGGCGCGGCTTCTTCAGCCTGCAATGAGTTCTTAACCCTTGCTAGACCGGTGCAGGGCTACTACGTCCTGTCACATACGACAGGAACCAGGGCCATGAAAATAAAAGGCAGTGGGTTTAGTAAGTACTGTACTTCACAAAACACAGGAGATGTTGGGAAGGTCAAATGTATAACCAGGATAAAAAAGGATTAGACAAGTTCATGGATGATAGGCTGTCAGTGGCTATTAGCTAAGATGGGAAGGGATGCAAGAGCATGCTCTGGGTGTCCCTAAATCTCCAACTTCCACAAGCTGGGCTGGACAATAGAGGATGGATCGCTTGAAATTGCCTTTCTCTGTTCATTCCCTCTGAGGCGTCTGTCACTGGCCACTCTCAGAAGACAGGATAATGTGCTACATGCACCATTGGTCTGACCTACTATGACCATTCTTATGTTCTCCTGTGTAGACATGTGTGGGCTGTGATTGAGTCACATTTAACCTTTTCTTTGATGAGATAAATAGACTTAACTTCTTAATGTCTCACTCTAAGGCAGGTTTTCCAGACCCTGAATAAGTCTTGTATTTCTTTTCTGAACCCCATCTAATTTTTCACATCTTATTTGAAATGTAGACACCAGAATGGACACCTATTCTGCTAATAGTCTCACCAGTGCTCACTACAGAACTAAAATCACCTTCTTACACCTATTCAGTATTCTCTACTTATACATTCAAGAATCCAATTAGCCACAGCATCACACTGGGAGTTCATGTTCAGTTGGACATCTACCATGACATGTAAGTCCTTTACAAATCCATGGTTTTCCAAGCCACAGTCCTCTTTCCTGTAGGCATGGCCTGAAGTCCTTTGTCTTAGCTCTTTGGTCTCGCATTAAGCCATATTGAAATGCATGTTGCTCAGATGGGTCCACCTTATCAAATAATCCAACTTGTTGTATGACTGCCCTGTCCCATCATTATTTACCACTCTTTCAGTTTCTGCATCATCTGGAAACTTTACCAACAATGATTTTATATTTTCTTCCAGATTGTTGATGAATATATTGAAAAACACATGGGCCAAGAATAGATCCCCACAGGACCCCAAAGCACATCCAGCTGGTGATGATTTCCCAGTTATAATTTCTTTCTGAGATCTATTAGTTAGTGAGTTTTTATCCATTTAATATGGGCAACGCTGATGTTATATAATTTTTTAATCAGAAGGTCATATGGTATTAAGTTAAATGCCTTATATAAATCATACACTGCCTACCACTGGGCCACCGCTCCAATGAACTCTAAAACAATTCCTTGTAGGGTAAGAGAGGATTTCAAACTCTATGGTTCACTCAGTCCTTTCCTCTCTGCTGTGACTAACAACAGGGGTGATCAGCGCCAACTAGGATAGTGGCTTCTGGGATGTTGATAACATCGCTGGGAACTGGCCTGGGACCCCTGTACCTCATTTCAGAGGCCACTGTGCAGTTGTCAGCTACCACTTATTTAGAAAAGATCAGGACCTTTATTCCAACAGGGATAAACTCTACCCTGTTCCTAATCCTGAAACAACAGTCTCCAAAAATGCATGGTGGAAGGTGCAGACATGCTTAGTCCTTCCATGTGAGAACAGCGTGTGAATAAGAGGGGCCCTGCAGGGACTAATGCTCTGTCCCCTGCCACAGTTGGGAAGTATCACTCATTGCCACTCAGCTATGCAGTTGCTCACACTGTTTCCTTAACCAAAGGATAAAACTTAAGCCCGACAGCTTTGAAAGAGCCTAGCAACAGTTACTGGGTTCTCAGCTGCACGGTGCAGGCAGGAGGCAGCGCTGCTTGCTCGGTAATGGAAGGGCCCAGCCCAGTGTAGGGAAAAGGGAAGGGCTGAGGAAAACCGAGTCTGGGAGCGTTCCTCCACATGAGTCTATGAGAACCCATCACACCCTTAAGACAGCATGCCCCACAGCCTGGAGGGCGCTCTCCGATCTCTTGCACAGGAGCCCCATGCTCCCCTACAAGAAGTTCACAGGGTAAGGCACAGGGAAGGCAAAGGCTAGTCAGGGAAAACCAGCGAGAAGGATCGAAGCAATAGAAACCAATATCCTGAGAACAAGAGGGTGCAGCAGGGATCACTGTGACCACCTGGGACTCTTATGCGTTTGCCAAACCCAGCAGCCACATGGCCCTACCACGGTGCCCCCATCCACCCACGCTAGTGGTTAGGGCTCCACTGTGTGTTTGTGCGGGGGCGGATCGCATGCTGCCACATCAGCAGAGCCGCTGATGCCCTGGCCAAGACCCCATTCTGGGGCAGAGCACACGCTTATGCTAGTGGGGGAACACGCTAGGCGTAGTGGGACCAGCACAGCTAGCAGGAGGGTGTGACCTTCATGTAGGCTGGGAGCTCTTTGGGTAAGGGCAGCACTCACAGCCGCGCGCCCGTGAGACTGACTGTGGCTCCTGTAGGAGAGGAAGGGCGAGGAGCCCACACCTCCTGCCATTCCAGAGTCCCGTGAAGCTGCTGCCTCTCAACGCTGCATTGTGGCCCATGTGCTTCTGCTCCCTCTCTTTCAGCTGACTCACGTGTGCTCCCTCTTCCCCCATGCGGCTTTGTCAGCATTTGCAAGAAAAGTCTGGCTGGAGTCGGAAAGGCGCCGGCACATGCGCACACATGCCCCACATCCTTGGCATTTGCCTGGTTTGCCATCAGGAAAACACCACTGGTCTTTTGTCCCAGCTCTCCACCCCACCACACTTCTCAACACTAAATGCTCTGCACTGCACGGTTTCCCATTGCTCATGGCTGTGCTCTGATCAGATGAGCTGAGACTGAGACAGAGATAAAAACTGGCTTTGGTTCATTTATCACTCCTCTTTGTGTGCACCCACCACCCCTCCTCCCTGTCTCTCTGTTAGCCAGGGATGGGGAGACCATGAGCTGAGGGCTGGAAGTGCCCCTTCCAGTGGCACAGGCTGGCTGGAGAGTTGCTACAGATCATGTCAGTCAGCGCAGGCATGCTTGTTGCAGGGGCAGCAGAGACTGGAAAAGCACCACAAGCACCCAGGATATACTCACCTCTTGTTTCCACCAGCAGCTTCATGAACAGTGACTCCCCAGATTCAGGTCCAGTCTACACTAGTCACATGCTCTGGAAATCTCCCACTGGTGCTAGCACGGGGTAAGATTCCTGTTGTCTAATGCCGCTCAGAATGACTGGTTTTCCCCTCCCTGCATCCCAAAGCAGTTTGCATTTCTAGCCAACACACACCCTATGGGCAGGTGCCCCATGAAGTTCGATGGGCACAGATCCTGTCTGTGCCATTCGGCTCCTCCCACCATGGGAAACTGCTTTCTACAGGAGCAGAAGAACTGGCATGTTGCTCTCTGGGGCCTTGCTTGCCTCTAGTCCTTCCGTGGCCGCCCAGCGAATGGGACACACAGCTCCGCTCTGGACAACCCTCTCCAAACCACACAAATTCCACTGCACTGCCTCAGAGAGCGTGGTTCTGGGTGAGACGCTGACAGACCAGAGCTGGGACCCTTGCTGAATCCTGACAAAGGCACAGCTTGAATGCAGGCTGGCTCCCACGTGGCTTAGGGCAGCCAAAACAGGGAGTGGATTTGGACTTCATGAAATGCTGGCGCGTGTTAATCCTGCTCCTAATATCAGCATCACAGGGTATAAAGTTCTACCGAGCGTTTGCATTGTAGCCTTCTGTGATTGTGTGACTCACGCAGCAGGAAAAGCAGCATTAATTAAGTGAAAGTGCCTGGTCTGCGTACAAGGCAGCTCACTGAAGGCAAATGAGGCATTGTGTAGCATCAAAGGACAGAGTCTTATTGCCCTTTTCCGTATCTTCCCAATTCCAGTATTCCCTTTTTAAGACTGAGTGACCAGATCTGCACGCACTCGTCAAGATGTGGGCGTACCAGGGATTTATAAAGAGGCAATACGAGATTTTTCTGTCTCATTATCTATCCCTCTCCTAACGATTCCAGACATCCTGTACCTTTTTGACTGCCACTGCACATTGAATGGATGTTTTCAGAGAATGAACCACAATGACTGTAAGCTTTCTTTCTTGAGCAGTAGCAGCTAATTTAGATCCCATCATTTTATATGTATAGCAGGGATTAGGTTTTCCAATGTGCATTACTTTGCATTTATCATCATTGAATTTCAGCTGTCATTCTGTTGCCCAGTCACCCAGTTTTGTGAGATCCCTTTGTAAATGTTTGCCGTCTGCTTTGGACTTAACTGTCTTGAGTAGATTTTTATCATCAGCAAATTTTGGCACCTCACTGTTTACATTATTTTCCAAATCATTTATAAATATGTTGAATAGTATGGGTCCCAATACAGACCTCTAGGAGACACCATTATTTACTGCTCTCCAGCTGGAAAATGGATTCTTTTATTCCTATCTTTGTTTCCTATCATTTAACCAGTTACTGATCCAGGGAAGGACCTTCCCTCTTGTCCCATACAGCTTACTTTGCTTTGGAGCCTTTGGTTGTAGACCTTGTCAAAGGCTGTCTGAAAATCTAAGTGCACTATATCCACTGGGTCACCTACGTCCACATGCCAGCTGACCCCATCAAAGAATTCTAGTAGATTGGTGAGGCATGATTTCCCTTTACAAAAGCCACATTGACTCTCCCACAACAAATCATTTTCATTTGTGTGTCTGATAATTCTGTTCTTTACTGTAGTTTCAACCAATTTGCCTGGCACTGAAATCAGGTTTATCAGTCTATAATTCCCAGGATTGCCACTGAAGTGTTTTATAAAAATTGGCATCATTTTAGCTCTCCTCCAGTCCTCTGGTACAGAAGCTGATTAAACGAAAGGCTGCATACCACAATTACTAGTTCTGCAATTTCACATTTAAGTTCCTTCAGACTCTTGGGTGAATCCTGTCTGGCCCTGGTAACTTAGTACAGTTTAATTTATCAATTTGTTCAAAACCTTCTCTAATGACCTCAGTCCGGCACAGTTCCTCAGATTAGTCACCTAAAAAGAATGGCTCAGGTTTCAGAATCTTCCCTACATCCTCATCCGTAAAGACCAATGCAAAGAATAAATTTCATTTCTCCTCAATAGTCTTATCTTCCTTGAGTGCCTCATTAGCATCGTCAATGTCCAAGCTGCCTCACTGTTTCTTTGGCAGGCTTTCTGCTGCTAATATACTTGCGATTTTTTATAATTATTTTCTGAGTTTCTACGTTGGTTGTGTACTATGTCCTCTCCCTATGGCCACGCTTCCCAGCCGAGCAAGTTATGCCATCTCATTTCACAGCGTTCTTGTCTTGCTTTCTGGCAGGTGAGTTCTAGGGGAGCCTGCCCAGGAGGAGTCCCTCTCTGCCTGCCACTTTGATGGAGACTGCCTTACAGCTCTGCTTCCCTAGCGTCTAGCGGGCTGTGGGGTGGGTTTGAGCAGCCCAGATTAACCCATGTGTGAAGCTGCAGAGCAGAACCTCTGCAGCTTAGTGCTCTCCTAAAGGGCTTACTCAGAGGTGCCGCTACAATTAGAGCCTTTGAAACGCTGGAAAGCTTTCTGCTGGCTTGTTGATATAGCCCAGGGGAAAGCAAGTGTATTTGGAAATGAAGTGAGAGACACCCGCATTGCAAAAGGCCCTCCAGACAGGGAAAGGTGTCTCCTCCTAGTAGGGCTTTAATCTGCCTGCAAAGATATGTTCTTCATGGAGCTGGCTCCTCTGTACTCTCGCGCTCTCTTGTAGGCAGTACCTGCTAGTATATGGGAAGCGTTTTATCATTTTCTGTGGGAGCATCTCTCTTTCTAATCTTATTCTAGACCTGGGAAAGCGAGATAAGACTGTGTCCATTAATGCAATAAGTGACCATGGGGTGGAGAAGGCCTTTAATATCTGCCTGCATTGTGCCAGGAGGGAGGAAGGCATCTTCATGGCAGGGGCCAAGGAGGAGATGGATTGATGGAGCTCTGCTGGTTCCAGGGCTCTTCTGTCATCCCCTTCCAGCCCCTTCTCCATGGTGTTTAGTGCCTCAGCCAAGCACTTCCCAGCGCTGGGGCGCAGGGCAGGGTCCGTGGTGTAATCAAGCCTTATATCTGCTTAAGCAGGCCGGAGGGGAGAGCTCAGACAAGCCAGGAGCACCCCATCTGCTGGGGTCATGAAGCAACATGGGGCCAAGAGTTGGTCAACCCCTACACCAGGCCAGACCTGGGCTGCCTTCTCTGCCTCCAGTGGGACAGGGGTTCAGACCCACCCCAGTGCAGCACAAAAGTTCAGGCCACAGTCATACTCCACTCTTGCCTGTACCTTCTGGCCATGCCTGAGCACGTGGCCTGCAATTCCCCAGCCCCTGCCCTGGGGCGGGAGATCTGTTCCTTCTCAGTGAGCTCAAGGGCTTTGCGCTCAGAACCATAGCCCAAAGGGCTCAGTCCTGCCTCTTCCAGGGGTGCCAGGGTGGAGAGGGCAGGTGGGGGCTGCTGTACAGCTGAGCACACCGAGAAGGGGGGGATGGCCAAGGCAAGGGCCAGCAGAGAGACATGGCAGGTGCATGGAGCAGTGGCAGCGAGAGGCTGACATAGTGAGGAAGGAGCAGCACAGGCTGGGGTTGGTTTGGTCTCATGTACAGATAAGAGCGAGCCCTCCATGTCCCGGTCCTGTCCCATCCCAAGCCTAGATGTAGGACTCTGCACCCAGCAAAAGGGCCATGGATCGAGTTGGTGTGACACCGAGTTTCCCAGTTGCCTCCTGAAGCCTGCAAGTTGCCAGCAGATGGAGCTGAGCTGAACCCCTCAGTGTCCTCGTCTTTCTTTCCCTTCTCTTCCATTGGACACCCATGGCCCAGCTTCTCTCTTTGCAAAATACGATCAGAGACACTCCTCTTCAGGGCAAAGGGGAGAACTGTCCCCAGATGGGCTTTAACATGATTCGAGCGCTTCTCACGTCTTGCACCCAGCCTGTGCTGTTATATGTGGGCAAGACCGAGCAGGGCTCCTGCAGAGCATTAAAGAGCTGGGAGTGTGGCCACAGCTGATAACGGTTCCATCCCAGATCATCCGGGGTCCCAAAGACATAGCCAGCAGGCCACATGCGGCTCCTAAATCTATTTCCTGCAGCCCGCAATGACACTATAATTACCGACATTTGCAATATTGTTGTATGAAAAGGTTTCAGTGGTGTGGCCCTGGGGCTAATGTACTAATCTTCCTGTGGCCCTCATGGTGATTTGAGTTTGAGACCCCTGCTTAAGATTATGGGGCTGGAGTGTCACAGCTAGAACCATGCAGCCTCCTGAGCTAGACCCTGAACTCTGGGCCAGTGGCGAGGGGGATATTGGACACTGGCGGAGACGCAGTTGTCTTGAGATTAATGTGTTTCTCAGGTGTTTCAGGAACTGGGCCTGTGGCTTGCATCACTTGAATGTAACCGATTACACCACCATTAGGGTTCCTTAAACCTTGTCCAGCACAGGTCGATGCCGGGGACCTGCCTGGTGCCCAAAAGCTGCAGGAGCTTTCATTAACCATCCCAGCTCGCAGCTGCGTCCAGCTGGCATACAGACGTGTCCTATGGCACACGAGTTTCCAGTGTGCTTCGCAACACGGAACCTAGAGTTCCCAGTGCGCATTGCACTCCTGTTCGTGCCACCCAGCTGGATCAACTTGCTGCACTGCACATGGATACTTGTGGCCTCCATGGCCACACTTGCAAGACTGCAAGATGAGGGGAGCCACAGGCCATATTGTGCAATTCTGGGGGCTGCCCAGCCACTCATTTACAGTCAGAGGTTATGGGAAGATGTCAAACTATGCTAGGTACATCCTATGGCACAGCACAGATGTCTGGCAAAAGCCTTTCAGACACCAAATGCGTAGGAAACCATTTGGCTTTGAAAAGACAGCTTCTAATTTGTACCTGCCAGAGACTCCATCACTCAGTTTGTTCAGGCACATGCACATGGGAGCAGCAGCACAGTTGGGGTGGGCGACTCTGAAAGAATGGTCCTTACTCCCCGCCGAGGGGGTCTCAGTCCAGCATCAGCTCCTGAGCGTCTCTCTACCCGGGAAGGCTTGGCTCACCTACTATTAATGTGTCACTTTCTATAATCAGCCACAAAGCTGCCTTTGAGTCCAGAGTCCAAGAGCTATTGAGTAATTACACTGCGTTCTAATGACAGTATGTCACACATTAGAAATTTCCACCATGCTGATATAACAAGTCGATAAACCTGCTACATCCCCTAGCTGTGACAGGGGAAACATTTGCTTGTGCAAAAGAGACAGGAAATGGGATAAAACAAACAAGGAGTCCTGTGGCACTTAATGACTAACAAATTTATTTATCACATTAGCTTTCATGGGAGAAAAATACCACTTCATCCATGAAAGCTTGTGCGATAAATAAATTTGTTGGTCTTTTAGTGCCATAGGAATCCTTGCTTGTTTTGCTGAACTAGACTAACACAGCTGCCCCTTTGGAACTTAGGAAATGGGATGAGTGGAGTCTGACTTGCAGTGACTGCTGCACACACGGACAACCTATCACTGGTGGACACTTGATGAGCCATGAGCCCAGGTTTTAGACATAACGAGCATGATTAAATCTCATGTTTCTGGAGCTGGGATGCAAAACAGGATGAATTTTGCACCTCTCAGGTCCCGATTCCATTCCTGAATGGGAATGACATTGGCTGACTCCTCACCTTGTTTATCTCCAGTTCAATTACATGGGATATAAATTTAGCCCCTCATCTTGCTTCGAAATGAGCTGAGTGGGTCAGAGTCCATTTCCCAGTGGGCAATGATCTATGGCCTCCATCACATGTCTGGCTGTTTAAGCACGAAAGCCAAAAGCTGGTTTGAGCACTGAGTCTGAGCTCTCCTCATTCTGCTGTCAGCAGCCCCTTGGGATCAGTGCTGATCTACAATGGAAGAGGACAGAGCAGGCCTGGGGCCACCCTCTCTTTATCTCATTTGTGGCTAGTCAGCCTTTGGGATTTAACACCCATGGCCTGCTCAGAACTCACATACAAATTAAGATGGGAAAAAAACAAAAACCTACCACTCTAACACAGTATCTGAATTCCCAGTCTCTGTCAATACCACAGGAGAGCTGCAAGCTCACCAGCAGAGGTTTCTGCTAGATGCCAAATTCCTTAATGCTCTCTCTGGAATCGCGTCACCACTAACATTTGAACAAGGCTAAGGAAACCTTCCATCCCACTAGAAGAATCCCGCAAATTAAAGCCAAAGCAGCTGGAAAAGGCTAGTGAGGTTACAAGAACTCCCGTTGGAGAGTTATTCAGAGATGCGAGAAGCTAAAACATCAGCTGGGAAATTAACCAGAACTGATGTGCTGGAAGGACCCCTGGGAGCAGCAGACTGTCAGCTGTGCCAAGAGATGCTTCCAGAGAAGACAGGCTCAGTCCAGCTTCTCCTAGCTCAGGTTCTTTTAGCTCACCTGGAAAAGTAGAAACAGGGATCCGAAGGTCCTAGCGCAAGTCTCACCTGCAGTAACAGAGAGAGATCCTGGTCGGCAGATGGGAGAACATTACTAATGGCTTTAATTCACTCTAGCAGCTGGGTAGCAGGTGACCGAATCCTCTGGTCACTTGGAAGGGAATCAGAGTCTGTTCTTGCTGTAAGCTTGCAAAGTCATTGAGCAAAGGGAGGCAGCCCATGGATAAGCAGGACAGCCCTTTGCAAGCGGGCAGATATGGACCAGTCATTGCGCAGGAGGCTCTAGGAGACCCCTCAGCTCCCAAGATTAGAATCATTTAATGCCAGTTTTCCTTCCATAGATAATTTGGTCTTCAGGGTTTTTTTTTGTCCTGGCATTGAAAAATCTCTGCAAGTCAGAGACTCTGTACTACAAACTGATAAAGTACATTTGGCCACAGGCTACATGACATTTACCAATACATTTAGGCAGATTTTCCCTGTAATCCTTCTCCTCCATCAAAAGCAGTATCACTCTCCCTAATGGAAATATACTGCATTTCTTGCCACATCAAACTGTTAAGGATTCTAAATGATAATTTTCATTGTGCTCATGAATAATCATTTAGTTAGACCATTCCTTAACACTGGATTGGGAGAGACTGGTTGCACAGGGTGCTCAAGGGGCTGTAGGGCTGCTTTTGGCCGCTTGAGTCCATCAGTGCTGCCGAACCCCGTGATCCAATTTCTTGCTTGTTTTCCAACCTAGCACACACATTCGCTGCATTGCACAAGAGGTAATGGGTCTCTGCTAAACTACAGCCAGGCAGAACATTCCACTCAGACCACAAAGTCAGTCTTGGTTCCAGTCCGATCTGGACTCCTGCATTATTCATGGTCTGTTTAAGTATGCGTGCATATTCACACACGTGTGTCTGTAAACTGTCCAAAACTTTTGACTCTGACAATCTGCAAAACACCTGGAGCTGCTGTTTCTAATTCAGACTTGTGGTTTCTATGAGATGTACAAGGGAGAGGCATGTGGTATGTTCCAGGTCCATCACACACCCCATCGCTGTTTCTGACAAGACACTGACCCCTGCCAATGAATGAGAATGGACAGGAGCCTGTCAAACCCAAACCTTCCCTCAGGATAACAAGATTCAGCCATAAAGAATCCACAATAGGTTTATAAATGAATAAATAAATTTGTTAGTCTTTAAAAGTGCCACCACACTACTTTGTTTTGCTGGACTAAACCAGCCATCACACTTAGCGTCAGGCCCCCGTACTGGGTTGCTTGCAGCCCCTCAAGCCCTGGGTCATAGCATCATCGAATGTTAGGGCCCTCATGAGGTCATCTAGTCCAACCCTCTGCTAAAAGCAGGGCTACTCCCACTAAATCACCCCAGCCATCCCCTGCTGCCGCCATCAAAAGACTGGAATATATTGCTCAAAGACGTAATTGTTGGATCATGGGCATAAATGATTGTTTTCAGCTGTGTCCTGAGGAAAAGAATTTGAAAACCACTGGATTAGACTAACACGGCTGCCTCTTTGGAACTTCCCAACAGGTTTGTTACATTTCGAGGGTTGCACTTAAGGGTGTGCAGAGGTCCCTGGGAGGGAGCAGGGCTCCCAACCCAGTAAAGAATATTTCTCTGGGGGAGCTACATGGTCACTCTGAGAAATTGGCCAGTGAGTGTCCAAAGTCCATATTTTTACAGGAGTGAGGACCAAGGACCAGTTTTAACTGGATGCTTTTGGGAGGCAGCAGCCAAGTGTAAGTTTCCATAGAGGAGCCCTAGACTTGGCTCCTCAACTAGGCTGCTCTCATGTGGCCTTTTCTCACTAGCTTTCTTGACACTATGAAAAGAAGGGTCTTTTCTTCTGTAACGAGGCAGCCACCCTTGCCCCAGCTTCCACCGTGCTCTTAGTGTTCCTTGCAGCCCTTCCCCTGTAGCCACTGTGTGTCCACAGGGCGCCCCAAGAGCAGGGACCTGTTGAAAAGTAATTGGAGGAGAATGAGCAGGAGAGTATGCTGTCGTGTATGCTCCAAGTTGTCTGAATGGGGCAGAAGGTAACAAGAATTCAGCTCAGCTTGCTGCACACCATATGCTTGTTTAAGAAACAAGCAGAAGTCAGCCCTGAGCCACTTGATACAAAGCAGGTGTTTTTAAGGAACCGAGGAATTCCAGAAACAGAAGAAAATGTGGTTTGATGGGGGAAGGTCAATGGATTGCCAGCCTTGTATGGTTATTGCTTTTCTGGGAGGCACTTGGTCACTGTGAGAGGAGCTAGGCAGGCAGGCTGAGATGCTGGTGGCTTGGACAAAGTCCAAGCATTGATCAGTGTGCATGGCAGCTTCCCTGGACTCTAACTCCATGCACATGTGAGGGGCCCCTGGATGCCCCAAGCACTAGGAATGCACTGGACGGCAAACTGGGGGTAAGGCTCTGCACGGGCTTGGCAAGCCAGAAGGAGGAAGCTGCTAGTCAACTGGATCTTTCAGACTTTTAAAAGGCTATTGATGGATTAATTTTTGTGCAGTAAAGAGCTAAGCTAATGCGCTGGCTTGTCACTGCCGAAGCTTGCACATAATGACATGTTGCTGGAGGTTTACAACCTGAACTATTGCCATTAAGGAAATAACTGATTTAGTCACATTTGTTTAATGTAATTTGCTCTGCTCTGGGTTTTACTAGGGACTGAGTTCGGCCCCGGGGCAGGGCTGAGCAATGCACAGCAGCTGCAGCCATCCCTACACTCATCATGTTGATTTTACAGAAAGAGGTTTTGCAGCTTCCTCCGTTTGGTATATTTATACCAGTGTTGGGCTAAAAATGAATTTATACCGCTGAACTGCTTCAAATAGAAATTTCTGTACAGAATATTCCTTGATAAAAATGCCATGCTCATTCATTCACTTGTAACTCCATATTGTAACCAAAACTCCGTTTTGAATTTTTTACTTCATTTTGTATTGCTCAGCCTAAGTTTAGCTAAAATTTTGTTTAGCTGTGTGAACTTAGTCTGAATGGGGTGTGGGTGTGATGGGATGTCTCCAACCACCAGCCTGTCCTGATGACAAAGTGCTGGCACCACCTTAATGGGTTTGTCTGCATTGTTCTTCAGCCAAGAGCAAGAATCCACACTAGAAAGAATGGGATAAAAAGCCCCATCAAGAACAAGCTCAAAGTCACATCGTCCATTAACTGAGGATCGTGGTCATACAGTACCCTGAGGCAGCGTAGACACAACATCCATGGACAAAGCCATAAAAGGTGGGTGAGACTTCACAGCGTTGGGTTAATGTTCTGCACAGCATCCAAGAGTGTCAGCGCACAGCTGTGGGCCTGACAGTGACCCTGCTCTTCTTCATGCCCAGCTTGCCTGGCCAGGTAGCTGCCATGAAGTGCAAACTCCAGCAATGAACTCAAGCAACAATCAGGACTAGTAACTATACCTGATAAACTGCAGAACATATTCTTGTTTGCGTGTGGGCATGTGTGTGTGTGTATGCATAGGCAGTTACAAATGTGTTTTTCTCATAATAAACTTGGCACATTTCTCCCCTCCCCACCCCCCTGAATAAGAGCCTGCTAGTCTTTCCTTTTCTAGTACATCAGCACTACAGCTCCTTCCTGGAGGAGTGCCTAGGCTTTGCACCTAGCTAGACCTGTGACTTCCACACCAGCTACAGACCCTATAACTTCTCTGCCTCTGCCTTGCAGCTGGATCCATCTCCAAGTCCAAAGAAACTGTCACTCCACCATGTTTGCACCAAAAGGCTGAGTTTGGGCTCGTGGTGGAGTGGCTGCCAGGGATGGACAGCCAGAGTTGTGGGAGCCCCAGAATGTCTCTGCACCCTTGCCTTGTGTGCCTGGATGGCTGCTGACGCTTCACCCTTCCCTCTCTCTGTCCCCATGCTGGAGCGAAGGGGGAACATTTTAATATTTTTCTCAGACAAGTGCTGTAAACTCCCAGGGACATGGAGAAGGTCCTCCTTCCCCAACCTACCTACAGTCCCATGAGACAGCCCTTTGCCTCTGATAGCAGCGATTTCAGAGACTTTTAGACGCTCTCTCCTGCTTCTCTGCACTGAACTTTCACACTATTATTAGCCCAACCCTTTCCACAAGCAGCTTCTGCTTCTAGGGCTGCAGGCTTCTTGCTGTCGCAGCGACGCTGAGAGCAAAAAAGCCTCACAAACAGCGACTCACCATGCCAGGAACCCCAGCTTGCCAGGTCTGGTCCCGTTACCCCTTGGTTAATGAAGGTGCATCTAGGTGGTCACACCAGTGTTCCCAGTGCCACCTGGGCCTTGCTCCGAGACAGCCAAGGGAAGGAAGTTCTGTCGCCTGCCTGGACAGAACCCAAGCCAGCCCTTGGCAGCCATCGACCCCAGGGAGGAAGGCAGCATGCCAGCCACTCAGGCCACGTCTCTCTCCAGCAAGACTTCTCCTGCCCCGGGCTTGAGAAAGATTTATCCAGCCTGCCCCTTCCACCTACTCTGCATGAGGTTGACATGCTAAGATAAAACACCTCGGCCACATTCCGCTCTCGCTTTTCCCACAGTCCCCTGCTCAGCTCAAGGAGGTAAGAGATGCTGGGGCGTTTGGGTACTGCTCCTTCCCTGGCCCAAGAGAAGCCCTGAAACTCCTGAATGGGCTTGTTTAGTGAAGCATCCCAATCCCATCACCTCTGCTAGGGCTCAGCCAGGCGGACCAGGCACAGAGGCAACCTGGGCCACTGGGCATCTTCTCTCACTGGCCACTCCATGGCCACTATTACAGCGTTGGGGCTGGGGTCACTGCTGTCCCTCAGGGACAGTGGCTGGGGACACAGGATGGCTAGTGCGGCAAAATAATCACAAAGCCAGTAGCTCCATAAGCCGCCCAGCCGTTGTTACAGCCACGGATGAGCCCCATTGAAACCGGGCCTCCATAGCATTGGGGTGGGGGGGTGTAGCCCGTGCTTTACTGTCACACTGGGCCTCCAACCGCTACAGCAGACTTGCTCCTAGCTCTCCCGCAGCCGCAGGGAGTGGAGTGGTCACCCTGTTCAAATAAGCTTTAAACGGACAAACAGTTAGCATAGTTAATTAACGTAGGGTTCAATTCTGCAGTCTTTACTCAGCCAAGATGCCCACTGATTTCAGGGATGCTGAAGCCGGCGGCCTGATGTTCTGCATGCAGCCAATTTCAGGTCTGGGATACCTACTGCAGCGGGCGTGAGGACAGGCTGGGTGGGGTTTAAAGCACACCACCCTATTGTGCAGAACAGAACCAGGGAGCAAACAGATTCCCCATTCATCACTAACTTGGAGCTGATGGACAATTTTCCATCCAGCTTTTTTCCCCTCAGAAAATGGTTTTTTGATTAAATGACCTTAAAGAAAAAAAATCATAAATGATCCCTTCCCCAATTCCTGCCCACAAAAATTAAGAAATTTTGCTTTGAAAAAATATCATCCCAGTATTCCCCAGATAAAGCTTATTTCTTGATGAGCTCTAGGGCCAGGCGCTGGCAGGCAGGTGCTCTCAGACAAAGCCCTCACTGACAGACAGACGGTTCTGGAGTTTGGGAACCGACAGCTTTATAACATATTGATGATTTGCAGGCAAGTGACTGCACTGCCCTGCATGTCTGAGCCATCCCCTCCTGTGTGCGATTGCTGACCTGGAAGGATGGCGAAATGATGCTTGAGCAGGCTATGTCCCAGGGGATGCCTGTGGCATGCTCTTTAGCTCTCAAGGATACATTAACCAGATGTCAAAGCAAATGCATTCACAACAGCCTCTTGGGACTTAATGGAAAGCTGCATCCCTGCATCTAGAGTCCCCAGCTGATTTCCAACTGGTTTTAGTGGGAGCAGGATGTAACTGTTTGGGGGGCTATGTTTGAAGAGCACAGACAGAGATTGAGGGAGAGGGGGGATGGCTCCCTTGTCAGCCCCCGCCCAAGGAAGACTCCTGCTTAAGTTCCTGTTGGGCCTTGGCTCAGAGGTGCCAGTTTGATACCAAGACACAGCTACTGCCACGAGCCCCTGGAAGGAGCAAGCCTGCTACACACACATGGTCACAGCTGCTGTTTGGAGCCCCGGCTGGTTTTCATCACTGCACAGGGTGCTGAGAGCTCGCACATAAAAGACAAAGGGGCTCCCTAGGAAAAACAAAGTTGCAGAGGGGAAACATAGCTCAGGGTCTGCTTGGGGCCAAGAGGGTGGAAGGCAGTGGTGATGGACACTTGCCGATGCTCGGTGGCTGCCCTAGTCTCACGCTGAGAACATGGGTCCTTACAGGGTCAAACAACTCTCTCTTTGGGCTGGTGTCCAGTTAAAAACTAGGAGAAGAAGGAAGGAGCTGAATGTCCCACTAAAATGGATCTGTTTCAAGGGATGCTCACCAAGTGGCAGGCCTCAAATCCAACACTTGTGTACCAAGGCATCTGACAGCACCTCTCGTCACCAGAGCATCTGCGTGCTTTCCACAGAAAGTTGATCAACAAGAAAGAAAGTGCATGGGGATTTCAGTGTCTCAGGCTCCTCTCCTTTTTCAGAGGAAACTCAGCTTGGGATAGGGTTATTTTTTTGTTAGACAGTTTCAGGAGGGTCTTTGGGTGGTTGGTTCAGGTCTCTCCCCCCAAAAGGTGGGGCGAAGAAAAATCCCAGCTGCCAGAATGGGGGTCGTAGCATGGTGTGACCATTGCAGCCAGTCAGCTGGGCAGTTGTCACAGAGCAAGGCCAGGCTGCGTATTACAGTCTGTTTTCTATCAGTTCTTATACCCCATGTGTCACTGTGGTAGCTGCGTGCCTGGCTTACTGGGGCGAGGAGAGCGTCTGGCTCATTATTTGTTACTGCCACAGACATACAGGAGAAGAAGCATGCGAGTTATCCGAATGGTGCATCCTGGGGACTGAGGCACACCCCACCGTCAAGGCTAAACACGTGTTTTCTGATGTAACTCATCTTACGCCCTTGTAAACAAAACACTGAATCCCATCTGCCTTGTAAGCGGTTTTAATAAATGAAGAGTTACAACTCCCGCAAGATACACAATGATCAGCAGCTGGGAGCTGAGCGAGGTTTTTGAGGACCGCTCCTGTCCCTGCGATGACTCTGTGAGCTGTGCATGGCAGAGCTGCGGGGTGAAGTCTCTGCTGGTGGGGGCGTCACACACGACCAAGTTCACTTTGAGCACAATGGGGACGTTAGGAAGCTGCCACCTGGGAAAAGCTTCTCTTTCATCAATGATTCATTTGGTTTTAGACACAGCTAGTAGCCAGCCCAGCACATTAAATGGCTCCAGGTCAGCAAAATGCAGCTGCCACCAACTTACATTATTTATGAAAAGGGCCTGTTTCATCAGGTTCCTGGGCTCCACCTTTAATTGATTTAGGGATGGATAAAGACCGATTTCCAGCGATGATCGCACAGGGGCTTTAGCTGTGCTGTCAACTCGCTGCTCTCTGGTTGCCAAGAAGGCTAACATCATATTGTGCTGCATTAGTAGGCATGTCACTCACAGATCAATGGAAGTGATTGTCCCCGCTAGTCTGATGAGGCCCCGTTTGAAATACTGTGTCCGGTTTTGGGCCCCTCTGTACAGAAAGAATGTGGACAAACTGGAGAGAGTCCAGTAGAAGGCAGTAAAAATGGTAAGGGGTACAGAGCACATGACTTATGAGGAGAGGCTGAGGCAACTGGGCTCGTTTAGTTTGCAAGATAAAAGAACGAGGGGGATTTGATAGCAGCCTTTAATGACCCAAAGGGGGGTTCTAGGGAAGGATGCATCTAGCCTGTTCTCGGTGGTGGCAGATGACAGAACAAGGAGCAATGGTCTCAAGTTACAAGGTTGGAGGTTGAGGTTGGTTATTAGGAGAATCTGTCTCCTTAGGAGGGTGGTGAAGCTCTGGAACAGGTCACTTAAGGAGGAGATTGAATCTCCATCCTCCAAGGTTACTAAGGCCTGGATTGACAAAGCCCTGGCTGAGATGATTTAGTTGGGGTTGAGCCTGCTTTGAGGAGGGGTTTGGACTAGATGATCTCCAAGGTCCCTTCCATCCTTAATCTTCTAAGACCTCCAGCAACCCTCAGGCTCGTCAATCACACTCAAAGCACATGGAAAGTAGATCACAGCTGAAGAGCAGAGGAGTCAAGTGCTACTGATTGCTGGTTGTGGTTGTAAAGAAAAAGGTCACACAATGCAATGGAGAGTCAGGAGGGCACTGAGAGGGACTGATGACATGACTGCCTCTGCATTTTGGATTTCAAGGGCACTTATCCCTCTAACATAACTGTGACTACGGCACATGCTGTGGCCCAGGGTGTTCCCCTAGGTGGTTTCCATCTCGCAAGTGCCAAGTTCACAGACAAAACACATTTTCCCCTTGTCAGCATTTCAGAGCCAACAAAGCAACAGATGCTGTAGACAAGCAGTTTCCTGCTCTGCCTCCACAACCAGTTGTGCTCCACTCCCAGAAGCATCAGTGCTGGGGAGGATTCAAGGAATAGGGGAAAAATGCCCCACAGCTTGATTTCCAGGTGCCTCTAGGGTGATCACATGCCTCAATTTTATAGGGTCAGGTGCTGTATTAGGAGCTTTTTCTTATATAGGTACATGTTACCTTCCCACCCCGGTCCTGATTTTTCACACTTGCTGTCTGGTTACACTAGGTACCACACTAAACCTAGAAGACCCTCAAGCTTGCATTTCACAGCCAAAGCTAGAGAGAACTAATAACGGGGGCAAGGGAATTCTACCTAAAGTAAAAACATTTGTACGCTCGGCTCTTTTTCTGTGTTCACCAGCTCCCTCAGATCTCTTCCCAGGCCTTACCCAGCCCCACAGCCCGGGCTCCACAGCACCCAGAAGTAGTCAGGTCTCAGCGTGATCCTCAGAACTGGGTCAGCCATGTGGCCTCCAGCTCACCTGCAAAGCCTTTGCCAAGGCAGCATATTACTCCTGCCCCGTGGGAGCTGTCAGCAGGCCAGGGCAAAGTAGGCTCTTTATTCCAGCAAACTCACCAGCTGGACCAGCGCCCCCATCTTCCCGCCCCTCCTGCTGCTCCAGTCAGTCAGTAAGCTTTATCAAGGGCTGTCAAGTACACAGATCTGCCCCCACTGTATTTGATTTGCATTAGCTACAAGGCCAGCTCTGCTGCCCAAGCTCTCACCATGGGATTGCGAGACTGATGCGGTGCCACTTTGTGGAGAGCACCTCTTTTGTTTGTCCACAATCAAAGAGCCAAGCGGGGCTGCCCTAGTGCCCCAGCGAGCGAATTACGCATTCGTTGCTGGCCGCTTTCACCAGGCAGGGAGTCAACACCATGGCACTGGGTGCAGCATGAGCACTTAGCGAGACAGATTCCCTCCACCTCATCCTGGGCATCACCGCTTCATAATCCAACATGAAGCCCAGCATACCAGCTGTTTGCTTTTATTTCTCTGCTCCCCTGCAGCCGACTGTCGTTTTGAGCCAGAGGAGGATCTGGCCCATCCACATTCATGCCTAGTGTTCCTGTTGAGATTAACCCTCGTGAAAGCTTCAGGGGAACCAAGCAGGGACAGCGTCCTGGGCAGGGATTGGCTCACAAGCTGTAAGAACCTCAGGCAATGATTAGAATGAATAATAAGTCCTGGAAACCTGCAGGCAGGAAGGCAGCAGCCGGAGGAAGGCCGTTTGCAGGTAATAAATAACAGCTGCTCAGAAAGAGTCAGTTCATTATCCTCTGCCAAAGTTCTGGAGCCGACATCTGCTCCCCAAGTGGTTTTGCTTGGGCCCCACTGAGCAAGTGCTTCTGGGACAGTATCAGCTGGAGAGCCGGAAAAGTCAGTGCGGGCAGCCTGAGGGCCGGTTTGTAATTTACTCAAGCACGGGCTGCTGCTGGGTCAGAGGGGTGAACAGTATGGGAGCTCCCCACCTTTACCTAAATCAGTAACCACAGCTTAACAAGAGATACTGGAGTCAACTCCCTGAACAGTTAACAGACGTATTTCATTTGCAAGCAAGCCACAGCTCCCTGCCCACTTCCCAATCATATAGGTATAGCCCACACCTTCCAGGAGGGTTGGCCAAGGGGCTGGGATTTAGATGGAGCATTGCAAACTGTGACCTGTAGTCTGAGCGCAACATCTCTGAATGGAGGTAAAATATATGGAGGTCTTGTAAAACATTTCAGGGCATGTGGGCTGCATTGGGGTCACCCCTGGAATAGGATTTTAAGCAAAATGGATAATTCCACAACCATTAATGAATGATTTATAAACAGTGCATCAAGCTCTCAGCAATATTGACAGTCGTACAGAAAAATATCACAAATCCTCAGTTAGATCTACCTCCCCACTTAGAACAAAGAGCTCCTATCAGCCATCCTCCCCAAACCATCTCCAACCCAACTCATCCCCTATCTGCCCCAGCAGCCTGTCTTCTCCCCTTGGAAAGCCCAAGAGCACACAGGCCTTAGATGTATAAAGTGAATGTCAAAATCTGGGCTCAGCCAAGGGGTGAAGTAAGAGTCGCAAGGAAGAAACAGGAGCTAAGCGACTGATGTGCTGCACCCGCTGCTGCTGATGCTGTTCGCAACAGCCTCTGGGTTGGTCTCCCTGGCTGGGATGACACTATTGTATGATAGGGGAACTTTTATTGCACACCAGCAGGGCCTGCACCGGCCAGTTTGTGGGCAACAGGTTGGTGCAGTCAAACATCTACGCCTCATGGTGCACACAGGCCCCCACTGGTCACTTGTACTGCCTCGTCACTGTGGCCACCTGATGTCTCATCTGAACTACATGTGTGGCTTTAGGCCTCTGGGTGCATGCACCAGGGACTGTCTCTTTATTAGCTGTTTGTACAGTGGGGCCCCATGTGCTGCCCAATACAAAAAAATATATACTAGGTTGGAGCCTGCTATGCAAAGGCCATAGGGTTTTGCCATGGCTCACTTTGGCCACGGGTAATCACAGTTCATGCCACAGAAATTCTGCCCCTCCCTCCATGTCGCGGCCACATGTCATATTGGGGAACAGTGTGGCAGTCACATACTTCAGAAATATTAAGCCCTTGCCCTAGATGAAGGCAGAATAGCAGGCGTGGTTGGGAAATGCTGTGATTTAACCCAAGAAAGGTGAAGGCCTCTGTTCTGGGGAATTGCTCAGCATCCTAGAGACTGGGTGAAATAAGTGACGCAACGACGGACACACTTATAGGCATCAGTATGATTCCATAGCCTCTCCTGCAGTTGGGAGAGTTATTCGTAGTCTTGTGGGCTCAGCCAATTTGCCTTTACACATTAAAACAAAATTGTTCCTGCTGCAGAGGTTGTAACCACAATCAATACAGGGGCTGCCAGGCTGTGATGCGGCTTTTAATTGTTTTGAACCAAAACATCTAAGCAAAATCCCTCTGTGTATTTCCTTCACATGCTGGGGAAAGCTGTTGCTACACTTCAGAGGCCTGCATGATGCTGCTTCAGATTAAGCTTTGATGAGAGCCAAAAGAAAAAAAAAACAAAAAAAACAACCCACAGGTATGCAAGTTGAATGCATAGACATGGCCAAATTTCACCAGAACTGCTAATAAGGCTATTTTCTCACTGAGTCCAGCAGAGTCGCGAGTCTTCCCACATTTTCATTTTTCACTGGCTAAACAGCACAAATGCTTCCTGACAGTGATATCAGCCTTCTGGCTTTACAAGAAAAAATGGTTTGCTTTTTCATAAACATCTAGAAACACAATTCCCCACCTTTACTTGCAAGAGTTGCAAGATTTTGTTCTGCACAACAACTCTACTCACAACCCAGCTGTAGGGGGGGCCTTTCATAGCCTTAAAAAGTTGCTGGCCCCAAATCCATTTATGTAGTATTGATTCCTTGCACAACAGTAACTCAGAGGCACTAGCTGAGACCAACGACACTGGATAGGCCCTGTCTCCAAACAGAACTGAAGAGAGACGAGCAGTTGAAAAAAGGAAGAATTATTAACCGCATTTTATAGATGTGGAAATGAGACACAGGGCCACTGAGGGATTGACCCAAGCCACATGGGAAGTCTGTGGCAGTGCCTTCTCCCAAGTCCTCATCCAGTGTCTTAACCACAAGCTCATCTCCTCCTTCTGGAGGGTTTGAACACACAATGCAGAACTGATACACAGTCATCCCCAGCCGATGCAAGGAAATGTTGCCATTTTAAGAGATGTCCAATCTCAGCACTACCTACCATCCGCGGGAAGACTTTGAGGAAGCTGGACCAGCAAAGTTCGGGAGCTCGGTCTGACTGGCGTGCGGGCTCCTCTCCAATCCCATTAGGAGAATAAAGCCAGGTGTGATGCACGCACTTACTAGAATTGGTCTGACTGGTCTCCTGGCACCCTAGCCGCAAAGGAAGGAGGTCTTGCTCCTACACCCTAACCTCTCAGCTCTGATCAAGTGGTGCACAGAGAAGGTTTTACCTTCCTCCACCCCTGGCGGAGAGACTTGCAGCCCGGTGCTGCACAGCAGGGCAAAAGAAAGTTTGGTGAAGGACTCCAGCCAAAAACCTGCAAATGCCATGGACGAGTTAGCATTTTTGTGGTGCAGAGACGACATTGCTTTTGAAGGACTCACCCAAAAGAAGTTTCCTTTCCCACACAGATCACAGAATTCACTTTATCTACTTTGGAAGGGCTGAGGCAACTTGACTGGGGATGGAACCTGCATTACTAAGGAGTCCAAGTATTTCACCCCTCGGCTTAAATCCGCTACGCCAGCTCCCCAAGCTAATGTGACTGAAAACGTCTACCGCCCAACAGACTCTATCAGCTCATCGGGCAGCACCATGTGTCTGAGATGGCAAAGGCATTAATCTCACCTCTGATTTCCCTCAGTAAATGCATTTGCTAATTGGCACCTATGCCTGCTAATTCGGCTGGTGAGTGGCAGGCTCTTCCAGCACACTTGTGCATGGAATGTGTCACAGTCTGTACAATTAGCCACTAGCTCGGTGAGGAGAGAAATCTCACACAATTAAATTTCCTCACTAGCTTAATAAGAGTGTGTGTGTGCGCATGCATGTGTGTGAGAGCGAGAGAGACAGAGGAGAGTTCCCTGAGCTCATTTTCTAGTTATCAGCCACTGCAGTGTTGCTGTTAGAGAAGATTAAGGACAGCAAAGAAAGTGTATAAATTGCCTTTGTAGGCTGGGGAAAGCAGCTATTCCGTTAAACCAGAGGTCAGATTTCCCGAGGAAGCAGAGAAAACCAACACTCAGAACTGCATTTGTAATAGGATCTGTAATGAAAAGTAAAGAGGCAGGAGAATTGAGTCCCCACACTATCGCTGACTTGTGTGTAAACCCCAAATTGTCCCAACCTGGCACTGTGCACCTGTGAGGGGGGGTAGGCAGGGCTAACCTGTCTAGGAAGAGGTCTAAAACATTAACGTGCACTGGCCAAGACCGCGGCTTTGGAGGACAGTTGCAGGGGCGCTTTCAGAGTGCCACAAGCAGAGGAAAGGAGCTTTTGTAGAGGATTGGTGTGGCAAGTGCCTTTTGAAATGAATGAAAGGAACATTTACTTCAATGCTGCTAGGATTTTGCTGACTTATTAGTAATATGTTAAGTCACCTTGAAGCTGAGAGGAGCATTTACCATTAACAGCTAAATACAATAAAATAAAATAAACCTCCTGGTTTTTAGGATACTGTGTCCCCTTAAGAGCAGGAAGGGAGAAGGGTAAATTCCCCTTGCAAAGGCTTCACACTCCTGAAATGTGAGAAAGCTGGGGCTTTGGGCTAGCCCTGTGCAGAGGGCTGATTTTCACTCCAGATACTACTTCTTCTCTGCCACAGGGGAACCAAAGCAAGGTCAGGCTGCCAAACCTCCATAAATTTACGGGCACTCAGTAAAAAACTACAATTGCAACACTGTCTGTAAAATTGGGAAGAAAGAAAATGTATTTTGATATTGACTGTCCTCATTCAGAATCACTTCTTGTATCCTAAAACTACACTGATCATGACTATCATTTCTGTTGCTGCGCATGCCCAAACAACCCACCTGATCAATTAATTGCTGCTGAAACAAGTGCATCATTCCAAATTCCTGAGTCCAGGATAGCGCAAATGAGCACGCACTTTTATGACATTATTGTCTCATTTATGGTACTTTTAGTGATGCCAGTAAAAAGTTTACTGTGTCAGTAAAAAAAAGAGAGCAATGTCTGAAATGCAAGGTTGCCAGCCCTGACTGCAGTGCCAACATTCACAGGAGAGATTCTCTAGAAGAGTCTCACTTATTCTTGCCTCCATGCCCACAGGCGGTGCCTCTCAAGACTCACAACTTATTGGAGGAGTCCCACCCCATCTCATTCCCAGAGCATCTGGAGTATGCACCTACAGGCTGGCCAGTGTGACAAAAAAGGCTGCGTCAGGGAGCTTGCTTTCACTGTGGGGTCAGCTTCCGTGCTTTTGTTGCCAGCCTGGCCAGGGCACAACTCTGCTAAGAGCTTTTGGAAGCTGGCTGACATCTAATTTTACTCAGACTCTTCCTGCACAGATGGGCTTTGCATGGGCAGCTCAGGTTTGGTGCCAGAGAGAACATAAATCCTGCACCTGTATGGACTGATGCCATCTGAAAATATAGACCAGGACACAGAGGAAATTCTCATCTAAGATCAGTCATTCAGATACAGAACCACAAAACCATGCAAGTTCCTAGAGAGGATATTTGGTTGCCAAGATCAGCTTGAGTCTGGAAGCAGAGAGGTGGCCCTGTTATCCAGTCAGATCAGTGTTAGACTCCATTGCCTGCAAGTGGTGGCATCTCTACCAGGTGAGTGTCTCAGTAGATGCTCTGCCTTCGCTCACATCTGCAAGTAGCTGCTGAGAAAATGTCCCAGGAGCAGAGGAGGCACAACATGGCTTTGCTCCCAAGAGAACATTTCGGCTTATGGCTCTCTCTCCTTTATGTTCTTTTTCAGGCTGTAAACAAACAAAGGCATAAAAGCCCCAAACCACAGAAGTTGTAGCTGTAAGTGGGCTGGGACCCCCAGATTTCTGTTGGTGTCTAAAAAGATGACCCTGAGAAACATTCCTCAGCTTCTTCATCAGAAACTTTCAGCCATTGTTAAAAGAATTGTTGTTCTTTTACTCCTGACTGGCTCAGACTTAAGATTTGCAGCTTGTCTTTGCCTACAAGACTCTTTGCAATTGCAAGACTTAGAGCTCCTGCAGGGGACTCAGGCTGATAGGTTAAAAGACACTTCAATCTCAAGGTAAAGACACAAGGGATTGGCACAGGTAGTGATTTATTAACTCCTCCGCTTGCTCAGAGCCTGCTTGCTGCAGCTCCTCTCAGCCTCTTTTTTCCTGATTTCTATGAAATAAACCATGAACTAAAACTCAGCTGTTTGGTACAGGTTGCATCCCTACAATGGGCCCTATTCCCAGAGTGCAAATGGCTTGGGGTTTGCAGAGTTGTCAATCTCATGATTTTGTTGTGTCTTGCAATAGCTGGTGTTTTCCTTGACGTCCCAGTTCCTGGAGTCAGGTGATTCCATGAGACTCTCCATTCTCAATCTTTAAAAATATAGTTTCTAGCCCTTATGGTTGCAGAACAAAGCTTGAAAATGTGACACAATCATCCCAAAAGCTCAAAAAACAGAAAGGAAACAAAAAAGAGCCCAAAGTCCATTTAATTTTTAAAATCTGATGATTTTTAAGCTAGACTTGTGATTTTGAAATGCTGGGAACTGGCAATCCTGGTTTCACATCTCAGTTTAGACAGAAGTTCTTAGGGCAAGATGGAATTTTCATTCTCTCCCGTATCTGTGATCACCTCCTTGGAGGTGTTCACCTTCTCTTGATGGCTCTCAAGTGCTGGGATTGCATGAAGAGTCCTGGACAGAGAGGAGAAAGGAGACCCAGGCCCCTTTAAGGCAAATAAGTCCTATCTCAAGAAAGCTAAAGCAATATTTGCTGATCAGTTCCTGGATACTGATGAAAAGCCTGAGAGATGACACCATCTGAGGCATCAGCCACAGCATCCTTGATCCCCATGCAGGCCACAGAGTGGGGCAGCAGGCTGTGCCCCAAGCAAAGATTCAGCAGCAGACGAGGCGTGTCCCAGATCACATCTGGTATTCCCTGTCTGGTGGGACCTTTCAGAGGGGGTTAAATCCCCACACCCTCAAAGCACCTGACCAATTGCATATTGTTGTAGCTGGGGAACAAATCCACCCTGACGCATGCAGCCAGTGAGTTATGTCCGGCCCCTGCCCCTTGGTATTAGATTCCCTTTGTCATTTGCAAGCAAAATCTAGCTACACACGCAGAGCTGCTGCTGCTTTAGCTGACAAGCAAAGGAGACCCGAGTTCGGCTCCCAGCGCTGCCCCAGGCAGCCTGTCTGAACCTGGCCAAGTCTCTCATCAGCATCCACAGTCCCTCTTTGTTCCCTTGGGCTGCAAAGAACTAAAGCTTGACAAGTGCCTGGAGATTCCTAGGGAAGGGCCTCCGGGACGAGGGCATTGGATGTTATTTCAGAGCATCCCTGGCAAGCTGCCTCCCACCCCCCATTAAAGACCAGGAGGGGCAGAGACACAAAGTGAGGAGCAACAGAAACATCCTGGAGCTGAACAGATTCACTAACACCACCAAGCAAACTGCATCAAGAGCTCCCACCTTCCTCTACCTAAAAGCCTGACTGGACCTTGAATGTTTACGAAGTTCTCAGCCAAATTGTGCAGCACGTAGGGTTGTGCCTAGTTCCCCTGGAAAAGCAGCAAGTCTTTGAGGACTCTTATCAATCTTTCCCTCATCCTGCTCTGGATTTCTGCATGCCACTGCTTCAGATTATCCCCAGAAACAGCCATGAAGACTCTTAATTCTTCATTGTATTTTGCTTGGAAGGGAGGAGGGGAGAAAGCGCTGCAGAACAAACAAAGGGCAATCAGTAGTGCAAGTGGGGAGGGCCTCTAGATGTGTTTGTACAGAGACACAGCTTGCATGAATCAAAACAGTTTTCCAAGTCTAAGCATTTTGAACTGACCAGGTTCCCAGCTCTTTGGACGTGTGCCAAACTCCATCTCCACCTGGAAACTAGAAAGGAGTGCTGTTTCTAATCAGATTAGACAAGATCTCCCATTGCAAGCTGATGCTGCTTGTGTGAACTAAGGAGTTCAGTGGACTGAGTGCCCACCCCACAGCCGAGAAACTAATTTGTCTCTCCTGCTTTTGACCCTCCAGCATTCACAGTGTAACACGTTGCCACTCTTCTAATGCAGCATGCATTTAACGTAGCACACCAGCGCCCAACTGCTAGACAGACACAGAGGGCCACAGAATGAGGGGTGCCCAAAGTTTGCCCTAGGACCAGAGATGCCTTTGTTTCCATTATGGAGCAAACCATGGTGGCCTTCATATTTGATTATTGGTCCTTGCATCCCATGTGCCGTCTTGAGCAGATGCTGTGTTTCCTTTGGGTGATACGTCTGGCTAGAAACCCAGGCTTCATTTCCCAGGTCAAGGGAGGTTCAGCTGGTTCCTTCACTGCAGACTTGATGAGAGAGGAATCAAACCTGACACCAAGGTGGGAAGTTGATATCATTATTATTGAGCAGCCACGTATGCACAGAGCATCTCGCTGCATAGATAAATAGCAAGGACTTTGACCCAAAGAACTTACAATCTTGCTTCAGACCGGATGCAACAACTGAGTTGTGGGAGAGGTAGCTAAGGCCGATTGCCAAGGGTTGCAACCCTGGCTAGGACAAGGTTGTTACTTAAAGGTTATTTTTCAAAACAATCTCCAGAACTCATCAAGAGCCTTTAATTCATTTCTTGTAGGCACTACAGCAGATGTCATCTGGGGGAGGGTACATGAGAAGAGGGTGTCAGCTCAGGAACGGATTCCCACACACTACAGGTGGGGCAGGGGGAGCCTTAGGAAGACAAGAGGAGTAAATTTTGGCCTCATCAGGAAGGTGACAGATGAACTCTGTCTTGCAAGGGACCATCTGTTGGAGTAGTTTTGCTAATAATTTTATTAATATTTACCACACCTCAGTTCCCACCCCAGCATGCCTTTATTAGTTCGAAGGGCTGGTTACAACCACTTCACAAACATAAGCACATACACACTTACATTATCTATCTCAGCAACAAGCATCGGTCACATACTCATGCTGGCCCAGGCCCAGGGGCCATTTTCCTGTCATGACATGGCTCCAGAGGGTAAGAAAAAGTTCTGACCAAGAATCCCTAGAAAAATCTGGCCTTCCTAAATACCATAACAAACAAATGATGTCACTCCTGGCTACTGCACCTTAGCTAACACTCGCTGAAGCACTTAGAGCTGAACCCTGTTGTCTTGCCCAGTCAAGACAAGATCAATGGTTGGGAGCCCCCTTCTCAGGGTCTTCATCTTCTTCTGCTATATTTCTTCTCAGCTACTTTAAATATTTATAGTCAGTTATTTTCTGCACCTGGTGCCCAGTTAACCTTATGTTCTTTATTTCCATTACCTCTGTCCAAAATTTTAGAGAGGCTACTTCAAAGGGTCACTACAAATGTACCAGCAATCCTTCCTTCTCCTGAACTGAGTCTTTTGATCAAGCGCTTTGGGCCTATCACTTAGGGCAAGCTCCATACTCAGTTTATGACCACAGTTATCACAGAAGATTAGGGCTGGAAGGGACACCAGGAGGTGTCTAGTCCAACCCCCCTGCTTAAAGCAGGACAGATCCCAACTAACCCATCCCAGCCAGGACTTTGTCGACCCAGGCCTTAAAAAGCTCTGAGGAAGGAGATTCAACCAATGCCCTAGGTCACCCATTCCAGTCCTTCACCACCCTCACCATGTCTAAGTTAGGCTTCTGTTCCTACACCGCACAATGACACAAGCTGAGACAGGATGAAGTGGAAGGCTAGATAGGAAGTCTTCAGACAGGCAGAGTGGGCTGGGCGCTTAATGGTTTCCTAAAAGGCCTGATTTGACCTTGAGAGCTGAATGGACCAACACTACCTCATCCTAAGGGGTGCTGTCATGGGCAAGTCCTTGTCTATTCCCACATGACAGAAAACTCAGGTTTCTAGTGCCGCCTGCCGAGGATGACAACCCATTCCATGGACACAGGACCATGTCAGCTCGTGAACTCCATGTACATGGGGGTAAAACCCCTGGGGTGCCCCTAGATGGCAGGACAATGCCGTGATGCTTTAACCTGCGCAGCTGTTTTTCTAACGGGGGCGGGAGTGGGAAATGCCGTGTCTAAGGAAATCTTTGCCTTTGTATGAACATTTAATTTCAAGTTTGTGGGTTTTTTTGCAGGAAAAACATGCATTTGAATTGCAAATTGCTTCTGCTCTCTTTAACCAGCCCCTGATCCTGGAAGCAGCTGTTGGTTTTAATATTTAATGAACCTGTCTATAACTGCAGTGCTGAATTGCCACCTTCTCAGATTGCTTCCCTGTGACTCATTAACCCTTCGGTCATGGTCACCATATTTATATTTCAGTGGCAGAAGAGCTCAGACACCCATCATCCTGGTCTAGGAGAAGGTCAATGGAAGGGCTTAAAAATGAATGAAAACAGAACACAAAAGTGCAGTCAGGCCCTAAAAGTGCTGAGGACCACCTTTTCAGGTGGTGTAGCAGCATTAGGCCTTTCCAAATGAACAAGGAGCTACTGCATGCATCTTTACGCCAAGATTGTGCTATGGTAGAAAGGGAGCCTAGTGTGGCTAGGTGCATGAGTGAGTGTGAACGGACAGGAGTCCCAGCAGTTGAGCTGTGAGGAGCATTCACGCCTCTTGAACCAAACTCTTGACGTGAGAGGAAGTATAGATCTCCGCCCCACTTACAAGGGTTTGACTGCAGAAGTTAATCTGGCCAGGAAGATGGAGAACATCCCTTCCACCAGCTATGTTCCAGGAGGGCAATAAAGGTAAAGAGACAGGGGAGAGGAGGAGTGCGCCAGCCAGGGAGATTCCCTGTACATGTTTGTCAAACTCAGGCCTCCAGGCCTAGCTGCTGGCCACTTTGTCATGTGAACTGTGTGGAGTCAGCCACGTGCCGTCACTGGTTTTGCGCTTACAGTGCACTCACAGCTTCCATCCTCCACACTGCATGACTTAGAAACTGCTTTAGGCCCTTCATCCTGCACCCAGCCAATCACCTTTGTACTGGAGAACCAGCTGAGCACTCAGGACATCAGCCAAGGAGGCAGAGGTGGAGGAAGAAAGATCACAGCGCAATACGATTAATCAATCATGGTCATAATCCAGATTGCCAAGCAGATCAGATAGATCCACTGTAAGCAGAGACCTAAAGGGGCGTCCATGTTACTCTAGTTCAGTAAAACAAACACAAAGAGTCCTGTGGCACTTAAAGACTAAAATTTATTTTGTGCATGAGCTTTCATGGGAGAAAATCCCACGTCATCAGACAGGTTGAAGAGGGAGGAATTTACAGAATGGTGGGAAATAAATGTAGGGAAGTGTTAAGTCATGGGAACAGGTTACACGGGGATTTTCTCCCATGAAAGCTCATGTGATAAATAAATTTGTTAGTCTTTAAGTGCCACTAGACTCCTTGTTTGTTTGTAAGCAGAGAGGCTCCATGGATGGAGAATACAGTAGGCTGGGCTTAGAGAGGCTTCTGTGCTTCCCAAATGCAGAAGAAATAAAGCATTCTCCTGGGCTCCGCTCCAAAGGACAACGAAACTGCCCTCTGTTCATTCTGGATGTGCAGCTCTATGTTGTGCCTGGGGATTTTCCCGACAGAGCAGTTAGCTTCCAGCCCAGTGCATGGTTTAACGAGAGACCCAGGTGGGCTCAGAGGGCAGTGCGGTGAGGGCTCCTTCTGGGGAGAAATGAATCATTTCTGCTTGACACTGCACAGAGCTCTCACTCAGGTGGCCTGCTCACCACTTAGCCTCTCAGTGGCATCCCTGCAGCAATGATACAGCCGCCCCATGGCATCCCACAACCCCAGGGGGGGTTACGATCTCCACTGTGGAGCCCTGACCTTCACAGCAGGTTGGAGATGCAGAGCCATGAGCTGCTTTTTATTTGCTGGCCATTGTAGGTCAGGTCTCAAGTGCCAGACTCAGGGCCTTAATTCCTACTTTGCACAGCGATCAGGTGAGTCTAGAGAATGGCACAGCCAGCCGCACTTGCTTCGGGGGGGTTGGAGGAAAGCCACCAAGGCTGCTGGGCTGTCAAACATTAGCTTTTATTTTAAAACAACAAACAACTCCTGAGCAGAAGCAGAGCTGAGCAGCGGCAGGAAGCCTCCCTCAGCACCTGAGAGAGCAGACCTTGGGCACTTCCCTTCCCTCTCTGGAGCTAACAGGCCCCAGTTTACATCTCTTTTCCTGCTTGCAAGTCTGGGTGCAAAAAGACCAATGGGGCAGAGCAGAAGCAGGGATGCCACAGGTACCTTTGGCAGGTCCCGGCCCTACTCAGCTCTGCACAGAGCTCCTGGCAGGCTGAGTGGCGCGGCCCCTTGCTTACAGGCTCCCAGCTTTGTCAAGCAGACAAACAAGAGCCAGGCCACACCCCACCACACTGTGAGCTAAGTGAGGCTGTGAACACCACTGCACCCGCCCATGGAGTTGCCCCGGCATGCTCCGTCTGCATGCATTTGTGCCCTAGAAGAGGGTCCAGCAGCCATCAGTGAAGCCACTGATCTCTAAGCATAAGCTACATCAGCCTGAAGAAGCGTCTCCTCCTGCTCAGTCCCTGAGCGCTCTCATTTGTGTACCTGCCCTGCTGCAGACCCCTTCAGGTGCTTCACAGCAGGCATCAGCTGGAGAGACTCATCTTTCCAAGGGACGCAGCACCCGGTGGGTCTCATGGCTCAGTGGTCACGCTGTGCCTGGATGTTTAGGGATGGGGAAGAGGATGGCCTCAGGGTGATTGCAACCCCCAGCACTGTGACAGTGAGCTAGTGGGGGCTTTCCACTTCCTGCTTCAGGGGAGTATGATGAGCCTCAGAGAGTGACAAAAAAGTAATTAGCTGCCCACATATCATTGACAATGAGTATGAAATGGTCTAATTAAGACTCGGCAGCAAGATTAAATAATCTCCATTAAGACCCAGGCTTTACCAAGAAAAACGAGCCAGCAGTTTTAAATATTTGGTTTAAGGTTACAGAACATCCTTTAGCCTTTTCAATTATTTTTGCCGGTTCGCTGCTAAGTGAACTGGCTTGCAATTCACAGTGGAGATATATGGTGCATTTAAAGACTCTCTGCAAAGCTCTCATCCATTCCCTGGGGAGCTGAGGGATATTGCGCCATTCATTCATCTAGGTTTATAATGGCAGTGTTCATCGTGCAATCGCTCGCTCGCTCCCATTTTATAGGTTCAAATGGCAGCAATTTACCTGCTGCCAATTTCTCGCCTCTCAGCTTAGTGTAGGTCTGAATGAGTTAAAGAGGCATTTTCTATCCAAACCTATTTCCAGCAATTACACTGTTTTCCTACAATTCCCATCAGAGCTGGGAGGGACTTGGAGCTGCCCTGCATGAGCTGCAGTGAGATGGCTGACCCTCGCCACCCATGGGGCCATTTGGCTGATTGCAGGCTCACCCCAAAGGCTAAGTTGCAGCAGTGCATCATCTTTCTATCCTGCTGTCCTAAACCTGGCAAGCCATGCAGTTTAGGGAGGCATATCCCCCTGGAAGCAAGGAGGTAACAGATGTTGTGCACGGTGTTTGAGGGCCCGTGTCTCCTCTGACTTACATGGGGGTAAATCAGGAGCAGGCAGTGGGTTTACACTGAGCTGAAAGAACAGCGACACCGCCTCCTAGCTCTGGGCAAAGATAGGTACACCGTTCAGTGAAGCTGGTATCCTTCCTGGCTCCATGTAATCTCTGCATGACACCAAGTCACTGGCAGCACTCAAAGGGAATCTGAGCAGGCGACCACTGCTGCAGGTGCTGCTGCGCCCCGGAGATCAGGCTGAACGGGCTGGCAGCCCCTTTTAGCCTTCACCTCTGTGACAAGAGCAGAGGCAAAGAAGCAGCTAAATGCACACATGCTTGCTGGAGAAGGACAGACGGATGTGAGGGCCCCTTACAGACAGTCTCTCTGTCAGTCATTTCCTGCTAGATTACCCATTAAAAGAATGGTAACGGGGCCAGACCTCAGCTTTGTACTGGGCTGGGAAGTGCCATGAACACTGATAGCAACAGTTGAGTTAAGGAGAGCCAGAGAACAGGTGCTGTTTGCGCCCCCTCCACCAGCCAGCCGACTGATGGAGGACCACTTTAACCACCAGCCCCAGCTCTGGAGCAGGATGGCCGGAGAACAGGGGCAGCAGCACAGTGCTGGCTGATTTTACTTGGTGAACAGGAGCATAGGCACCTATATAAGCAGAAGCCCCAAATATCAGGGCTGTCCCAATGCACTCAGAACATCCAGTCACCCTATCCTAGGCCCTCACCCCATCTGCCTTCAGCTCTCGTACCAGCCGGTCTCTTTACCTTTAGTGTTGCAAGCTGACACGCTGGGAGATCTTTGCAGGCTGGTCTTAGCTGGAGTGTATCCGTGGTCCAACAGCCCAGTCCACTGCAGCCCCAGCGAGCAGCCAGGTTTCCAGTGTGAACTGGTGCTTGGGTGGCTCTCACTGGGTGCAGGAACCCTATCCCTGCCTCTCCTGGCTACACCAAAGGAAACAATCCTGCCTGCCCAAGCAGGGACCCAGATGCCCACACAGGACTCTTCTGTCTCTAGCATCTATAATCTCTTCTCCTTGCTGTGCTGCCTTGCCCTGTTCTCACCCCCTAGCTGGCTGCTTTATCACCTGCCTTTCTGCCAGCCCCAGCATTTGCCACCCCATTGCTCAGGCAGAAAGTAGAGACAACCCTCCTCCATTGTCAATTCAGAAACTTTCCTGGCCACGCTCTGCAGCTGTGCCATGGCCCACCCTAATGCAAGATCAGGCCAGGCCAAACCCTGCCTTCCCTCAAAGCAGTCCAAAGTTGGACCTCAGGAGCTTTAACTCTTCAGTTTGTTCTTTCTTTACTCCTGGCTAAGGCAGTGATAGTCACAGTGAGGGTTACAAGCTGCCCTGGCTCTTCTCAGGCTCCCCTGTGGCTCTTTGCAGCAGTACATGATAGCAACACACTGTGGGATTTAATTATTATTCACTGTGTGAATTAAATTATTAACCAATCAGGATGCTTTTACTGCATTATTAACCAATTAACTTATCAACTTGCTCTAAGTTACTAACTGATTTGTGGGGAGAGTATCTATCTGTGTGGGAAATGGAGCAATGAAGTCACATTATCTTGGTCCTTTTGGAGAATGTGGGTAGGTGATTTGGCTCCTGAATCTCTGAGGTCTTGGTGTCACCGAGCTAACTTAGCCAAGCCCTGGACACGTTCACTGCAAACTCTAGGAGGGGTTCTCTGCATATCTGAAATTGTTGTAAAGTCCTGGATGGGGAAAGTGGCAGGAATCTCTATTTCCAGGTCTGGGAACAAGCCCTCAGCCGGTTACAGTCATGGCAGGATGCTGCTGCCTTTCTCCTTGGCCTTGCTCCTGCTGTGGGAAGTGCACGATATGAGTGAAACCTTTCATCCCCACCCCGGCAACACCTGCTACTGCTCCCAGTACTCCGGGCTCTGAACTCAGGTACCTTTGGCTCCAGCTCCTCCCTTGGACCCAAAGTCTGGCCTCCCAAAGTAGCCCAGCCCCTGCAGGCCAGCAGGGTGCAGGACCCCTCTCTTCAGACTTCAGACGCTGGGTCTCATATAAACAAACGAGGAGTCTGAACTAAATTAACACGTTCCTTTGGAACTTGTTTCCCATATGTCTGCCACATACTAATGAGAAAAACAGTCACACCAGGAGCAAACCTCTCATGATTCCATAAAGGGAAAATGAATCCACTTCCTAAGGTCCCTGTTGATGGAACAAGACCCAGATCCATTTCCCTGAGCCCAGCTTGCCAGTGAGCTGGACTTTGTGCAGCCAGTCACACCAGTGCAACTCAGAATAGGAGCATTTTATGCCGGGATCCATGAGTACACATGGGCAGGGCACTGGAGAATATAGTGTGGTCTAGCTCATTGGGCACAGAACTGGGAGGCGAGAGAGCTGGACTCTATTCATGGCTCCCTTACTGATTTTCAGGGTGATCTTGAGCAAGTCCCAGGGTACAGACCGGCTGGGGCAGCACAGGGAAGAGGGGGAAGAGGGAGTGGGCATTAAAGACGGTTTAGAAGAGCAGATGGGGAAAGGGAGCCAGATCCTAGGACCTGAAGGGAAAGAGATCAGCTGTCTACCCAGAGCCCGGCTGAACTGGCTTTGGCGGCTGGGAGCAGCTCTCTGCCGTGGAAAGCCTGGTACATGTTGGACTGGGCTTAGAGGAGGAGGGAGTCATGGCTGCCAGGGGACAGTGTGGCACCGCTGTTGTGTCAGGACGGATCCATGGTTGGGTGTCCCTAGGAAGCCCAGCCCGCCAGGTACAGTGTGTGCCAGCTGGTCATTGAGCAGGATGCACCCTCAGGTCGAGTCAGGAGGCGTGAGCCACGAGTGGCGCCTGCCCCCCGACAATGAGAACAGTGGCATGAAGAGGGGTGGGGGATCACTGGGCACACACCCACTCTGGGTACATGAAGCACTCTGTCAAAGCGACATTACCACTCACGGAGACTACAGTGATGGGCTCCCGGGAAGCAGACAGGCCTGCCCAAGGAAACAGCTGAGTCAAGACTAGGACCACGGCAGCCATGGGTATGAGAGTAGGGAATAAAGGATGATCTGAAGAAGAGCTCCACGTGACACAAAACCCTGGGCCAGGCGCAGGCGGATGGTACGGAGCAGGGTGCTCCGGGGGCAGGCAGAAGACAGACTACAGGGCTCCCCCATGCTGCGTTTTCCCCGCCCCCCCAGTCGTCTCCCCAGGTGTGCAGGCTGGCAGCTCTGTGCAGAGCTGGCTGCCGTCTGCCACGGCTAAACATCGTCACACTGCTTTCTGCAGCCAGAAGCGCTGGTATCAGGGGTCCACAGCAGTGCTGCAGCTGAGCACCTTGGAGGAGAGCAAGGTGGGTGAGCTGGGATGTGCTTGTCTCTCTAGCTATAAGAGAGGAATCTCTCGCTCTCGCTCACTAAGGGCAGGAGACCTCTGTCTCCCTCCTGACATTGTCTTTCTGCGCTGTCCTTGCCTTACATTCCTCAGGGAGCTGCTGTGTGGCCACTGATTGCCCATGCAGCTGCAAAATGTAGGAGTGAGCTTTAAAGCCTGTTGCCAACTTTCATTACCCTCTCCACTTGCTTTTCAGGTGGATATTAAAGTGCCATGATCTCTGTTCCTATTGCTGCCAAGTGGAAATAATGTCCTTTTAGTCCAGCCTGGGATTTCCAAGAGGGCTCCTTGATGTCCTTGTGTCTCATTTTGTAAATGAAAAGTGCCGTTGTCACAGACCTGTTCTGGCTGGAGCTGTGTGTGGCTGCCCAGCAAAAGGGCTCACATGATGCAGGGTGAGAAGAGGCATACAGTTAGCTGACACTCGTTTCAGAAGGATGTGCTTTAGTCTGCACACGGAGGCAGTGCACAGCCATGGCCTGAGCTGGCAAGCAGCGTGGCAGGAGTGGCTTTTGGACACCACTTCCATGCGCAAAGACCCTCAAACGTGGCTGTGGGAAGGCTCCAGCTGCCACTTCATGGCCTCCTGCTTGAGAGAGAGCTGATCTTAGTCACGTGATGTCCACAGTTTTCATTGAATTTGGGACTCCAGCTGGCAAGATCAAGCAGCTTGCTCAGGGGAAACTTTTGCTGGTCAGGTGAGGGGGCCCCCTGAGGATTGATCTTGGAATCAAGGACACCTGAGTTTTGAGCATGGGTCTGCCACTTGACTCCCTAACTAGCTGTGGGCATGTCACAAAACTTATCTGCCTCGGTTTCCCCACATGTAGCACAGGGCTGACCACACTTCCTTGCTCTCGAGGGTGGAGGTTTCATGTGGTTTGTTAATGTTTTTAAAATGCTGTAGAAGCACTCAGTATTGTTCTTCACAGGAGCAAGTGGGCGAAACTAAAAATACAGCTGAAATGACATTTATTTTGTGCTTGTTAACAACGAAGAGGTTGCCAAGAGTTGCTAGGACAAAGGCAGTGATTAAAAGTTAATAACTTCAGTCGTGTTTATAAATATCCTGGGTAGGGAAGAAGTCTAGTTGTAGGGTAGAACAGGGTGCTGAGACGCGCTGGCTCAGAAGGAGCTGTTGTTTCTGTGACGTTACTATTCTATGATAATTAGCTACTTGCCCAAACGCAGAAGTGGGGTGCAGAATGAGGCATGTCTCAGGGGCCAGCCAGAGGAGCATCAGGGAGCTCAACACCTTGGGGTTCATCTGGAATTGGGCTGGGTTTGGCGGCTGAGATGTCCTCAGCACTTCGAGGCTCTAGTTCTGATCTGGGCATCTCAGGCTCCGCTAGTCAAGCCACTATTACTCTGCACCACTTTCTGTGCAGGGACCTCCTTACTTATCCAACATGAAGATTTCAGCTGCCCCACATCCTGGAGACGTTGGAGACTAACTAGCATTATTAGTTCTCTTTTTCTAGGTGGAGAAACCAAGGGGGAGAGAGGTGAACATCAGTATTTAGCTGCCCAGCTTGAGACACCTCGAGCCTGGTCCAACAAAGCCCTGACAGCGGTGCTTAGCTTTAACCATCACAAGTCTGAGCGACATCACTGAGGGTCAAGCACATTCTTCAAGTCAATGGTGTCTTGACTGGTCCCCTGACCTGGGATGTCTTAATTATGTGTTTGTAACTAGGCATTTGCTTCAATGCTCTGCTGAATTGGGGCCTGAGGACCTACTTTCTAGAGGTCCTGAGAATCCATGATCCCAAAAGAAGGTGATCAGCATGTGGGGGGGAGGTCAGCGATGCAGACAAACCAGTTCCAGGCTCTCAAACTGATCACCTGAAAATGACAGCATTGAACAATTTGTCTTGACTTCTGCCAGTTGATGACTCCTAGTTTTGGACATTTCCATAAAACCCTCCTCCCTGTCATCATGTGGCATGGAGCTGCTGCTCTATCTATCTGTGACCTGCCCTGTGTTACTTGTGTTAGGCCTAAGTGCATCAGGATGAGATGGACCAAGTGCTGCTGCCCCCCGAAAACCAGGCATGCATGTCATGCTAGCTATCTGTTGGGCACCAGTGAGAGTATCCAGAGAAAAGGTCTAGTGCTGAGTCTTTGTGCATCAGGGTGGGCTTTGGCTCAGACGTCGTCTGTTCCACTTGGGAGGATTCCTGCATCCCATTGCAACTTGCTGCTCCAGCTTCCTCCAGCTCATTTACTGTTAAACCTCAAATGAAAAGCGCTGAGAAACAGTGAACATTTGCAGCAGATTGCATTTGGAAGAGGGTGGTAGTGTGTGGGTTTGGGTTTTATTTTGCACATTTATAGTTCTGTCTTCTTCTCCCCCCCCCCCCCCCAACTCCTCCTTTGAAACTGAAACTTCCTGTAGTTTGAAATGGACAATCAGTCTCTACTGGCAGCTGCAGCCTGAGAACTCCAGCTCTTGGCAGCCGGATCAAAACTAAGAAACTTTTTCTTTGAGGCAAATTATGCATTCATCTAGCTCATTTGAAAGAAAATATGATTTGCAATTTAACTTTCTGTAATGAGCGCCTGCTATTATACGGTTTTCGTAATGGCTGGTTTCATTGGAGCAGATTGTTGGTGCACATGGTTTACAAAACATTTTCAATGCAAGCCCTGGTTTTGCTTATTTTAAATAGCAGCAGCTGCTACGCATGATAATTATTGTATTTCATCAAAATAAACTTACCAAGTTGCTCCTTAATGCCCCTCATTGCAGTTTCCGAATGGACCCAAGTGTTCCACTCATTGTAGTTTTCCAATGACCCAAATTTTATTAAAGAACATGGAAACTTTCATTCTGTAAAGAGGGTTTAAAAAAAACGAAACCAAAACTGAACTGAACTGTGTGTCAGTAGGTGCAGGAGTGGAAACACTGGGGTCCCCTCACATTCAATTATGGAGGTAATGTTTGAGAGAAGAGCTGACTTCAGGCAAACCCACTCCTAGAAATCTTCCCCCTACCACAAGCTTTCAGCTACATTCGACATTTAATTGTCGAAGGCCAAACTATGCAAGCTACAAACACTTGATGAAGTCAAGGAATTTGCATGGGTACCTCTGAGGGAGGGCTTAGACCAGACGTGGCCAGAGGCTTGGGAGCCACATGTGGCTCTTGAATGAAAAAGTGTGGCTCACAGAAGAATGTCAGCAAATCAATTTAGTAGGTAAAAGTATATGGCTATAGGCCTCAGTGCGGCTCTTGAAGGTTTAATAATTAATTTGTGTAGCTCTTAAGTTCCGTAAGTTTGGCCACCCCTGGTTTAGACCTTTGGCACCCGATCTCATTGACGTCAAGTGGAACTGCAGTGGCTCTACATCTCTCAAGAACAGGCCCTTACTGTTTCCACGTAAAGACTAAGGGTGCAGTGCCCGGTCGGTCTCAGTTTTCACTCCTACACTGACAGCAATGGAACCTTTCCGACAGATACCCACATAGGAGCTGGCCACAAACCCTGAAACTGTCCCCACAAATTAGAGGACGGTTCTGGAAAGCCATGTGATAAAAGTTACTCCCACAAGAACTGGTGCCCAAAAGATGTGTGTACAACTTGGGAGACTGGGTTATAGGTCCTGCACAGTCTGCTTTGTAGCATAGCAGGCTCCGTCCTCTTCTCCCCACTAAGCATGTTTGGAGAAGAGAACAGGATTGATGAGGAGGGTTAGCTTCTGTATGAATCTCACCGTCTGCCAAGGTTTAATTCATCTGTTTAAATTCTGGCCTGTTTATTTTATTTTGTTCTAAAGCCAAGTTCTTTACATACAGCCCCTTCCCGTACTGATTTGTCAGTGTGCTAAGACGCACCCCCCCCAATGATCCAGGGAAAGAGGTGTATTCTTCATTCTAAGGCTATTTTTTTTGTAAATTGCACCTTCTTTCTCACCATAACTGTCCAAACACAGGAGCAGTTTCGATTTCTTCTGGTACCGACACCCCCATTCTCCCATGGCTTTAAATGTCTCAGGGCACATCATTGTAAACATGCAAACAGACATTGTGCCACACTGATTTATCTCAGATGGACAGGAATCTAATTATTGTATCCCACAAACAGATTGGCGCGACTGGCAGAAATAAGCCAGTGGCCATCATGCTTACCAGAACGGCTGATTAGTCTACATAGATTGTGCCAGACTCAGCACCCACAGGCCTGATGGTGAATATAGAAACAAACAAAATTGTGTCATGGCTTAGCTAGCATAAAAAGGCATGCTGAGAACATGCACATGGGATCACAACATATGCAGGTGCAATGCACACACACAATAGAGTCAGGCACTCACAAATAATACATATGTGAGACTGGCTGCTTTCTAGGTAAGCTCCCAGCCATGGACTGGGTCTCTCAGGCCAGATTCTTGCTCAGCTCTTTAGAAACTGAGGAATTATGGGCCATGATTTTCAAAAGAGCAGTAAGAGTGTGATCAAGGTCTACAGAGAAAATGAGGGTACAGAGTCTCTCTGGAGCAATCCTGCAGGGAGATAACAACCCTTGGCTTGGCTTGGCTTGGCTTGCTGAAATATGGGAGAAGAGAGAAATGTGACATTTAGCTAACTGGACAAGGAGAATCAATTGTTCAACTTGTAATTGTTTGCAGCAAAGTAAAAAAAAAAGACAAAACCCCAGCATCTGTGAAGACTGCTTTTCCAGTCAGGGCTGCAGTCAGGAAGTGAGCTCCAGAGGCTCTCAGTTTTTGTAGTCTTCTTATGGATGCCAGTCCTTCCTCTCTCCTTAAACAATGAGGAAGAGCTGTGCTTCAAGAACCCACCACCTTCCATCACTAATTCGCCACCAGATGCTGGAAAACAAACCAGGAATTCTGTGGCACTTTTAAAGGCTAACAAATATATTGAACACATAAGCTTTCAGGGGGCACAACCCATTTCTCAGATGCATGAAATGGAAACTGCAGTATGTTAGGTATATCTACACATGCAGAGAAGGGAAAGTCTCAAGGTCAATTCATCCCCTCTGGAACAGGTGGAAAGGGCTCTTGGTACTGTGGGCAGACTCCATAGCCCAAAAGTTAGTGAGCCGGTCTCACTCAGCACATGAGCCAGTGTTTTGGCTGGCATTTATTTGATGCATTTTCTTTAGATGCTATTGAAAGCACCTCTAAGCTATAATAATGCACTTAAACAATGGCTTTACTCACAAACCGAAGGAGGTTGGCTGGGAATGGGGCCTTCTGTGCTTCCACAGAAAATGTGCCCAACTTACAAGTCCAAGCACACGTTTCCGACACACACTTGGCCAGGAATAGGGTGAATTCTGAAACTGAACACAAAGTGCCACCTCTAGTGAAGCTGCCTGAATCACAAGCCAACGAGAAGGTTCACACACAGCTCTTGAAGTGAGAAGGGTAAGTTTCATTCAAGGGTAAATGCACAAGAACCTCTCACCTAAAAACATGGGAGATTATGATCAAGGGCTGAATAGGAAGCTCTTCTAAGCCTTGACTACTCTCGGTGCAGGAACCTGACCGCATTTAGAATGGAGGAGGACTGGGGTGCATGTGCCACATAACTCCCAAACCAACCAACCAAACAAAAACAAACACCTTCCCTGCCACCGTTAATTTATTCTCAGTTAACAGAAACATTGCCGCTAGCTCAGACGTCTTTCTCCAAAAACAGCCAAACGTGCTAGCATAAGCATCTGACTGGAGTTACTTGAGATAGCATCTTGTCAAACCCGCTTCAGCTCTGAGCCTATGTTAACCCTTTCTGACTTCCAAAGGGCCTGGCCTGTGCACCCCCTTCCTCACCCCCACCGCACTCTCCTGTGTCAGGGTTGCATATCCTAGCCCTGGGGACCACAGCAACCAGTTTCTAACCCTAGTCCTAACTGCTGCCATCCTGAGCGTCTGCTGTTGTGGCTAGCACAAGGATCCTTGATATGCTCATTACGGAGGCTCTGTCTCCCAGGGCAGCTGCTGTCAGCACTGGTGTCATTGGCTGCAGCTTTATTACTGACACAGAACTAAAATTCCCCTTTCAGTTCAGTTTCTGAGGCCAAATTGCTTCTGGTTCAGAGGAGATTGGCCCCCCACCCCGCCACCCCGAGCTGCTGTCATGTGACTGAAATCCAGAAACAATTAATTTCCTACTGACAGTCTGGATGCTTGAACTCACGGTGGACTGCAAGGTCAATGTAATTAGGAAATTTACAGGAGTCATCACCTTTTGTCATCTCAAATGTTCATCCTTAGATTAGATCATTCAATGGATGCCTGGGCAGCGTTAGTGTGTCCAGATGGCACAGCTTCTTTCCTTCTCTTTCAGGAGGTCTCACAAAACTTATTTTGCTGCAAGTTAGAAAAACCAACAACAAAACCATTGGAACCACGTGCTGCATCTCATCACTGTTAGTCAAAACATGGCCATTTGCATGGTTGAAAAGTATTTAAAAAAAAAAAAAAGCCAGGAAAATGCTGTATGTGAATGCACCATCTGTTTCCTGGCATGGATAATCTCTGCTGATCTCAGCTGCAGAGAAAGAGGCAGGATCCAGTGGCCTTCCTCCATTATTTGGGATCATCTGGAGATGGTTGCCCTCGGCTGTATTTGCAGAGACAACAAGATGTGCACAAATGCAGTGGGAAGTACAGTGTGCTCAAAACACCGTACACCTGATGATTATGAATCGATGCCATGGGCACAAAGCAAAATCAATGTAGCACAGACTTTACCTGATTTTGTGTCCTCTATACACGGCAGAAAAAACAGACACATTCACTGTGCTGAACGAGGCCATTTTAGAAAAGTCTCATTAATTCTTCATTTTCCAGTTCAACCTTTTATGATAGTAAACAGTGTTAACTCTTAACGTTTATTCAGCTTTGGAGTGAGCAGGTGGGTCTATGCACTCACCTCCAGCTAGTGGCATCTATTTCCACTGGCTCTTCAGCTTTCAATATAAGAAACAGGGGTAGCTGGGGTCTCACTGACTCATGCTTTTCTAGCACTCAGGATACGCTGAGGCTGGTCTGAGGCCTGATGGGCCTGACTCCCCCGATAGACTTTGCTGTCTTGGCCCGAGTCACCTTCCACTGAAGGTAACAGAAAGATGCCCAGTGACTGCCGTGGGAGAGAGCTCAGGCTCTTGGGGAAGCAGATGAATCATTCACCTCTCTGCTTTTCAGGGGTGATTCTCAAGTGTCAGCCAGGGAAGGAACTCAAGCCCTCGTACTGAGCTAACGTCCAAATAGCCGCTACTGCCTGCTTCTGACCTCCAGGATCTCTGCTAATGGGCCAATCCCATTGATGGCACCGGTGTGGCCAAGAGCAGAACTGGGCCCATTCTTTCTGTCCATGGTTTAGCTCATTTTCTAGTCTGTAGACAATGGCCCTGCATTGCCCTACACGCCTGGCTCCCTTCTTCAAACCCATTGTTCTGTAACCACTGGTGAGCTGCTGGCTCTTTGAGCAATTTCTATATTGCTTGGATGCACCTGAGTGGCCCAGCATTTGGGTATGTGTGGACAAGCTAGCAGGACTCGGTTACGTGCACACGTGCCTACCAGAACGGAAATGGACAGAAACACACCTTTCTTGACCGGTGCGCAGGCAGAGCCACTGCAGGTGAGCATTGCATCCACGTGACCAACGCCCCTGAAAACACTGCTAACATGCAGCATGGAAATACCTCCAGCTTGTTAGGCTCATTTTAAAGATATTGTGTGTGCTGGCTAATTTGTGCAGCACGAGTACCTGAATACAGGCACATGCACGCACGCATGCACACTCTCCCATGAGATGACACAACATACAGGCAAACTAGTCTCCAAGTGGCAGGAAATTCCAAGCTAACTAAAGGCCATACCATTTGAATCCAGCTCGTACTAACACAAACGTTGTCACCATTTGTATCTATAAAACTAAGGGAGACAACCAGTTTCGTGACACGTCTTTGCATACTGATGAGGCTAGAAGGAGTGAGAGTAACTAAGGAAACAGTAGAGGATGAGAGAAAGTTACTCAGCAAGAGAGACGAATGAGGAGTAAAGAGGTAGGGACAATAAGCAGAGATAACAAATCCAGAAAGGTAACCGTGGCAGTCCATTTCAGTAAAACAAAGGAGTCCTGGGGCACGTTTAAAGACTAACAAATTTATTTATTGCAAGAGCTTTTGTGAGCACAGTCTCACTTCGTAAGACGAATGAAATGGAAAATGTAGCATGTTACCCATAAAAAGATACACAGAGTGAAAAGTGGGCCAGAAGGTCTATTCAATCATCGGTTACTCCAGCCGGGGCTCATTCTCCTGCACATCTACCAACAATGCCCCTCTGCTGTACGCTTGGGCCAAACTGGACTTTCTCTGCGTAAAACAATAAATGGACGCAAATCAGCCATCTAACATGGTAACATCAAAAACCAGCAGGGGAACATTTTAATTTACCAGGACATTCAGTAACAAACAGGCTAGTTACAGGACGTCAGCAAAAACACCTTAAAAACAGACTCCACCATGACATTGTAGGGCTGGCATTCATATGCAAATAGACACTTTCACACTGGGCCCAAATAGGGATCTGGAATGGCTAACTCATTACAAAAGGTAATTTCCCCTCCATTAACAATCTCACCCACTCAGGTACTGTGGCTACTGGTTCCAAAGGGGCTGCCCTGTTAGTCTAGTCCAGGAAAAAAAAGCAATGAGTCCTGTGGCACTTAACGACTAACAGATTTATTTATTGCATGAGCTTTTGTGGGAGAAAAATCCCACTTTGTCAGATCTTCAAAGCATCTGATGAAGTGGGATTTTCTCCCTGCTTTTCCCCCCCCCCCCTCTTTTTTTTTTCTTTGCTGTTACATGGCCTTTTTCCACACTGTTTGAATCAAAGCAACTCGTTTGTTTTGCTAAGATAGCAGATTATGCAGCTGGAACGGTTTGAGTGGGCCTTGTGACCCACCCTTCTCTGCATGTACCTACACAGATGACACACTACAGTTTCCATTTCATGAATCTGATGAAGTGGGCTTGTGCCCACAAAAGTTTAGGCAATAAATCAATTTGTTAGTCTTTCAAAGTGCCACAGACGCCTTGTTTGTTTTAAGTAGTGATGGAAACCCATCCGAGCTTACAGTCAGGATACCTTTGGATGCTGCTTGAAGAATACGGAGTCCTCCATTTAATTCACTCTCTAATTAATTGGGTTCTCCATGAACTTTGATCCAGGCTATGAGAATTACATAATCTGCATTAAACAGACCACAACTACCCTTATGTCCAGCACCCCCTTTCCAATCAATAATTGCAGTTGCCGCAGGCTGCTATCATTGGCTAATCCCATCCCTGGCAGAAAGTTCCCATTTAATTGACAAAGAGGTCAAAGGATTTCTTAATATAGAAGAAGAAGCAGAAGCCACAGAAGTGGAAGGTGATTTGAAATCCAAGCACTATTCTTGACATTGCAATCTCTGTCCTGCGCTAGGCAAGGTAAGATATGCACTGGAGTGCTTAGACACAAGATCAGTCGCTCATTTGATCAGACTGGCCCCATCTGACCTTTGAGTCTAGGACCCAGAGCCAGGCCTTAGCTCCGCTGGATGAAGAAGAAGGATCTAACCAGCTAGACACAACTTCAGCACCCTTTGTCTCTTCAGGAAGGTGTTTGAGCAAACTGGCACGTGGGGACCTTCTCCTGCCCTAAGCGTTATTAGCGGGTGGTTTGTTTGGGCACATTTGTTACTGAGGAGACAGATAACTGAAAACCATAAGCAGGTACGCCGCTTTACATGTTTATATGGTTATTAGTTATGTAAGGAAGGAACGCTGCAGGCTTATCAAGGTGTTGTTCTTTAAGGGCTGCTGTGGCATCATGTTCAAATGGAAAGACGACAGCATGGCATGGCATAAGCTAATTGAGCTTAGGTCCTCCCTGGCCAGATGCTGGACGCACACAGTTACAGACCTCCGCTTCGCTAACAGGGGCAGGATGAACAATAGACTTTCCCAAGGAACAATTCCACTGTTTTAGTCCCTGTTCCAAAGGGCCAAATTCTACCCTCAGATGCCTGCAGCCCCCTCCTGCTTGAGTCAAGGAGAGCTGGCGCTGTAGCTAATGAAATCTTTGAATGAAAATCTACATTTGAAAATTGAATCTTACCGATGAGCTGAATTTCAACACACTCTGTAATACAATTCCAGAGCTAAGTCAGGGCATAGAGCAGAGGGAGGGAGAAATAAAGCATGAGAGAGAAGGGCACATCTATGCTCTGACCTGCCAGGAAGCATAGTAAATATCCCAGGATGTTAAAAGTTTGCAGGCAGCAATTGTGTTTTCACTCCATGCATGTGTTCAGTGACTGACCTAAGGAGACCCCCCTCAGTCCCTGATTGGACTAGGGGCTAGTGTTATACAAATAAGCAATAACAACAATAATTAATAACAACATTTGCACACTACAAGTTCTGAAGAACTACATAAAATTTGGGCCCAGTCTTCCAATTCTTCCTTAAGTAAAAGGTCCATAGAAGTCAATGAGAAAGTTGCAGTGAATGAGAGTTGCTGGACTGGTGCAGTTAGCTAATGAGTGTTATTTTTGAACTGGAGAGACACAGCGAGGATCCAAAGCAGCATCTGACCCCTGGGTGTTCATCCAAACCAGAGCTCGGAGCCTCTCGCACTTCACTTCTCTCCAAGGCAATGAGCTGGATTCACCCCCTCCAATGCACGGTTGTGGGCATTGGGCCCGATTACAACTACAGGGCTGGGTGCACCTCAGGGAAGCAAATGCCATCAGCTGTTTCGGTTCACTCCTTGCCAGCCACTGATACCTGCTTGTGGGGTGTGGAGGGGGGTTGGTTGGCTCTGGGATGCTGGCACAGCAGGGTTGTGGGAACCCTTCCCTTTGCAAACAACCTGCTCCCTGGTGACTTGCTGCCCCAAAGGCCCTGCTTACAACACGAGAGTGGTGGAATCCGGAGCCGAACCAAATCAACATCCTGATTGTGGAAACTTGAGCAGGCACAGAACAACGGGTTGGAGTAGGGGAGGTGGACCCCTCCCTTCGGTTGTATTCACTCGCAGCCAGGCACTGGGCTGATGGCATCAAGGGGTTTTCCGCAGTAACGCCAGGCTACCTGTCCTGGCTGGGGAGCAACATGCCGTTAAACAAGAGCTCAACAGAGTGTGGTTGGCTGATCCCCGATCTTTTATTTTAATTTGTCTGTGTTATGGGATGAAGTTTTCATTTAAGGCCTGAGTCTCCTAAAATCTTAAACACCATGGAGCCCTGTTGCGCTGTTAGAAACATGACCAGACAACAAAATGTACAAAGCAACAAGTTTTCTGTTAGGAGCCCCCAGCACTTTTCTGGGAAGAGTGCTGCTATCCTGTGACCCAGGCTTAGCTTGAACTTGCGCCTTTCTGGCTGCAGCTTAACACTTTCTGCTTTTCACTGGACAGCAGCTGAGGAGCTTCTGGTCTCAGTCTCTTTTCTCAGAGGTTAAAGTATAATTTGAGGGGCCCTGGAACATTCCTAATCTCTGGGCCCCCTTCTTGCACATGTGGGCCCAATTTTTCTAGATTCTGGAATCTGGGCCCCAGAAACCTGCCCTGTCAGATTTCTGGGCCCCCGAGCTGTGCTCCAGGGCATTCCAGCTTACTTTAACCCCTGTCTTTTCTGGTATTTCTCCTTGCTGGTGCTCAGCTATTATGGGGATGGGGAAACAGAGTAGCAATCATCAATATTTAATTGCCCATCGTTCTCTTGTTGTTTCTACCTCTCCCCATTAGGGAAACATTAATAGCCCCAAAACCACTTCTCAGAACTCCTAAATGGCATCCATCAAATATGCATGCTCCACCGCTGACCATGTGCCACATATTCTGGCACATAAAAATGGCCATTTGCACCCACAGCCAGGCATTCTGTGCCTGCACACATTTTGTGGGTGCTATTTAGCTGCCAATAGGTGATGGTGTCTTTTAAACAAGTCTCAGTTACCAAAGGATCGGAATGGGGTTATTAGAGAGAACCATGATGATTTGTTTAAGACAGATGTTTTGATTTGCAAACAGGTAAAAGTCTTTGCTGGTGAGATTTGGGAATGAACTTTAACACGTGGATTTCGGGGGCCTTGGTGCTCCATGGATTTAAGGCTCCTTAAGTGCTCACAATGGAACAGCTCCTTTGGAGTCAATACGACCCAATCTACTGAGTGAAAAGCTGCCCCTTAACGCTTCTCAGAATATGGATTTAGATGACATATAGTAATGCTCCAGAGAAACCATTACTATCCATCAGGTAAATAATACACATGCTCGTAAATTGCTAGCTTTCTTCTCCTCTTTCATGAATGATTTCTCACATAAAACCCCCAAACAACAACAACAACAACAACCCAAAAGGCGTTCACTTGGGAAAAAAATACATCAAAACAAGTGATTGCTTTGAAGGGATACTGAGAGCGTGGGGAGAAATTTCTGTTATAGAAAAATGTGGTTTGCGTTTCTATAGTTTGTGCATTTAATGTTTCTATTGATGCACTTTTAGATTTCAGTTTTGAAAATAAAACTTGGATCCAAAGGAAAACTGCCCCCTTCTGGCACAACTGTGTTGATGGATCTGACATTTTCTGCCCAGCTCCTCCCCTGCTTTTTATTCATTCAGACTTTTGAATGATTTTGTCTGCTACACAACGGTATGGAAGCTATGTAAGATGCTCCCAACTGAGAACCATTAACACCACCAGTTCAGGGTGATTTCCTGTCCACGGTGAGCTTACAGAATTGGCAGCAACTTACAGGAAATTAAAAAATGATTCTAACCAACACCCAGGCACAGCAACAGGAGGTAATAAGGGGTCCCTGACGTTGGTTTATCCTGATGTGTGTATAGTCTTTATATGATGTGTCTGGGCATGAATGGATGCATATGTGTATGACTATTTCACCCTGCCTATGCAAGTTTCCATTTTATACATGATGAGATGCAAGTAACCAATGGCAACCATCACTATTATATCTGACATTGACATAATAGGCTCTGCCCCTAGCAGACTGGCTTGTATTAGTGACATAACAGGATGGATGGCTTTCTTTTCAGCCCCCTGAGATCATCCCAAGGGCAGTGACTAAATTTAATTATTTGAAGTCTTTTGCTCAGATGAAAATAATGGTACAAGACAGAAAAGTCAACACCTTTCTGCACCATCGTCAATGTGCACATGCTAATTTAAATCTACAGAATGGCATCATACAGCTCAGTACAGAACCGCAAATTCCAGAGTGCGGTACGCCCCACCAATCAGCGTGTGAATAGTGCAATCATGTAGTATCTTTTGCTTGATCGGTATACAATGGGCCTGAGAGAAGGCAACGAGAGCGTACCCTACTGCACATGCTCCAGGGAACGTTCCCTTTCACGGTGATTTGAGCTGCCATTTCTATCATCCACGTAGCTATGACAAGTTATTACAGGGCTTCGAGTCCCTTGCTGGTCTGCTGTACACGATGCGGCTCATTTCAAGAAGTGCGCTGGAAGATGCATGATGAGCCACGGGATCATTATGTGCTGTCAGCTTGTTTATCAAAGCTTGGCAGGTGGGGCGTGGGGGAGGTTTGAAAATAATATAACAGGCCATTTGCTGCTGCTGTTCCTTGTGTGTATGGGTAACTGTGTGCAGCCCTGCTTCCCAAAGGAGGGAAAGGTCTGTGGATGTTCTGGATGGGAGCTTTCAGCTACTGAAATTAAAACTTGTTAAGAAATTCATATTGATTTGCACATCTCTCAAAAATATCGAAGGCTCCAAATGTAGCCTGGATATTGATCTCCTCTGCAGAGAGGGGACATGGGCACAGGAGGAAAGGCATTAAACACTCTCTAAATCACTGGCTAGCCTATCTTCCAGTCATAAACAAGTCGCTCCCAAAGAGGACTGCAGCCTCATTACAGCCGCCAGAAAATGAAGGCATCAAGATCGTTTTAAAAACACCCTGGTTCCAAGGCAGCATGATCGCTTCAGGGTTGCACTAGTTACCAATCCATCATTCCCTCTTCCCTCGCTGTGTCTGCCTCTCTGGGACTGTCAGCCTGCTGTGAAAGTTGTCTGTGTTTCATTCCCCTCTTCCTCTTGTCATTTCTTTCCTTCTTTTGGGTTTGTGCACTTGTAAAGGACTTTCAGCTGTGGGGATGGTGTGCGCTGTGACTGGAACAGGAAACTTAGCGCTTTCCAGCAGGGTAGTTCGTGGAGAATACTTGGTGCCCACTAGTGGGATAAAGTAACCAATGTTAGAAAGAACTGGCCAAGGGACAATGATTCGAGAAAGAGGGCTGAAGTGGTTTGGACGTATTGTACAACTGTCAAGAAAATGTAGGCCCAGACAAGCTCTTGGCTGGAGATCAGCTGGCAGAAGACAGGAAAGAGGAGGACAACAGATGACATATAAAAGAATCGTAGAGAAAGACGCCACTGTCATGCAAATGGACTGCAATGCTGCGTGAGGAGTGGCACTAGATAGATGGTGGAAACACAGTGTTGTGCCTGATGTGTCAAAAGATACAGAAGCGTCTGTTTTAAGTTAAGGTGACTGTGGAAACCAGAAGGTTTATTTTCATTGCCCAATACTTCTCCTGGTTCTACACGTGGGAGTCTTTTTCCTATTTACTATGCACGTTGTATTTTGCTCCATTTCCTTGGCAAAGGCTTGCATTGCTGGTAAGTGGGCCAGGACTATACTGGGTCATGGCCCTTTTTCAGGTAGCTGTTGAGTCTTCCAAAGGTTTTCAGCTCACCTTAAGGTCTGGGTCTGTTAGCGTCGATGGAAAGATGCCTGTTGACTCCACTGAGCATCAGACCGAGCTCCTATTCTCACCTTCTCCACATCTCTATGATCAGGAACAGAATCTGCAAGTCAGTCATGAAAGGCTGGCACATAGTTCAGCAGTCTTTTGTACTGTGATCATTTCCATGTTTGTAGTAACCAGGGCTTGACCATTCTTATTAAGCCACAGGCTTTTATCTCTAATGGGCAATAAATGTGTTAATGCTGCAAAAAGATGCCAGCCTGAGAGTACAACACAGCATTTCACATTGACTCAACTGGTCCTATCCACCAGTGTGCTTCACAGTCCCAAGCCCATTCAGTCCTTGTCCTTTCTCCTGAGATGGTCAAAGGGGGAAATTAGTGTCATTTGTGAGGATGTTTTCACTCTGTGGACTCCTCAATTAATTATCAAATAAGCCTCTCAAATGCACATCCCTTCTCTGTTCCTCCTTTTAAGGGTCTGGCAGAACGAGGATGGCCTCAGGACAGCTGGGATGCTGTGCCGCTATCTGCTGATCTGAAAGCTCTTTTATTTCCACTCAAGGTTGCTGAGTTATTTTCCACACCAGTGTGAGCATTTCCTTTATCCAGCTTTGCACTTCAGCTTGATTGATTCGCATCCTTAATGATATTTAAATGTAGGTTAGACAGCGGGGCTGGAACTGCGTACAGGGGGGTGCTGAGAGCCACTGAACCAAACTGTACCCCAAGATATAATGGAAACCACGTCAAGCCAGGGATGCGGCAGCCCCTTTCCCGGTTCCAGCACCTGTGAGTTTAGGTGTTTTATCAGATCTGTGACATTTCTACATCTTCCTCTGCTAGTGCATCCGACACCACAGCGCTTTCATCTGTCAACCAAACCTTCCTAGCATTCCCAGAGTCCGCTCACAGGTCTAATGGTATGGGTCAGTGTTCTCTGAAACACTTTGTGCATTGTTCCTCACGCTGAACAGCCTCCAGCACAAAGAGCATGTGTGTTACCTTCGTTGCTTCAGGATGCGTCATCACTTCGCAGCATCTGGGGTCTTGTAATCCCCTTATTATTGAAGCTGAGGGGGGTGAGGTAACATCTTGTATTGGATCAACTTTGGTAGGTGAGAGAGACATCCGCCATCTTCTCTCTCTAGCATCCAGGGGCCGACAGCTGAAATAACACCACAGCCACTTATTATTCTAGGCAGCCAAGCAACATATTGGAGCAGCAGACTTGTTAGTGATCTTTGCCCTGTTAGTTTATTTCAGTTGCTGTCCAGCATGAAGATGAAATGCTCTTCTCACTCCTTCCTCTCCCATCTCACTCTTTGGTGCTTCTGTTTTGCCTCAACAATTCACCCTATCCTCTGCTCCCAGCATGCGTTTGTCACCTTGTGTGCGAGTTGAAAGCCATGTCACCTGCCTTTTTTGGACTGAAGTGCTCAGTTTCCCTCCCATCCTCTTGCATTTCTGAAAAAACAACTGCACTTTCTTAGGGAATGTCCACAGTTAAAAGCCTTCAGGGACAATAAGCCGCCTCCCTGAGAGGCAGCTGTTAGTTCAATGAAGATTTCTTCCATTGATCCAACACTGGTTATGGTGGGGTTTAGGTTGGTCTAGCTCGACATCTCAGGAGTGTGCATTTTTCACACCCCTAAGAGACAAGTAAGTTCCTAGTGGGGCCAGGTGTGAGTCTGTTTACCCAGCCCATGTTTAGCTTTTCACTCACAGCATCACAGCTGTGGCACTGGGGTGTCAGACTCATGGCCTCCCCGCAAAATGAAGCCAGTTAGTGCTGGTTTTCCAGATGGACACTTGTCCACAAGAGCTTCCTCATAAGAACAACCATTTCCCACAGGTCCCTGATGGTTCTGTGTTTCCAAAGTGGGATTTCAGTGGTTGACCTAGAGGGAACAGTTCATATCCCTGGCCGCTGAGTGCAAAGACAGTCACCCCATCCAATGTGGCAGTTAGAGAGGCCTCAGCATCCCATGAGACACCCTTGACCAGAGAGAAGTTTCTAATAGCCCCACCATTGGGACCCTCACAGACAGTTCTCTGCACAGGCAAGTCTCTTTTCCCAATTCCTTTCTTCCTTTCCATACCACGGTCCCTCCCACTCCCCCTAGCCCTTTCCATCCTAGTCTGTCTCATGAGCCAACAGATAAGAGGCCTTTGAAAAGGTTCCCACTGAGCTGTCAGCCCAGCTTCTCAACGCCACTGGCCCCTGGGACTTCATGGCAACCTCCTGGCTCCACTCTCACCACCTAGCAAGGCAGGGCCTGATTCAGAGACTCATTTCTCATCTCCCACACCCAGGAATGGAAAACCCCTAAAGACATCTACAAGCGCAGCTCCTCTAGGTAGCTGCAGGTTGCAACTCCTGTCTCCTCCAACTCACCAGAAATTAACTCCCGGCCTGCACCTTTGCATCTCTTTCCAGTTTCCACTAGCCCTCTTTAGGAGTCAGCCTGATGATTCCTGTTAATGTGGGCTATTGGCTCTGCTCCCTTGCCCCATGGTAGCTCCGTTCCTGCTCCCCCTTTGACATTCTTATTCTCCATTGCAGTGCCAGCCTCCACCTTCTAGCCTTTCAGCAGTGAGGAGCTTGCAGAAGAGACTCTTTTACACTTGCCCACTGCACTGGGACCTGCCTGAGATGGAGTGATTGAAGACAGACCTCTGCTGAGACCCAGGAAAATTGCTTCAGTGCTCCCTGCAGCCCCTAGACTTCATTCTGACTCCCTGTCTTGGTGCCACCTGCTAGTTGCTTTGGGAATCTGCCCTTAGCCCGGCAAAAGCCTCTCTCTGCCATGTCTCATGCCTGTCTCTGAGGACCGTCGCTCTTGTGACTTGGTCTCCCACCTGAGTCGCAGTCTGGGCTTCCCCCTCTCCAGGGGATTCTGCAGTCTGTTCTAGGTCACATCCCTTGGTGGCCCCTGCAGTTCTGCTTCCAGTGCTATGGCAGTTAGGGGCTGGGGAGGGATCCAGGCCCACCCACTATTCTGGGTCCTGGCCCGGGGACCCTAGGTGTGGTGGCCTTTTGCTACTTCTTTCCCAATTCCTCCGTAGCTTCCCTGCAGCCCCAGCACCTCCCCAGCTCCCGTGTCCTGGCCTTGGCTCTGCTGTTTCCCAGCAGCCAGCAACTGATCTGTCCAGGGTACTGCAAGTCTCGCCCCTGCAAGCTCCTTCAGAGGCTCTGTCCTGGCTCTGCTTGCTCATTCCTTGTATGCTGGCCTGCTGAGCTCTGAGTGACTGCTTCTGGCTCCTTCCTATCCGCTTCCTTTCCAAGGACCCCTCTTAACCCTTTCCTGACAGTGAGAGGCAAGTGCCTCCTCAGTGGGGGGGGAAGGGAAGTTGTAAAGATGTTTTTCTGAACATTTCCCGCCCCACTTTCCTGCAGTTAAGAAAATTCAGCACGTTCTACAGCTGGCAGAAAAAAACAAAACCCAGGGGAAGTTGCACAAGGAATTGGTAGAAAATTTTCTCCAGCTCTTCATACCTTGTGGAACAAGTCTCTTTCCATGCCACCATGCTCCTTCACAGCAGTGGCCCAGCACGCCCCACTCTGCAATGCCATGTCACAGTGAGGTGATAGGTGCAGGCGCACCTTGCTCGGCCTTGGCGTTCCACGTGGAGAGTGCAGGTGGCATGTCCGTGTGCTGCATTCAAAACCAGAAATCAGGAGGCTGGGTTCTTACCTCTCTGGCTTCGCAGCATGAAGAGCCTCTGGAGAGTGCTGCTGTGTAGCCTGGAGCAGGCACTGTTTGTTCAATGGAGCTGCACAGCACTTAGATTTGTTCTCACAGGGGCTTGCAGGAGACTCTCACTTGGTTTCTTTTCACTGTGGTTCATGGCCCCCCAGTTTCACTTGGAGTCTTACACTGGAACAAATGCAAACACCTGCAAGCGAAGCTGCGGTGGAAGCAATGAGATTTGCAGAGATTTCCCTCAAAACACAGGTCATTAAAAGGCACATAAATCAGCATGAAGCTCATCCCTGGGGAGGGAGGCAAGGCCCTGGAGGCCTGAACAGCCTGCTCTGCACTTAGCCCAGGGCTGCTGAGCAAACCTGTCTGGGGTGGGGTCTGTCGTCCACTGCAGTGAACTCATCAGGTCTGGAGCAAGTTCTGTAGTTGGTACTAGTCACTCGGTGCAGTCCTGTTCACCCAAGCCCCTGCTAATAGCTCACTTTGTCCTGCCAGCGTCACCCTTGATCACCAGTTCTGCCTACACCCCTCACCTGGCTGGGACCAGCCCACACAGCTTCGTAATGATAAACTGTTGCCCAAGCCATTTTAAAAACCTAGAAGACTTGAAATTAGCTGGACGTGCATTGGCCTGAAACAGCCCAGCTAACATTGCAGGGATGTTACACCTTCCCTGGGTTGTAGCTTGCCTGATTTTATGCTGCAAATTGCTGGCACAGGGACTTTGTTTGCTAAGTGCCCTACACTGCAGTGGTGCTCTGCAAATGCACAGGAATGGGGGGCCAAATACCTAGGTGCTTTACCAGTTTTGACACAGCAAAACCCCCATTCACTTAATGAGAGTTTTCCTTCAGTAAAGAGTGAAAAAATCAGCTTTGGATTCAAAGTAATAATCCCATGACAACAGCCCATCAAAGTCAGGTTTGCCCAGTGTGGGTGGCCAGGCATCCCTGTCACTCTAAGAAAAGAAATGGGAATTAAGAAAGCAGAGCCTAATGACTAAGATGGCATGCTGCAATGAATTCCAAGAACACAAGTGCCTAGGCGTGGCAGCATTTATGGCAGGAGTGGAGCCTGTGACACATTTAGGCAGCAAAAGCCACAGGCTTGGCCCTTCTGATCTTAGAGCTTGGGGAAAGGTTTTCTCAGCTGAGGGACCACAGGCTTTTTGCATCTGACAAAGTGGGCTGCAGCCCTGAAAGCTTATAACTGAGGAAATCTGTTAGTCTTTAAGGTGCCACAGGACTCTCGGTATCTTTTCAACCACTACAATATACGTGAAAAAAGTCACTGTTGTCACAATAAGGTGTTTTCCTTGGAAAGAATTTGTGCTTCAAAAACCCCACAAATTCAAAGATGTTATTGAAAAAAGCCAATGTTCCAGTGCAAATGCTGAAAAAGTGTAAAACTTGTACATAATGTTTTTAAATATAAAATGGATTCCAGCAAAAACATCATCATTTCTGTTTCATGAAAATTGGATATTTTCCCACTGGGCACTATGGATATAAAACATTACTCGCTCCTCTTGCAAATTCAATTAAAACAATACATATACATTCAAGGCTGCATGAAATGCATGCTGAGCACAACAGAAGGCAAAAAGAAAACCTGAACGTGAAAGACACAATACGAAGGACACAGCGAGATCTGTACGGGTCATTTGGAACAGTTGTATTCCATTCATAAACTTGGTTGGATGCCTAAGTGCCCACCCCCTGAGGATGGTCTCATCATTTGGGATGCAGCCATATCTGTGGACTTACCTTATGGGTTAACGCTAACATTCATTCAATAAAAACAAATCCCACTTACCAGTGTAACTGGAGGCCCCCGGGCTCTCTGTGCCGCCTCGCAGCTGTCCTGCTGCAAGGACAGGATGGCAGGAAGAATAGTCCAGTAATCAGTGCCGCATCCTGGAATTTGGGTGTCCTGGCTTTAGTTCCTTTCTCTGTCACAAACTTCCCTTGTGACGTTGACCCATTCACTTAGAGTCCATCTACTCTGCAAACAAACAGACCAAACACCCCCATGGCAACAAGTTTCAGAGGCTGGTTAACTGGTCCACGGGACTAAAGGGAGCACTATCAATGGTGCATCTCCAGCTAGTGCCTGTGGTCTGAAACCCAGTCATGGGGGGTGGGTCTCGGAGCCTAGACTCCGGCCAAAGGGGCGATTCTGGGCCCTGGCCAGCACTGGACTAGGAGAGCCATGCCTGTGCCTTTTCAGCCTCCTTTTAGACCAGCAGTTCCCAACCCCTTTCCCATGAGGCAAAAGTGACCCACGCTGCCCTTCCACTGCCCGGGAGCTGGACTGTGGCTGCAACTCAGGTCCCGGTGCGCTGCTGGGAACCAGGCTACGATTGCATGTCTCCAGCCTGCTCCTGGTCTACTGCCGGGAGCCAGGCTGTGGCTGCAATGCCCATAGCCCGGTTGGGTGCACAGCTGGGAGTCGGGCTGTACCACACTCCTGCTGCCCGGTCCTGGCACACAGCTGGGAGCTGGGCTGCTGCGCCAGCCTCCCTCCCCAGTGCCTGCTCCCAGCCCTCTGCCCAGTGTCTGCACCCAGCCACCCCAGCCAGCAGGCACCCAACCTCCACCTGGTGCTTGTTCCCAGCTCTCCCAGCTCCAAATGTCTGTTTTTAAGTTTATATTTTTTTAAAAAATTAAATTTAAAAAATTTTAAATCTTTTTTAAAAGATACCTTAATTTTTAAACATTTCAAATAATTAAAAATGTTAAATTTGCTTTGCACTAGATAAACGTTCACTTTAAAATATGTTCAGCTCTATAGCCCTTAGTGGTGTACTCTGCACTGTATACAAATACACCACTCTTTTTTATGAGTTGATAGACCGGTGGTGCTTCAGGGTTACAAAATTTATATTTGTGGCCCTCAAGCAAAAAGGTTAGGAACCACTGCTTTGGACCTTCTTCAGTGGCAAGCCCCTCATGGTCCACTCCCCTTCTCCCACTCCATGGGAAACCTCATCAGCTCAGGTCTAGCCCCTGACCTTGGGCCCCGAGAAGCTTTGCTCCCCAAAGCCTGGATGTTTCTTAGCTCCCTTTCACCAAAGGGTTGGGACTGTTCCCAGAAAGCTGCCCATCACCTCCTTCTTATTGCTGCTGCTGCTGCTGCGGTCCACTTTTTTTTTTTTTTTAAACTAACGCTGTCTCTCTGTGCAGTAACAGATGAACTCCCCCAAACTCACAGTCCCTGGGGATCCTGCAAAACGGGCATACTCTCATATATGTACTTACTACTTATCCAATGTCAAAACCAAAACAGATCTAGGGATCCCTTTAATGTTACTGATTTGATTTGCTGTAACAGTCTGACCTGACCTGATGACTTACACTTCCCTGTATTTATTTCCTCCTAAATTCCCCACTTTCAAGCATCCGAAAAACTGGGATTTTCTCCCACAAAGGCTCATGCGATAAATAAATAGGTTAGTCTTTAAAAGTGCCACAGGACTCCTTGTTTGTTTTGCTGAACTAGACTAACACAGCTACACCTTTGGTACTTTGATTCAGTTCATGATGAAGCACCTCTGATACCAACCAAAAGGATCTGCAGAAGAATTTAACCCATTACCTCAAATCCTTTGTTTGATAATACTGTTCTGAAAATGCACCACGTGCATTTCTGAATTGCTACTTACATTGAGAAACTCAAATAGTTTACAGTTTCTGTGTAAAGGAAACTAACATGCCTGTATTAAAAGGCAAATTGTTAAAAAGATATTTGCAAATCACTAATAATGATAGTTTATTCTAAAGTACTTGAGGGGAAACAAATACCAAGAATTCCAGATCAGGCTCTGCAGAATTCAGTTTTAATTGCCTGGAAACCTTAATATGAATTCTGGTGGCTTTGAGGAGATGGGTATGTTTACTGGATTTTAACCAAGAAACATTAACAAAAATTATTAGCCTAAACAGTTGCTTTAACCTGATATGTCTAAACTGTAGAGCTTACAGCAATCCATTACCCACCTTTATTATTGGGCAAATCATTTACCAAGTTTTCTTTTTCTAAAAAAAGTATTAGACAATTGTGTTAAAAAAGAAAACTACCGGGAGTTACACAAGCTTGGATGAAAATATGAAGAGTATTGAGTCCCATGCTTCAGGTCAGGAAGAAATTGCTGCAACCGTACTATAAATTAAGCCTCCATCTTACCAGCTGATTTACACCGTCTTCTGCAATTCGTGAGGTTGCTCACAGTCAAGTGACAGGATGCCAGGCTTGGTGGTGCAGCACTGTGTTCTGATAGGGCAGCTCCTGTGTTAATTTGTTCTGGGGGCAATTTGGTTAATTTAAAAATGAACCCCCGTTCTACATAAGCAAACAAACACCCCAAACAAAACAATAAAAGATCCCCCTGGTTGGGGGGAACTGCAGTTGATCACTTAGATTATCTTTTTGGTCTGCCTAAAGCACTTGGAACAATGGGGTCCTGGGCTGTGACAGAGGCTCCTAGGAGTCACTGCAATACAAATAAGTAGTGTGAATTTAAACATGTCACCTGGGGCAATTCAGCCCACTGCAGAGGGCTATTACTGGGCCTAGAGCCTCCATAATTTTTATACATAGTTTGCATTTAAAGCAGGAGGACATTTTCATAGACACATTTCTGAAAAGCAGAGCTCTGGGTAATTCACTGAATAGTTCCAATATGGCACCCGTGCTCCCAGTCCCCCCTCAGGAAAAGGAAGGCTTGTATAGTCCTACTTAAAAAAAAAGGTTTGCTGCTTTCATTCGTTTTGGCAAACTCAGCAGGAGGAAATAGGAAAGTTTTGGCTGTTTGCTGCTTGGCTCCAGCTTCTTTAACTTTACTTATGATCAGCCAGAGCAAGCATTTCCTCAGTGTATTAGAATTCGGAGCAGGTAAAACCATAACAGGGGCTGTCGCCTTTGAAGCTAACAAGAGTAAAGCATGAGTGAATATTGAATGAAGGTTTCAATGTGGCTTCCAGCCTGTTGAGTATCAAAGTTTCTATGATCAGAGTCTCTAATGATTTACTTAAAAGAGGTTCTCTAAACGCATTGATCCTGTCAGTGAGCTGATGTGTGTTTTGGATACTGCAGGCCAGGCAGTTTTGTTAGAATATCTGAGGAACTAGGCTGGATTTGCTGGCAGCGTTGTAATTTAGTTCAGGTTTTTCCCATTTTAAATTTCACTCTTGCTAACTTAGGTAATGGTAGGTGACTCCTCACATGATGAAGTTCGACAGCTCACTGCCTGGCTTCCCGTGTGGCATCAGGGGCTTCTCCAAGTGGAGTCTATCACAGAGATCCAGTTTCAAGCAGTAGGGGGGAATTTCCTGGATCTCAGCACCATCCAAATTCTTGCAGATGGTTGCCCGAGTGATATAGAGTCTTAAATGGTGTGAAACGAGCAGTGCCTTCAACTAAAGGAGAAGAGAGCCGGACTGCATGTGACATAGATCTACAAAAGCAAGCTCACGCTGAAAAACAATAAACACTCTCCATCTACTGGGAGAACACCTGACTGGGAACCATCAGGTTATACCCAGGATTAATCAACAGAGCAGCGCAATGTTCTTCTTACTACTGTCCTCCCTCCTGTTTCAGTCTGCACTCATGTGTGGGGTCTCGGACAGCCCCTCATGCGATGTACCATCTCTAGTGCCAGCAGTTGTGTGCAAGATTAACCACCACTCTCAGTGAGAATGCATGCGCACAAAGCATATCCAATTGACAGTTCACAGGAAAGTAACATAAAATAAGGCTTTGTTTTTGGAAAAAAGAGGGTTTTGAGTCACATATTCAGGCCCTGGCCACAGGCTTGCAGAAAAGGGCATACCCATGCCGAACACAGCTAGGTCTGTTGTGCTATCATGGTTGGTAAATGAAAGACCCACTCTGTGAAGGATAGGAGCAGGTCATTCTGCCTACAGAACAGCGAGTTCAAAGACTAAAAGGAGTCTAGAGCCCAGCATGCCTGTGATCCTTCCCAAAGGTTTGGAGCCTTTCCCAAAGCTTCTCTGAACTCACCTGAATTGTGTTGGTCAGGAAGCTGAGTGGAGATCTTGAGAGAGAAGGATTCATTTGTGTGTGCGTGTGCCAGCAAGATTTCCAGTAGTTGCCCGCTGGAGTTTCTGAAACAGGTCAGAGAGAGTGAGGGGGTCTGATTTTACCAAAGAGGGCCTTTGCCTGATCCCTCCACCTTACATGGGCCAACTTTGTTAACTACATCAGCCGTCTCATGCTGTGGTCATTATGGCACCTCTAAGAGACCGTGATGGCCTCCAAATTGTGGCTGTCCCAAAAGGAGGCCCTCTTAGATGAACAGCTGTGTTTCATTCCCCACTTGTGATTTGTCTCTGTGTAACCAGTCTCTTCCACAGGTCATTCCTATTCCTTGGCAATACCCTTCCACAAAGCATGCTCTGTTAGGGACTCTCAAAGGCAGAAGAAAAGTTCTTCTTAAGCGGTTTATATTTATGTGACATCCCTCTTGCCAAATTGCTGGATTTATTATTGATAAGGATTGAATTTTAAATAGTTGTCAAGGTCATACAGAACTAGGATAAGGATCTGTGTAAATTGGAAAAAGAAATTAAAAAATAAGATTTCCTTGTGTGTTACATCACCAACCATCCAAGGAAAGAAGGGCAACATACATTGCACAGAAACCTCTATACTAGACTGACATTTTATGGCAGGTAAATTAAGTTGCTTCCTTCTTCTGTGACTTTTTTCACTGCAAGTCTTTCCACTACTTTGTTTTTAAATATTTCCCCACGATCTAATTGCTACACTTCCTCAACGGTTTTTAATACATGCAATCAACGACTACTGCAATTAAGAGGACTAATTAGCATTTGAATAGTTCTTGCACAAAAAATTCATTGCAATCGTAGCAAATAAACCTAATGAAGACAAAAAAATCTTTAGTCTAAAGCCACTTGTAATCATGATCTTTTATTGTAAAAACTTCACTCTCTTTAGATTGTTTGACTAGATCTTGGAAGGACTTGTGTGCAGAAACAACAAAAAGAAGCTCACCAGTGGTCTCTTTAACACAGAAAGGTCCATAGCCTAAACCAAATACAGCCTTAGACTCAGGTTATGATGTTGCTGGTTGCATATAAGTTTCCTTTGCCACTCCAGTGGAGTCAAGCTTTCACCTCAAATCTTAAATCCCAGGTGCAGCAGTGGAATGGAAAAACCACCACTTAGGTATGAGCTTGTCTGGACAACTAAGGTCCATGCTTAAAAAGATGCTGGCAAACCAAAAAGGGAGGTCAGAGAACACCAAAAGTGATGCAAGGCTGAAAAGACTCGGGAAAAGCTCAAAGCTGAATGTGTCCAGCTTGGTTCACTGGTGCCTAAAGAGGTGCAGGAAACAATTTCTGCACATTTCTGAAGAGCGTGAGCAGCAAGACGAGTGATTCCTTAGTGTGGAGCTCAGGGAGTAACCAGATAAAATTAAAGAAAGAAAAAATTAGATTGAACACTAGGGGAAATTAGCTGTGAGGAAGTCTTGTGAGGAACCCAATAGTCTCCCTGGGGATGTGTGGAGATTCATTTGCTGGGACATCTAAAGCTAAATTGGAATGAACATTACGAAATGCAACATAGGGCCCAGTCTGGCGGTGGCCCCAGGGACAGGAACCAGCTGGCCTGATCAGATTTTTCATCTTTTGTTTTTCTGAGTCGCTGAGCAAAGCTCCACAAGCGTTCTGCAACACTTGGGGTGCTGACCTGGAGAAGTCTGATTTGACGTGCAGAATCACCAGATCTAACACGTGTAATTGAGTCCATCCCCTCAGAACAAGGCAGGCAAAGAGTTTGGAGAGTCATGCCTGCTTCCACAGAATGTCTCAAAGGTTTCTAGCAGCCCCACTGTTCTGTCTTGTGGGCAAGCTGCATAGGGAGGGGACCCACGCCTAAGGCAGAGGCACTAAGGCTAGGCAGGAATGGTATTTTCTGGTGGGCTGGGTGGCAATGAGAAGTGACTGGAGATAGTCTAGGAGAGGAGTTTAAGCTTTGGACGATAACGTCAGTTGGCTAGAGCCCCGACTGCTCTACACTGGCACAGGGATCTCAAGTAGTCGATGAGTCCAGCCCTTTAAGCTGCAACGGGACCAAGTAAACCTAGACCTTCCCCAACAGGTGTTTGTCCAACCTGTTCTGAAAAATCCGCTCGTGGCAGGGAGTCCATGGCCCACTTGGGAAACCTATCCAGAGCTTGGCTACCTGTGCAATTAGAGCACATTTTCCCTAATAGCTAATCTCATTCCCCCAGGCTCTAGATTAAACCCATTACTTCTTGTCCTGTTCCCAGCAGACATGGAGAACAACTGACCACCACCCTCTTTTTGACAGCCCTTCAGATATAGGACAACAGTTCTCAGATCCTCCACTCAGTCTTCATTGCTCCTGACTAAACATACCCAGCTTTTTAAAGCTTTGCTCCTAGCTCAGCTCTGCTAACCTTTGGTCATTTTTATTGCTCTCCTCAGGACTCACTCCCATTTGTTCTCATCCTTCCTAAAGCATGGCACCCAGAACTGGACACAGTCCTCAGCTGGGGTCATTAGTGCAAGACAGCGTCTCCTGTCTTACACATGACCCTCCTCTTAACACCCCTGAATGCTACTAGCCCTTTTTTGAGGCTATTTCACAACACTGCCTCTGTGCCCCACTACATGGTCCAGGTGGCCTAACCAAGCCCTCTAGCCCCACAGACAAAGTCACGTCATGGGGCCCATCATGCCTGTCAACAGGTTAAATAAGATTTCAGTTAAGTGACATATCAAATTGTGAGCTCAGCTGTTTGGAAACTGCCTTCATCCGGAGCTCTCTGCTCCAGCACGACAAGGCAGCTAATCACTCAAAACCCATCCTCTAGTTGCACACTCATCCACCGACATTTAAAGCCTAAACTATTTTTTTTTTTGTCAGTCTTTGTCTCCCTGTAGCTGTCATACTGCACAGGCAGCCAGCATTTTCCTTTAAAGTCAGCTCAGAGGAAGCCCTCTCTACTTCTGACTTCTAAGTCAAGCCATGTGTCAAAGGCAGCTGATAAAGTGAAGGCAGGAAATTTTGTCCTCACTGATACAGCCATGACACGTCCATGGCAAAGAAGCCAGGACAGGGGGTCCCAGGGGTATTCAGTCCCCTATTCTGCCCCCAAACAGAATGGACATTCCAGAGCCTCCTGCGTGGCACCATTCCAGAAGAAATGGCATTTTGGCCCGATCATATAGCAGGCACTGTCTGGTAATAGTTCTGCGTTGTCGGGCTGGACAAGGCATCTGCATGTTGACATCTAAGATCATCCTTTTTTTGCAACATGCATTTAAGCTCATGCTATAAAGCAAAAGGAAACCTGTAGTGCTGTAATCTTGCCTCTGCTGTACATCATCCTGGGCAGCTAAATGGACATTGTGCAATGGGTGAGTGCAGCAGCAACGGAAGTCCTAGCCTTGAGTTACCCACTCGCAAGAGCAGGCAGGGGCAACATGTCTCAGCTGCCTGGGGACCACAGTCCAGAAATATAGGAATCCAGACAGGACAGAAGAAGGAGAACAGCAGCAGGTGTGTTCTAGGACTTCAAATGCTGCATTTGGCTACTTGGAGTTACAAAGCAACCTTGTGTGCAGTGACTGAGTTGTTCACCCCAGGTACCTCACTGGGGGGTGCAGCTAGAGTTGCTGGGCAAGGTTGTGCTGTGGAGAAGAATGTTGGCTGATTAAATGCCCCAAAGTTGGAGAAGGAAGAGTGGGTGAGAGGTCTTCAGCACAAGAGGCTGCAATGCTGGTCTAAATAGATGCCAACAGTTGTTTTTGGCAGTTGTTTTCCTGAATTTCCACAGCAGCGATTCCAGTGGTCACTCCAGGGGATCAGCAGCTGCAACTCTTGGGCTCCCTGGCTGGCTGTGCCACTCACTTGCTGAGTGACCTTGGGCAAGTCACCTTCCCTCCCCATGCCTCAGCTCACAAAGGGCAAAGCAGCTTTTAGAGTTAAAGCTTGCGACACACTGAGTGGCTCAGGCTCTGCCTACACTTATACAGACACCACTTGCATAGCCACACAGTTCAGGAAGAGGCTCTGGCAGTGCAGACAAGATCCAGCAGTGGGGAGGCAGCGGAGAAAGACTTTGGCAGCGCCTCACTGTCAGAGCACTTTACTGCTGTGGGGACAGGCTCTGGCAGAAGGGAGGTGGTGGGACACTACACTGCTAAGAATAGCGGTATAGATGAGGGAGGCCCTGGTTGGTCAAGTAATTCATATACCTTGGGGGTCCAGGCACACAGAGCATGCTAATCTACCCATCTAAGCCAGGGCCTCCCTCACCACATACCTTGACCTTCTGCAGAGTCAGTCTCCACTGTCAGAGCAGTAAGTTTGAATTGAATAGAGCTCCAATTCAACCTGCTAACACCAGCCCTGAAAGTGGCATAACACTAAGGTCAAAACCTACAATTCAAATTTAGGTTGCGGTAGCCAGAGAGTAGTGCTAATCTTGATTTTTCTGTTTTTCCAGTCTGCTGCACTATAGCAACATAGCTCCTCTCCTGCCTGCAGCACTAGAAAGTTCACTGAATTCCTCTCTCTGCATGCATCACTGTGCCTCTCTAGAAAAAGCACAGAAAGCTTTTCCTGTGTTTTTTCTCTTTAGAGAAGAGGGGAGAGAGAGTCAGCAGAAGGTGACTGCCTCCCCACAAATCCTGATGACCACACCCACAGTGCAATGGATTTCAAGGAGTAACTGAACAGTGGAGACAGGAGACCCCAGCAAGGAATCTGCCAGGTGATCACTCGTGTTTGCCTTCTGGAATTCAACAGCCTGAAATCAAATTACAATCCCACCCTCAGTGCAGACAAGCCCTAACGGTAACTTCAAAGTTATTCAAGGCAGCTATATACAATGGAATTTGGGCAAATTGCCATGACTAAAATCCCTACTCTTGTCAAAAAGTGCTGTGGGTTCTTTATTGATGAGAAATGCTCTTCACCTCTGATTTAGCACATACGGGAAGTGTGGCATGTGCAGCAGCCTGGGTGGGCCACTGGCCTGGCCTGGCCTGGGCAGAAAACCACTTGTGGATACATCCTCACCCATCAATGTCATTTGCTGCAGTAGTTTCACATCCAAGTACTGACCAGGCTTATTCACACGCATGGCTTGGGAGAGCTGAGGTGCACCTCTTTGGACAGCAAAGCTGACCTACGTGCCTACTCTGTGCTATTCCTGCATTTCAGGATATACATGTTCCTTTGCTTTCTCTTTTCTGCATTTTGTCAGAATGGCAATAGGAAAGTTTGAGGCTGTATTGTAAAGTGTTTTCTGTGACACACTGCACGATTTCCCTACTGTTCATAGCAGTGTGAGAATGAGTTGCTCATTTAGCCATTAACTGGATTTGCCGAATTGGATTTTTTTTATTGTTACTTTTCTCTTTAATCTCCCAGTCAGTTGAGACATTCTTCATTACAAAATCATACACCAGTGACACGCAAATCACTGCCAGAGGGTCTGATGCAAACCCAGTTTCCACTAAAATAAGACTAGGCCAAGCACCCCTCCTTAACCATGCCCACACGTTCACCTGAGTGTGTGTGTGTGTTAATTCAGGGAGCTATTTCATTCAGTTTAACATCAGAAGGTAATGAAATGCTGTCTAATTGCTAACAGTCTTTAGAGGGAATCTGCTTTTTAACCCATTTTCATGATCTGAATGGAATGCCCTCTGCCCCCTTCAGTCCCCCAGTAAGCCCTTGCAAAACCACAGGAAATTACTACGAGGATGTTTCTTCCAACCCAACATGAAGCAATTGGATTCCAAGCTATTTAATGCATGCACAAAATGCCAGAACAAAACCCAGACTCGAGCACTCCATCCCGTCTAACAAGATGAGTGCTCATTACATTAGCCAGTTCAGTGTTTCTTAGTCTGACCTTCTAGATAATTTCGCATAAATGTAACTATCGGATGAATGGTTCTCACAAACAAGGCTGTCTCCAATGGTTCCATTGGGACATACAGCTAAGGTAACACTGTGATTGTTATGGTCAGCATTAATGATGGTGACTTGCAGAAGTCACTGTCCCGGAGGCCATTGGCAACCCCCACGCCAGTCCTCAGGGTGTTGCTCTTAATGAGTCACAGCAAAGCCAATGTTCCTTTCCAACCACAGAAGAAAAAGAAGTGGGAGTCTAGGACCCAAACACAATTCAACCATAAACACAGTGGCCTGGCCTGGAAAGTGGCATTTAAGGGGTAGGGTGAGGCAGGGAGCCATTTGGGTTTGTTCTTTAAAACTGGAGTTTCACTGTTAACACCATCACAAGGGTCATGTCATGCAGCCAGACACTCCCCTTTCAATACTTCCCTAGCTGGCATGGTGCCTGAGGGGGCTCAGACCGGTGTGGTTCGTCTGTTGGCTTGGTTGTTGTGCAAGGACTCCTTGAACTCTTTGGGGATGGAGTTATGGACCTGTAAAAAAGTATGATCCCGCTCTGAGTTGAGCAGTGTCCCCATGGTCACCTTGGAAGGATCCCTGGAGAGGGTGAACATGGAGATGTCAGTGGAGGGGATGGTGCTGAACCCTTTGCTGACCGGAGACATATCCCTGGACCTGGGCTCTGTGGAGCGGGAGCTGGATCTCCTGCGGAACCGGTATCGGTAAGTTGGGAGGCGAGAAAAAGCTGACTTCTTCAGCAGCTCGGTGTGGGACTTGGCACGGATCTGGCGGTGTTTCTCAATGTACATGTGCACGGCGATCACCCCCACCATCTCAGCGACAATGAAGGACAAGGCTCCAAAGTAAAAGGACCAGCCATACGAGTAACTCTTCTTGGAGTCGCTCTGCCCAGGGTCCCCAGCATTTGCAGAAATATAGACTATAATCCCGATGATGTTACTGAGACCTTGGAAAGAGGAAGAGAGAGGGGGGCTCCTTTTACACACTCCATAAGTACCTGGGCTAACAGTCACCTCTAACCCATTTAGAGCAGGCCAGAGGCCAAGCACTAGAGCCTATCAGAACATCTCCCACTCAGTGTATTCCCATTACAATAGACTGGTTTGGCAAAGCCGAAACATTGTGTGAAGACGTATCGGTTTTGATGAGATTTCTGAGGTGCTGGGCTCCCTGGCCACATCTGACCAGACCATGAGAGGTGACTCCCAAGCCAGACTCTCACCATCTGGAAATGGGGGTTGTGACACCATTTTGTCTCATGAAAGCATCTGGTGCAGAATGAACACGCATTTGGAAGCCTCCAAAGTTGTCACAGAACAGAATAGTCCTACTGGGCCTACCACTAGTCAGACCCCAAGCAGCCTGAGTGAAAGCCCCATTCATGCTGTCTTCTAGAGAAAATGGCTTCTTCTGGACTGGATGAATACCGCAGAGCCGGGAGGGGACTGTAAGACCTCCCCATGTTTGTTTCTGGTCTCTTGAGTTCAGGCTCAGCCTGTCCCAAATCCAGAGGGCCATGCCTGTTGGCAAGTGCATTTATCTTCCCTTGCCTCAGGATTTCTTGGTTCTGGCTTACACTCTAAGAGCTGAAATCTGGCCCAGGGTGCTGCTCCCTGAGTGGAAGCAGGGCACTCTAGGAAGCTTCAGCAGGTTTCTTCTAGCATGTGTCTGTCTGCTCCCCCCTGCGGCATGGATATATCCACAAGACAGCAGAGCCGGGGAGGTACAAAAGGAGCCTTTCCCCCAATTAGCTGCCCAAAGCTGGGGGAAGACTGCCTCTCCACGGTGCCTCCTGCAGGTCACCACAGAGGGGTGTGATGCCCCATGCCCTCAGGAGGGTCAGTAACAGTGTGAGGACATGCAATGAGGGTCTTTTCTGAACCAAGCCTCCAGCTTTCTAGGTCTCTAAGTTCCTATGAGTGTGCATGCAAGCGAGAGACAATAATTGCTCCCGGCCTTTTGATTTCTAACAAGTCTGTAGGTTTCATGTGGGAGCTGGGCAATTTTTGCCTTGACAGCAGAGCAGGAATGGGAATGCCAGAGGCTGGAACAAGGCTGAGCTGCTTGCATTTGTATTTACTCAATGAATCGATTTCGATTAACGTGCCGTCTCTGTTGTTTTCTCATCTAATCACATGCTCCTGTCAGCCAAAGAAAAGAAACCGATTTCTCTCTTTGGGCAAAAACCAAACAAAACTTCCTTGAGACTAAGACATGGTCACAAAGTTATAGCCAGAAGAGAGTCACCCAGGAGGGACCTGCTGTCCACAAAAGGTTCAGCTGCCTCTGAAAATTGTAACTTCCCACACTCCTTGTGCCCAGATTTCCCAGCTCAGCAATCACAACAAGAGCCAGCTTTTCAAAATTACTCAGCACCCAGCAATGCCCATGGTGACCCAAAACTCAGCCCCCTGTCTGCTCAGCCTGGCTGCAAATTAGGCTATTTTGGTGCTTACATGGGAGCTGTAGAGATGTGCTTGTAGAAGACTGTGATTTAGAGACATGCCCTAGCACGGAACAGCATTGTGTGAATGGGGAGATTCACCCTACATGGCTGCTCCCAGCAGGGCACCTGGGAATCGCTCCCATCTCCGTTATCATTCAATTTCTCACTCATTCAATACTTTGGTCTTCAGTAAACCCTCAAGATCAGTACATGCTGTCAGCAGTGGGATTTGAACCCACACCTCCGTACAGAGGCGGATCTTTAATGAACCCTTAAGAGCATTACAGGAGCCAAGCTCTTTGGAAATCAGACTTGCAGGAATGCAAAGGAAAAGCCTGTGGTGCTGTCTCAACTGACTTGGGCACATAGGGGTTGAGCCACATGGTTAAAATATCCAGAGGGATAGCCACAGTAGTCTGTGTACAGCAAAAACAACTTAGAGACTAACAGATTTTTTCAGGCATAAGCTTTCATGGGCTGCAACCCACTTTGTCAGAAGCATCTGATGAAGTGGGTTGGAGACCACAAAAGCAGTTAGTCTTTAAGGTGCCACAGGACTTTTGGGATTGATAGCAGCAGAGAGGTTCCCACTCCAGCCAGCTACAGCCCAGGTTCTGCAATGTGGCAAGGTGGAGGGTCTCTTGGAGCCCAGTTTCCAGCTTCAAGCAAGAACATCTGCACTGCTATTTTTAGCCCTGCAGTGTGAGCCCAGATCACACGGCCTGGATGCTGAGCCTTGGTACCATGGATTCCTCTTTTCAGTGTAGACATGCCCTCAGTTCGGGGTTTGAGACCCATGGAGAAGTTGGCCCATGTTGCGTCAACCCACCTGGAAGAGGAGGGCATGCTTTTGGGAAGAGTCCCAAGGAGCTGCAGGGACAAGGGATAAGTTTTTACAGCCTGTCACAGAACTCAAGAGGTAGGTTAAAAAGTCAGCCCTGGGAAGATGATCTTTCAGAACTCATTGTGCTAAACACCAAGGGTTATTTCCACAGAAACCTATTCAATACCTGAAGAGCCCCATTATTTTAATCCCCACCAGAGGCTTTAGGGCTTTTCCATGAGCGACATAGCAGAAACTGGGGGCACAGAGTCTTTCGCCTCGGTGGTTCAGCAGTTCAAATCCAGACAAAGTCAGTGGTGTCCCAACTTTGCTGCATTACAGCTCAAAAGTTACCTCACTGGGAACCTCGGCCGAGTGGCCAAGCACAGAGTAGGCCATTCCCCTTGTGCCAAGGTAGAGGCAGACCAGTAGGATGCTGCATGGGGCCATGAGAGATACTGGTGTGACACTCATTCTGCGCCTGCGCTGGGGATCGAGGGTTAAGGACCTCACCTGGGTCCTCAATTGCTAGGAACTCCGTGGCTGTACGGAGAGAGGAGAGCTGGACAGGAATGCCAAAAGCCCTACCCACACCCATGTACCTGAGCCCCATACTTTAAGAATCTTTCCCAATCTCCATGGTCACTTCCTGCCACCCTTAGGCACCACCCCCCAACTCACTGACTGAAAAAGCCACAATCTCCAACTCCTTTCCAACCTCTCTCTAAGGACCATTTCTACCACAGGGCCCCCATAATTGCTATCCTACAATGGCCAGACCCATGGCCAGTTGGCAACATGACCATATTAGTCCAGCTGGTTTATTCATGCCTTTAAATACACCCCCTCAACCCTGTGACTTGCAATCAAATACACCACCACACTCTCCTGGGCCTTCTGGTTGCTTGTGCCACCCAATTCGTGTGCCTTGTCTTAAGTTTCAAGATTCTTGGGGCAGAGACTGCATCTCATCATTTACCGGTGCAGCGTGCAGACAAACAGGGCCCCAGTCCTGGTGGCGAGGCCTCTGTGGGCTACCACCATGCAACTTCCTAGCTGTTGTGAGTTGGGGGTGGCACTTACCTGCTGAGACAAAGAAGATGCCGGCACTGAGAATCACGTTGTGTTTGCTCTTGTAGAATTCGCTGGCAGCCACGCACAGGCCCCCAAAGAACAACAAGGTCACGCTTAGGATAGGGAAGATGCTGGACGCCCTCACGGCACCTGGTGGGTGGAGAGAGGAGAAAGGTACAAATCCATGAAGCCTTGTCAGTCATCACTGGCATTGTCACAGGCAAGTCCCCGTAGAAATGCACGTGCAGCTCCTTGGCGATTTAGATGCTAGTGATGGAACAGCTAGGTGATGGGAAGGCTGGCACCTCTGGTGAACCACTAGCGCTTGAGCCTGCCCCTGTTAAAATCAATGGTAAGACTGATAGCATCAGAGACTTGTCAGGCTGAAAGGACCTCAACAAGTCCTTTAGTTCAGCTCCCCCTGCACTGAGGCAGGGCCAAGTAAAACCAGGACATCCCTGCCAGGTGTTCATCCAACCTGTTCTTAAAAACCACCAGTGACAGGGATTCCACAGCCTCCCTGGGATGCCCATTTCTATATTTAATTACCCTGAGAGTTAGGACTCTTCCCTAAAAATCTAATTTCCATTGCCCTTGCTGCAAATTAAGCCCCCTGCATGTTGTCCAGCTTTCAGTGGCTACAGAGAACAACTGACCACCGTCCTCTTTAGAGCATCCCTTCATATATCTGAAGGCTTATCAGGCCTCCCCGTTGTCTTTTCTGTGCAAGACTAACCATGCTGAATTCTTCTGAACTCTTCCTCCTAGACCAGCTTTTCTCAACTTTTGGTTATTTTTGTTAACCTCCTCTGGACTTTCTCCAGTTTGTCCACATCTTTCCACAAGGATGGCACCCGGGGCTGGACACAGCCATCGAGCTGGGGCCTTACCAGCGCTGAGTAGAGCAGGCCAATTAGCTCCCCTCTCTCACATACGTCCTCCTGCTAATAAACTCCACGACTCCCTGATGCTGTGCCAGTCTGGTATGAGACAGAGCAGCTGAGAAGTTGCTCTAACTACCGTATGCCACGGAGGGTGCTCAGGCCAGCAGAATATCACTGTACTACAGTACCCTTCTCTGGGCATGATCGGGTGGGGGGCAGTCAGTGCAAACGCTGAGGTCTCCACCAGGTTAATGCCAGAGGAGAGTTCTCTGCAAAAGTGACTCCCTGTTTGCTACTTCTGTTCACAATTTGGCCCTTTGCACAGCTTGTGCAGCCCTGGAATAGCTCTGCAGAGAGACAAAAGCCTGGACATGCCTTGCAACCCTCAGCCGGCACTGCCAACCCCGGCCATTCTGAACCCTGAGTCTAGCCTCTCAAATCATGAATTTGTCTTATAAATCATGAGGTTTCAGAATGAACAAAACCAGGTTCTTTATCTGCCTCCTGGACTTTGAGTCTTAGGGGTCATGTTTTCCAGCTTTTCCCCCAAAACCATACAGGGCTAGAAACTTACCTTTTGATTTTAAACAGAAAGCTGGGATTCTGGTATATTCACATGACTCCAAGTGCTGGGGCTTTAGGAAAAACACCAACTTGCATAAGACTGGGGATAACGTTGTGAGACTAGCAGTACTGCCAACCCCAAGCATTTAAAAAACATGGGTCAAAACCTCCCCCAAATAAAGAATATAGAGATTTTACCAAAGAATACATTTGGAATTCTTTCTGTTTGCCCACCCTGGGTATTCAAGCCATGCTTTCCAGCTTTTCTCCGACAGGGTGACCAAAGTTTACAGTAGTCAAAATAAAAAAAAATCTAAGACATTCAAACATGACTCCAGGAGCTGAGGCTTTAAAACAGAAACACCATTTCCCCTCTTTAATTCTGTTCCTGAAAAGCTCTTAAGCCAAGCCACTTCAGTATCAGTTTTGGAGACATTAAGCCAAGGCTGTTACAGAAAACAGGTCTTTTTGCCTTTTCTAATTGGACTCACAAAGGTTTAGGCCTCCAAAATGACTGTCAAAGTTAATTAATTCATCAAATTACTATCTGCTGCTAAAGAAAAGGCATTTAATGAAATGTGCTCAGGTCTGGGGTTCTCTTCTTCCCATTAAGTACTTTAAAATAAGCCCAGGGAATACAGTGCAGTGCCATTAAAATGCAGTTCTCAGGATTTTAAAATAGGCTTTTTCTTTTCTTTTCTTTTTTAAATGGGGGGGGGGAGAAGTTAAAAGCTAAGCTGCTAAAATTAAAATCCAATGCCATTAAGCACTTCCCGCTCTGAAACAGATGAGCAGAACTGCTGGCATTCACAGAGTGTATGCATTGAGAAACAGGTGGAATGAGAGTGAGCAGACAGAGGCTGCACCGCAGTCCAGAGTCATTCAGCCATGGGCAGAGACACAGCACATGGCGTTGGCACCACTATTCAGCCCCAGCTTTCATCACTCTGCCCAGGGCTGAATTCATTCTCCCTGGTAAGATGTCTACATGCTGTGCTAACCGGAACCCTAGAAAATTCACAAGATAAGGAGAAAATCTCTCCCCAAACTGGATCTGAGAAGGGGGCTTGCTCCTTGTGTTGCTTGCCAGCAATGCTGAGGTTTCATGGGGTTATTTCAATCCCAGCCTCCCACAGCTCTTCTCTCTGTCTGACTTCTCTCCCCGGAGGCAAGGAGATGCAACAGAGAGATGCAAATATCTCTAAGAGCAGCACTTGCACCTGTTGATATGTTTTTTATTTATTTAGAAAGGAGTTGTTGAAATTAACCTCTTGCAATGTTAGTTTGGTTTGTGTGTGTTTGCAGGTGTGACATGTGCCTACATGTGCTCTTGTGCATGGGAGGTTGGCATGCATGTGTAGGTGTTTTTGTGGCACATGAACATAGGTACCATGTTTCTTTGCAAATGTGAGTGCACATCTTTCTGTGAGTTTGTATGTACCTTTGTTGTATGCATGTCTGTCCATTTGCACATTTGAATTTCTGTTTTCACTTGCACATGTCTGTGAAGGGATATGGCTCCTTCTCTCAGAGTAACAAGCAAGGAGTCCTGTGGCACTTAGACTAACAAATGTATTTATCGCATGAGCTTCTTTGGGAGAAAATCCCTCATCAGCTCATGTCCTCTATTAGGTGCTTTTCATATAAAAGTCTCTTAGTTTGCTAGATTTCTGGCTCAGGTGAGTGGACAAGCTAGAGGGTCCTGCATTTCCTAGAAGGTCTGACTGGTCTCTTTGCAAATCCAAATGACTGCTATTGACAATATACATGGCAGAGGCGTCAAATCCTCACTCCAGTGAATGCCAACAATTTCCAGAGATTGCTGAGGAAAAAGGACACAAAGGAGGAGAGGAATCGTAAAAATCATCTGGCAGCAAAACTGCAAGGACCTAGCTCCTGATTTGCAAAGACCTGCAGGCATCCTGAGAGCTGAGGATTTTGGACATCTTACAGGACTGGACCTGGGAAAGTGCAGGACAGATCTGAAAGGGGATCAAAAGAGATAGATGCTTAAAGATGCTTGTCGGGTGTGACATCATTACACAAGCAAACAAAGTGCCATTTACGCTGTGCAGAGGGGGCATGAAACATAGGACGTTTCAGTGATCTGCCTCTATAATCAGAGAGCAAGAACCACTGATGTTTGCTCAAGCAGCAGAAAGCACAGTTTCTGGCCAAGGACAGGCATCACAGGCAGCGTCACAGAGGGCGGGAGGAGAGTGTCTGTATATTATGGAGTAAAAGGAACAGCCAGAATTTGGGGGTTGGGGAGTCACCATTTTAGGGAGTGCTGGCATTAACTATTTCATACCCTCCGCTCTCTTTCTCTTGATTGTTATTGCTGCTGCCATCACCCTAGGATCTGAGTGCACTCCTGGAGGCAACAAACAGAATCATGCTGGGCCAGAACAAGCGGAGCGTGGACACAGACTTACGTAGGAGGTACTCGGCCGTGTCTTGCTCGTAATCCGCATCTTCTGGGAAATGATCGATTTTTTTACAAACTCCTCGGAATGTTCCTATGGAAACACAAACCCATTTGAAGCATCAGTGATGTTTCCCAGAGCTCTCCAGATGGCTCGAGAAGGGTTTAAACCCACTCTGGGGATGAGCAAAGAAGGCAGAATGGAAAGTCTACAAAGCCATCGCCCCCACTACACACTGCGGCCATCTGGCCAGCTTCCATGTGGGTTTAACACCAGCAGTGGAGCTACCAAGGGAGGTGGGTTCTGGAGCTGCCTAGGTGGCCAGTGCCTGAGGATTTGACTGTAAAACTTCTCCCCTCTGTCTAGGGCAAGGGACAGCAACCCAAAAGATATGAAGAGCCATTTAAGAAAATTCCTTCAATACCCAAGTGTTTTGAGAGCCACAACGGGTTGGGGATCTGGGCCAGGATGCTTGCTGCAGGCTCCCCTGGTGGGGGGGAGCGGAGCTTGGCCCCCAGTAGCATGGGAAGCCCAGACCTTGGTGCAGGCCACCTTCAGGGTCCCCTGGTGGCAAGAAGAGACCTGGGGCTGCAAGGGGGCAGCCAAAGAGCCGCATGAGGCTCAGGAGCTACAGGCTGCAGACTCCTGCTCTAGGGCTTGGTCCTGGAGGCAGCCTCCAAAATCTGGTGTCTTCTGTCAATAGACCAGGCTACCCTGGTACCTCACCAGGCTACCGATGCACTGCCCTGACCAGTAGGAGATAGGAAGTCTTGGAAATTCCTGGTCACATTGCCTGGTCATTGCTTCCCCAGGTAACACAGCCTTCTGTGCTACAAAGAGCAGCATCTGTTGGCTCTCTTGAAAACCTTTGCTTTATTCACGGCCATGTTCTGTTCTGCCATCCAGGGGAATCAGCCCTAACAGCACTGAGGGGACAGGATGTGCTGCGACGGTGGCGAGTCCCTAGTGCAGTGCCATGCACTGGACTCTCTAGAAGAGGATTCAATAGAAGATGATATTTGGAATCACAGCCCCCATGGGCATGCAAACTCCCCCCTCTTCCAACACGCTCATTGAAGCCCGGCTGCCTCGGCCTCTCTGGACGTGCTGCACCTAGCACCCCAAACTGCTGTGTTTCACAAACACCTCCAGACCTAGGCATGACTGTGGCCACCACAGCAGCTGTAAGCTGGCTCTGGAAAAGAGTGCTGGGTAACGATCCACGTGTAAGATCCCCCTAACGCTAACCAATTGTTTTATGAAGTCCGTCTCTTCCCTCCCCAGCGCCAATGCTCATGTGAGATCATCAGCCCAGAGGCTACCTGGCTGGCTGGAGATCTGTGAGCCTGGTAAGGGTTTTCTGCACTGTGTCTGATTCCCTTGAATTCACATTGCTCATCCACATCCAGGAACACTGCCCTGACGTTGTTTCCCCTGGAGGGAAGCCTGTCAGCTTCCGGTTTCAAAGTCACAAATTTGACACCTTCCCACTTGCCTTCCTTGCTCTACCTTTGTCACCTCCACAACAGCTGAACAAGCAGATGGCCACATTTGGGCAGTGGAGTGAACAAGTAATAACCCAACGGCTCTGTGTTTTCCCTAGGTTTCCAGTCCATTTGGTGGGGGTCGCTGGCTCCTGGGAGTAGTGGAGTTGAACATCAGAACTTGTCACTTTCTGAAATTACACATGGACTCCTGCTGTGCGAATGCACCTGTCTGCTGCTATTTGTTGTCAGCCATCATCTGCTACTTAGTCATTATTGATCAAGGCTGGATTTGGACCAGGAAGGAAAGTTTGCTTTCTCTTCAGCAAGCCCCCAAGCCAGAGCAGAAATCGGAGTGATCACGTTCTGTACGCCAGTATGTTTGGATATCGTCCTGTTCTTTGCTTTCTGCCTCATCCCGTTCCTACTCTCTGGGGTATGGTTGCCATGAGCTGGGCATCCCACCCCCATGGGGGAAGGAAGCAAGTTGGAAGGCGTGCTGGGAGCCGTTGGGGCTGAAAATTGCAATATAAAGGTAGGCTGCTCTTATTTCTTCTGATAATCAAAGGACCGCTGTCTTTATGGACCTCCTAAGGGATTCAGCTGGTCAGTGCAATGGCTCTAACCTGGGTGCTCTGCCCTCTGTCCAGCCAGCAATGGTGCAGTGTTGCTCTGGGATCTGTTCTCACCCTTATTGCTATTCAGCAGTTACGTACTGCCTTTGGCCAGTGTTCAGTTGAGCCTTGCTTTCCTCCCTGTGTGCATACTCATGCTCTCATCTCTAAAGCTAGCCAGTGCAAAAAATGCTGCTCCATACTGACATACTGTCCGATGGACAGAAGGACACAAATGCACATTCGTTTTCTTCTCTTACACTCAAAGCAGGACAGGCAACAACGGGCTCCCACTGCCCAGCTGCTTAGGAGAAATATTTCATTTGGTTTCTGATGAGGTCCCTTCCAGCCCTATGATTGATTGATTGATTGATTGATTGATTGATGGAGAATCATTCAATGCATCTGCAGCCCTTTAGCTCCACGTTCTCTCCCTGGACCAGAAAGCCCTCCAAGTTGTTAGGGCCTATGTTACCACTTGGGCTTCAGCCCAGATGCTGTGCACATCTGATTCTGGGAGGTTAGCATCACCTCTTTCCAGGCTATAGTCCTGAAATGCTCTGAAAGATAACCCAGAACAGACACTCAGTTCCAAGCTGCTGATAGCACAAAATGCATCTGCCCAGACACTGGAGCTCAAAGATTTCAGCACCTCTTCACAGCCTGGCTTCTCTGCCTGAGCTACCTTCCTGGAAAGAGGAGCATCTCTGATACTGCTGCTGATTTACACACACACAGTGTGACTGGACAGACAGATGAGGTCTACTAGAGATACAGGGAAACCTACCTGAGTAAAATAAGGTCTGGGCCAAACCTTTGTCTAAAATGCAGAACTCATTCCCATCTCCAGCTGCTTCCCTGGCGCCCCAGAGAAAGTAGCTGTGAATGTCAGAGGGAGCAGGACAGAGGCGTGGAAAAGAAGCTACCAGAGGAGAGACGGACCTCACAGGACACATTTTAATCTTGGTTACACGGGAGCACCTGAGTGCAGGCGCTTCCAACAGCAGCAGAAAGGCTTTTGTCATCAACATAGTTAAACTGCCTCTGTGAGAGGTGAAATCTATGTTGATGGAAGAATTTTTCCATCAAAATAGCCATGGGTTTAGGTCAAGCTAACTGTTGCACAGGGCAGGGCACATCATTTTCCAAAGCTATGAGTGATGTAATTAGGTGGATCTATTATTTAGGTGATCAGGCCACAGATGCCAATCCAGGTAACATCAGAGGAACTGAAATCAGGATCCCTTTAGAGCTGGTTGAAAAAATTCCCACAAAAGTTCTTGTCACTGGAATTTGCTGGTTTGCCAGAAATCAAAATGTTTCACAGGAACAGTTCAATTTGAGCTAAGTTTCTCTTTAAACCAAGACAGCTTAAGTGCCTGCTTGCCAGGCACACTTACTTTGGAAACCTGCCTGGTTTCCAGCCAGCTTGCTTGCCCAGATCCCTGGCAGTGTATCTGATGGGATCTGCACACCTCAGAGTTTCCATGGCTTTGGATCAGCCCACCAGGCAGAGGGCCCCATGGGCAAGTGTCTCAGGGCTTCCAGGCTTGCCACGTGGAGGGAGGACTACCCTTGAGCCAGGCCTCTGTTCCTTTCTGCAGGGAATTTAGAAATACTGGGGTTTTATTCCAAATTGGAAAGAAACATTGAACTCCTTGCTGAAAAAGAATGACCTGTCTTTGCTCCATTCTACTCCTCTGCTTAATATATAAACCTACTGAGATTTGCAGAGATTAGCCTCCAGCATCCCAATCCAGCCCAGCACTCAAGCAAGTGCTTAATTTGAGGAGTCAACTAGGACTGCTCAAGTGCTTAAAAAATCAAACATACGCATAAAAGCTTTGCTGAATCTGGGCCAGGAGGAGCACCCAGGGCTCCTTGTATATCTCAGGCTCCTCCAGTTTGCCACTGGTGTAACTCCACTAGTTGCAGTGAAGTTACTCTGGATTTACACCCAGAGTAACTGAGATCAGGGGCATCAGCCCTATAAAAAGGGAGAAGCAGGGTTCGTAAGTCAGTCTGCCTGGGGAGCTCGAGGGAGAAGGACCTCTCCCTAGCTGGCTGGCTGTGGGAATCAGCCCCACAGAGAGCTCCCACTGCAACACTGGGAGCTGAGCAGGAGCCAGGGTTTCTGAAGACAGACAGACAGACACATACACGGCAGCAGTGACTGGAGCAGCTGTCCAGAGGCAGGGGCCCAGAAGGGGACAGCGGCTGGACTCGGCATGGTGAGAAGCTGCGCACGACTGGGGCTGCAGGGAAAATGGCCCAGGGAGTTGACTGTGGAGAGGACTGGAGGGGGGCAGAGTTCTCGAGGAGGCACTTAGGATCCCTGGGCCAAGGCCTGAAGAAGTGGGTGGGCCCAGACCCGTCTTCACTACGGCAGTATGCCAGGAGCTGCACGGAGCTTTCAGGTCATTAACAGTTTTTAACTAGTGGCCAGGAGTCACGAGCGGGACAGTACCCCAGAAGGGTGGACTCGAGGACTTAGCTGGAGGACTGAGACCCAAGAAGCGAACTCGGGACAGGAGTCCGGCATGCAGAGGGGGAGCACTGACCACCTGAAGGGGACCACTTGAGCAACTCCCCAGAAACACCACCAGGAGGTGACCTCCCGGTGGGTCACGTGCCGTAAACCACTACAGGTGGGGAAGGGGAGCCTGTCCCAGGAACTCTGGAGGAGCTAAAACATTCGGTGGCCTCCAACTTAGTTTCTGGGAAGAAGTTTTCTTTTAGCAGCAAAATGGAGCCATTTCTCCCTGAAGTCCTGGATGCTTATTCTGGCTCTCAGTCTCCACCATACTGCGGGGGCTCAGCTCCCTCCCTCCCCTGCCAGCATGGTGGTGGCTGTGCTGCACAGGGGGGAAAACCGAAGATGACTCACGTGTACAAACATGGTATTTCAGGGGCTCAGCTGCACTCTGTGGGATGTGAATGCAAGAGCAGCACAGAAGTGGTGTTGGCTAGGATTATGGAGGGATGAGTTTTCTGAAGAAATCAGAGTCTTGCCTGTGGGGAGGAACGGGAAAGGGAACGAGTGTTTTGGGGCAGGAACGCAGCAAGATGAGCTCCTGCCAAAGCCAACAGGTGACTGGGCCATCAGCCAAGCAGATCACCAGACCATGTGTTGTGACACAAGATACCACAGAGGGAATTTAAGGCACTAGTAGGTCCTGGCCATGCCCACTACAATGCAAAGCCTGCTGGAGCTATGCTGCGAGGTCCCTTCCTTCATGCTGCTCCTCCCTGGCCCTGTGCATGCAGTATTTACTCACTCCTAGGTTTACGAGGCACTGCAGGGAGAGACCCAGGTGCCATAATGGTTCAGAGCAGCTGCAATGATTCCTGCTTGGGTGACTCTCGCTGCAACAGCAAGAAAACATAGCACTTGTCTCCAGAGCACGTTACCAACATTACACAGAACTCTAGATAACACTGTGGTCCTTCTGGTTGCTAACATTAGCCCCATCGACACCAACAGGGGAACTGAGGCACAAGGTACAACTTACCCAAAGGACCCCACAGGGTGTCAGTGACAGAGGGAGGGCTAGAACACAGGAGTTCCTGCTTCTCATTCCTGTGTGGGGACCTCTAAGCCATTCCGAAAGTGCGTTTACACACTCTCTGCACACCCCAGAGGCAGTATTATCTCGGGGGAGGGTGTCGGCCTGGGTGTCAGGGGACCCGAGTGCTACTTTTGGCTCTGCAACTGATCTGCCAGATAATCTCAGGAAAGTCACTCCCACGCTCTACGCGTCCACTTCCCCTTCTCTGTTTCTACTCCAAACTCTTCAGTGCACAGACTCTCTTTCAGCACCTGTCTGTACAGCACCTAATACAGGAAGCCCATCTCACCCTAGTACAAATAATAAATAATTACAAAACAGCAGCCAGTAAATTTAAGGACAGGAGCAGCAACATCAGAAAGGCAATCTGAGAGCAGCAATGACCGTCAGCCAGAAATTCTCTGGGTTTACTGTAGACCCCTTCAAATGCAGCCCACACCCGCAGGCCTCAGCCCTTCCTCCATACCCCTCATCCAAATACAGTCACCCCCGCCAGCCCAAATTGGCACCAAACATGCAGCAAGACCCCATGTTCGCTCTCCACAAGCTGAGGTTTCTGTCAGGGTCGCTGTCCACCATGGCCTTTGAGTCTATACGGGCTTACATTTCCCCTCTGGTTATTTTCCTGCCTTCATGCACCAGCTGTGCTGGGGCCACTATAAAGTGAGAGCTGTTTTTGCTGCATGTCAGACGCTAAATGATGGAAGTACAGGGAAGGGACCAGGCCTCCCTTTATTTCATTCTCATCCACAGCTTCTGGAAGCAACAAAGTTTATGGAAACCAAACTGATGTGCTAAAGTATATGGATGCTTCCACCTTCCACGCAGCTGACTGTGCAGCCCTTTTGCTCAATCCCCTTCTCATACAGCAACGCCCTACCATGTCCAGTCCTGCCTCCCTTCCAGCTGTGGTAGTGGAAGGAGAGGAAATCCCCAGCAACCCAATGTCCTGAGCTGGAAACAGGGCACCAGCCTTGCCCAACAGCCCGGACTGAGAGGGATGCCCTGGCTAAGCAGCACCAGCAGCAGAGTCATTGCTTGGTAGGGACTGTCTGCATCCCAGCATCCGTAGGCAGGGCTGGAGTCCATCATCCCTGTTCTCACAGCAACAGCAGAGACGGGGGCAAGCCACACTGGGCTCTTGCCCTGCAGCATCTGTTGCCACGTCACTTCTGCTGTGGGACTGCAAAGGACGAGCGTGGCCGTGAGCAGGGCTGCTGGGGTGTGGGCTGGGCAAGATGAAATGAAGCGGGTGGTGCTTTTGGACATGCCCCTTGTAGGCTGAGCCCTGTCTGGGGGCTCCCAAGCAGACATCAGTTGCGTTCACAACATGGCGCTCTAGGAGCCTGGTGACATGCTCAAGGGTGTGTTAAGTCCCTGGGCAACAGCTAAACTTCCACGCTGCTTTCAGGGTGGCTGGAGGAGACAGAAGTCAAGCCCCTGGTCCACATCCACTTGCCTCCACAGGGGAAGCCCCATGCCAGAGAGAAGCAGACACTAAGCAACCGTTTCTATCTGTGAAGAGGTGCTGGCCTGGCTTGTGGCACTCTGAAGGGACTGTGCTAGCTGGGGGCTGTTTTGAACAGCTGCTGGTAAAATGCAGATTTATGCAAATAGCTAAGGAGGAGGCAATTTAGTTAGGAGTAGGAAAAAGCAAAATTAAATCTAGACCCAGGGAACTCCCCTCAAGTTCTTGGCCAGCACATCTCTGCATTAGGAGCTGATTTGGGATGTACCTCGCAAACGACATCTTCCAGCCCATGGCCAGCTTCGATGCTGGCTTAACACGTGCTGGCATGCAGCTCCCAAAGTGCAAGTCTAACGCGAGCCATGAGCACCAGAATGGGCTCTGGGGCTCGATCTGCTCCTGAAGTAGCGAGGCTTGATTTGGGGTTTGTCCACGGGGGGGAAGCAGACAGGTTCAGACCTCCACCTTCCCGAGCACAGCCCTGACTGGAGCCTTTCCTTCATGCCTCTCTGTGTCTCGGCATCTGCTCCCCTTCCCAGGCTGCACCCCTCTTCACAGCTCATTCAACAGCTTCATCTTGTGTCTGCAGGAGGGACTCATGGGCCAACATTTTCAAACCTAAGCACCTATTTAAGCACTTAAACACCAGGGCCTTGATTTGCAGAGGTGTTGAGTATCCCCAGCTCTCCCTGATGCCAATGTCTGAGACGCACAGGGACGCGATAGTGAGCGAAGTGCTACAGGTTGGGAGGTTCAGAGCACATGGAAGGAGAGGGTGAGCTGCAGTGACACAGGATAGAGAGGACTCCGTCTATTGTGCTGGTCCCAGTCTGCAGCAAGCCTGCTAGTTAACAGAAACCACGTGCATGGCTCTTTTCCTGAGCTGAGTCAAAGTGTGCATGCAATAACCAACAAGGGCTCAGCGCCACCCTGCCAGCCAGAGCTCGGCTCACTGCACAGCTCAGTACAAGCAGCCGGCTGGCTCTGACACCAACAGACTGGAGTGCCTTGCACAAGCAGCAAAGCGCCAGTGACATGGTACAGCAGGCACCACCTGCAGCCAGCCACGGTCAGAGGAAGTTTCCCATGCACTCACACTTGCGCCATCCCCCAGGCAGCAGGAACACACACAAAGCCTGGGACTGGCCAGCAGCCTCCAGCAGCAGGAATGAGGGTCTTGCAGAAAGCTGAAGCGCAGAGAAGAAGCAGGGCTGACCGAGGGGCCCTTTGATGTCAAAGGTAGCATGGGGCCAAAGCCCGGTGAACTTCCCCTCTGCAAGCTAGTGGAACGACTCCATGGGAAGCATCAGCAGCTGCTGTCAGCAAGGATCTCTCCCCCAAAGATGAGGTTTGTAACAAGGTGACTTAATTAACTGAATCTCCTGGCTCACAGGCAGCCATGCTCATGGCCATTCCCTTGAGCACCTATGCCCAGACTTTAACTGTTTGCTCACCAGGGCCCCCGCCACCCATTCAGTAAGGTTCATGAGTATTTTGCTTAGTATAAAGGTGTGCAAAGACTCGCAGATTTGGCTGTCCAACTAATGGAGTGAAACAAAAAGAGCTTCAAAGAAATGCAGCAAGACAGGCTTGCAGTGACCTGGCAGTGCCATTTAGGTTAATGGGAACATTTATTTGGTGCTTTTCATCTGTTGATCTCAAAGGGCTTTACTATAATTGTTTATTGTCACTTTGCCATACTAGAAAGTTTCCAAAGGAGCCATGTCACTATCCCCACTGCTGAGCTAGGGAAACCACATCTCAGATATGTATAGTAGAACTGGAAAGAGTACAGAGAACAGGAACAGAAATGATTAGGGGTATGGAACATATTTCATAGCAGGAGAGATGAAAATGACAGGGACACTTCATCTTGGAAAAGAGATCATAGAATCATAGACGACTAAGGAAGGATATGTTAAAGGTCTAGAAAACTGTGACTCGTGTGAGAAAGGTTCCAGAGGGGTTGCTGTGTTAGTCCATGTACAGCAAAAACAATGAGAGTCCTGTGGCACCTTGAAGACTGTGTGAAGAAGTGTTTATTTACCTCTTGTAACACAAGAGCGGGGGGTCACCCCATGAAATGATCAGGCATCAGGTTTAAAACCAACACCAGGAAGCACATCTTTACACAAGGCACAGACAGCCCAGGGAATGTGTTGCCAGCGGATGTTGTGAAGGCCAGAACTATAGCTGGGTTCAACAAAGAATTAGGTAAATCGATGGAGGATAGGTCCATCAATGGCTATTAGGCAAGATGGTCTGGGATGCAACCACATGCTCCAAGTGTCCCTAAATCCCAGACTGGTAGAAATTAGAACTGGATGATGGGATGGATCACTCAATCTCCGTTCCGCTAACTCCCTTTGAAGCACCTGGCACTGGCCACTGTCTGAAGACTGAACCCTGGGCTTGATGGGCCATCGATCTGATCCCATGTGGCTCTTCTTATGTTGGAAGAACTTTATTGTAGCTCCACATGCCCCTTGACACGTCTGCTGTACCCATGTGTGCAATCTACAGACATGTTGTGGCTGGGTATGGATGGGCACTTGTGGGCTGGGGCTGTGCATGCCCTATGAATACTGTGCCATTAAGTCGGGCTGGCATGACTGCTCTCAGAAAGCCAATGCCTTGGTGACACAGGCGAGATGTGCCAAGATCAAACATTGCTGTGTCAGCCTGAGCACTGATCAAAATCAGGGAACAGAAGAAATACTCTCAGAGCAATCACAGCTGCATAAGAGCTCAGATGTGAAGCATTCAAATTCAATCCAGAGTGTCAAAAAAATCCAAATTTTAAATGATGAGTAAATTCAAGGAATTTGTCATGTGTGCTCACACTGACCCAAATACACGCGCACACACACAGAATCTCAAACACACGCACACTCACTCAAAGATACATGCACATACATGCACACACAGAGGACAAAGCCCCCCAATCCAGCGCACACTACATGCACCTTGGGGCAGTGTATTGACATGCTACTTTCATAAATACATGTTCTGACCCCACACAACATATGCCCCCCCAGCATATGTATGCATACGCACATTGATTACACCCCTTACACACCATCTACACACTGATCAACTACACTCTCCCCCACCACACCCACACCCAGAGGCGCATTGGCTGTGTGCAGAGTGGTTGGACCCTTCGCCTGTCAGCGGTTCATACATGGCTCATGCTGCTAGAACCAGATTAAGAAACAAGGTTTCTGCATTAAATGTGTCTAAACATTACAGAGGCCGCACTTTGAAATCAATTTGTAACCTCCTGGAGGTCTCCTTCAAGTCCATTTGGCTTCACCCACATCGCAAAGCTACAAGAAGTCTGAGATCTGTTCTGTTCGATATAGATTTGCCCTTTGTGCCTTTTAATGGCTGTAAAGCTCCTATTAGGGAGGAGAGCTGTGTGGAGAGCGGGGAACTTTACAAGATCTCTCCCAAACACACTGACTCACTCACAGACCCTGTACATCTCCAGCTGTAATAAACTCCTGGGCAGGGTCATGGGGCCAACATTCATTATCTGATTAGAGGAAGAAAAAAAATTTCACTTGATACAGTGTGGGAGAGAAGTTTAGAAAAAGTCAGTCTATCAGTGCAGTGTGCAAATGAGAATACTAATTCCCCTGAGGCTGATCTCTTTGGAAACTCTCCTCGCCAGTCTAAGCCAGCGTGGAAAGCCACGGCCGATGCATAACATGGCTCAACACCAGGCTGGCTGGTTCAGCGGCAAAGCAGGTCCAGCCCTCACCACAGCAGGCCCTGTCTGGCTCTTTATATCTGCTTGATCAATGACTGGCCAAAGGACCCAGGAATGATGTGCTGGGGGAGAGAGCATTAAACCACCTGATTCCCAGGATGTCTCACATCCATCCTGCAATGTTTCGTGTGTTTCCGCAGGTCAGATATTTTTCGTTCATGTATTGCATGTTTGTGTTTCAGAAACTGTAAAGGACAAGAGGAACCACTTCCATAGTGGCTTGTGCAGGAGTTAAAAAAACAAAGTATTTAACAAGACTTGGAAAGCATTTGGACATTTTTTGAGTTACTGTAATTAATGATAACAGCCTTGTGCCATCTGCCCTCCCCCCAATCTGGAACAAAAAACCGGATGAAAAGTGAAAAGCCCCTTTCCCTCCACAGGGGGTTGGCAGGGGTAGAGGAGGACTCTCTGCTAAGCTCAGGTGTGATCCAACGGTCTTCCCTGCGACTTCCAGCCCACAGCAAAGGGAAAAGCATGGTCTGAGAACGCAGCTGCAGGCAGACAAACAAGCCTCCAGACTCGGCTGACATCCCAGGTCTGAACTCACAAGCACAGGCTGCAGCAGGTCAGGTGGAAGTATTGCCTAAGCGTCGCAGCCTAGCTCTCGGCAGCCTGGCAGGTTGCTGGCCATGGGCATCGGATAGGTCACCGTGCACCCCCGGGAATCTAAACCCTGAGGAAGGGGAATCATCAAAGAGAGGAAAAGGGAGAAAAGATACGGGAACCAAGCTGGGAAGGGAGGGAGGGCGGGAGGAAAAGATGGGGTGAGAAAGAGCCTCGGGAAGGAGTTGAGAGAGACAGACTGACAGACAGACAACTCTGGCTCCCAGCACCAGCTGCCATGTAACATGTGCAAAGCCAGCCGCACACTCCCAGAGCCGCCTATCAGCCAGCCCCACACCACGCACAAGCTATTTTATGCTCTGACATTTATCTAGGATTTTTTACTCCACTCTATTCATTAACCAAAAGATAGTTACCGTGGCAACCATTAAGTCACATGAGACACAGAAAAAAAATCCACAGCTTTTGAACAAACACCACAACAGTGTTTAATTCAGAGAGAAAGATCCCGAGGCCCAGTGCCCCACCTTGCCCATGAATGCCGATGGCTCTCCAAGCACACAGACTTGGCCTTCTCTCACCGTGACTAATGAGCACTGGGGTTGGGGCGAGGCGATAGCCCCGGGTCTCCGTCACCCTTGCATGCATCTCCCCCATCCGCTACCCCAGACAGAGAACCGGCAGCGTCCACCCCAGCGAGGGGGCAGGAAACAGCCATCCACACAGCTGACATGAGCCAGATCGCTCAAGCGGCTGGAGGGATGTCGACTGCTTCACACACTCACCTCAGTGCACGTGTCCTCCCGATTGCCCTATAACACACCCAGCCACCCGCCCCATAGTAAAGGAGCCCCTCAAAGGAAACTGAGGTTGACTTGTGCCCTTCTCTGTTTCTTTAGCCTCCAGCAGGAAAGCCTGCAACTAACTCTTCTCTGCTTGCTTGTTCACATGAGAGATTCAGCCTTTTCGCCTGAAGCTGGGAGGCCCTGTGACCCCCACAAGAATTATGGCACCACAGATTTCAACAAAGCAAAATTTGAAGTGTGAATCAGGAAAGTTATTTGTCACCAGTCAATTTAAATGGCTTTGCTGTTATCTCTTTTTTTTGTTAGTGGGCACTGAAGTCCAAAGTCCTACCAATACTTGGGAGAAAACAAACCTGAGTTACAGATTCAAAACCCTCAGCCCATCTGAGAGGGCTCTTGATTCATCCCTGAGAGCACCATGAAGACCAATTTACTGTGGCATCTGGCCTCTGACAACGATTGGTGCCTGATGGTCGAGCACTGAGCCACAATATGGAGGATTCTTTTCCTGACCCCAGCTGGGAATCAGGCACGTTCACTGTTATCCCAGAAAATCTAACTGTGGATAATGTTTGTTTTATATATGGAGAATCTCTCAAATCCTGCAGCAGGGAGTTCCAAGCCAAGCAAAGCAGGTGCTGGACTACAACATGCAGGGCCCCAGGAACGGGTAACCCTTGGATCTTCCTTAGGATGGAAAAGCTAACATCAAATAAGTCTGAGAGCAGATTCCCTCTCTCCCATGTGCTCAGACTAATCCCCAGTCTGTGATTTGTCTACTCAGTCTATCATGTAGATCTCCACTGTAGTTCCTCTATGGCTCCCAAGTGGAATACACAGACTCTTAGAGGAAAGCAGTTACCCTGTGATTTTAGGGCATTTGCCAACCTTAAAGGGAAAATAAATAAGGGAGAGAAACCCTTCTCCTCCAGAGTCAAAGCTGACCACTGAGGCACTGGTACAGGAAGGAAGGAGGTTCCTATATACGCAACTTATTCGGTAGGCCTCCACTGCAGGATTTCTCTCACCCCTTCTTCTGGATGCAGCTAGTCCTGGTACCCATCACTGCGCCAGGTACAGCCCCCATCTTTTCTGGTGTGGCAATCAGTGTGCCTGGGAATCAGAAAAGACCAGGGCCCAGCAGAGAAGGCCAGAAAAACCTCTCACCACCTCAGAAATTGCTCAGTGCTCTAAAGCAGTGGTTCTCAACCTTTTGTTGGTTGCGACACATTTGACAGCATTGTGCGACTCTACAGGACACGCTAGCCTACTCCCTCCAGGTCAAATCCAGTCATCTGCCCAGCTCTCTGTGACATACTAATGTGCCCCAACACAGTGGCTGAGAACCACTGCTCTAAAGACCTGCTTTCACCCTTCATTGCCACCCGAGCAAACTGCAGCATGCATGGGGATGTATTACAAAAAGACTCTGTAACATGTCGAAACACTGTGGAAGAAAGCCAGGCAGGATAGGCTCAACCCAACCCAGCAAAGTTTTGGGGTAATCAGGCCCAGATCCAAATTTTGCAAATTGCCATTGAACCTTGCCCCAGCTCTAACCATCTTCAAGTCCCTGTTCACAATGCAATTGCGGATCCATTTTTGCATCTTGGCTTCATTGCTCATTACAACAGAAACACACTGTGTGGGTCAAATTCAGACATGGGGGCAATTCACTAGAGTCAAAGGCAGCTGCAGATGTCCAACAGCCCTGGAAGTCAGGCCCTGGGTGTCCCAGGATAGATGCCCCCAAACAGAACATCCACAATCACTGGCCATATTGGAAAACGCGGAGCCTGACTGGTACTCATGCCAAGAATAACCCTATCCTTTACCGGACTCGATCAGAACTAGCCTGCTGCCAGGAATGTCCCATAAACCAGGCAGGGGAAAGCATGGCTCCTACGACACCCAGAACCTTAGGCTTGCAGCCTTTGTTCAGTAATTTCCACAGCTGATGTGTGATCGGAGATTTCACTATCACTGCTCCGTGCAGCTGAGTCACATTGTGCTGGCTTTAATTCCTACTTCAGCCAGGAGGGACTGAGTGAAGGCAAAGGCACCTGCCATTATTCATCCTCTGCTTAGCTGTCCCTGTGGTGGATCTCGGTAATCATCTCTCCCTAATAGTGTGAATTCTGATGAGGTAACCTAGCTTATCACTGCGCTCAATACTTTCGTGGCCAGACCCTGGAAATGCCAACAACCCAGTAGATGCCTGAACAGCTGCTGGTGTGACCCTGTATAGGAGGCTTCACTCTAGATAGCACCACGGCTCAGCCTGCTGGGATTGCCTTTCCTCAGCTGCAACAGCCACGGTGCTAACTCTTCTTTCTGCTCGGACCCAGGAAAGCTGGAGCAGGATTCAGAGCAAAGCGATTTGGTGTTTCACTGTTTGTGCATTCATTGTGTGTTTTGGAAATACATTTACCATCAGGGACAGAAGAACTGGTTTGCATCACATAAGCAACATTGTGAAATTTCACCCAAACAAGTGTTGCTTCCCCAGGAATGCTCAGCCCATACCCTGGATCCTCTTTCCCCAAACTGTCACTCTCCCCTTCCCTTGTATCTGCAGGGGGGTTAGCAAACCCCTTGCCTCACTGGCCCAGTCTACACTGAAAAACTTACCAACAATGTCTTGGGCTGTCAACACTGGTGCAGAAATCCACATGCTATCTACCTGGAAGTGGACTCTGAGCCCAGTTACACAACCTGCTGTTCAGAGCGCTGTCAGCAGCATGTCTACACTGGGGCTCCTACCACTAACACCGCTGGAGCTGACTCAGAGAGGGATGTTCTTAGAAAACTTCCAGTGTCGTGCGGGCGGATGGGATCTGTGAGTCAGCAAAACCCTCTTACTCCCTTACCAGCAGGACCCATGCCAACGGATGGGTGGAGAGAGTGAGGGAGAGGCTGTCAGCCTAGTGCAGATGGTTATAAAGAACACAGAGCAGTTCAATTTTCCCCGCATTGGCACACTTTACCCACCACTGGCTGCTGCAAACAGCTCCCCTGGGCTGTTTGACAAATGTGCTAAGCGGCCGTGCACTTTCAGCAGGGTTGACAGCACTCTGGCCTACGTGCCGACTTCTTGCTCTCAAAAGAAAGCTTGTCAGAGTCCCTGCAGAGCTCCCTTCGGACGCTGGGGTCAGTGGCATCGTTACTGTCTGGTGAGAGGGCTGCTCCTCTCCAGAGTTAGGTGCTGTGTGTTTTATAGGGAAACCTTTCGTCTGTGGTGCAGGAGCAAGGCAGAGCCCATGGCAGGCTGAGTGGTCTCTCATAGTCTCAGCTTACAACCCCACATGCCATTGTTGAAACCAAGGGGAATTTTGCCACTGGACTGCAGTGGACACTTGCAGGCGTTCCCCTACTCACGCCAGATATACAGCCATAGCTGGCTCAGCCTGAACCCACTAATGCTTGTGGTCGTGGCCAAAACAACAAGCCGAAGCCACAACCAGCTTTCCTGTAAGCTCCCTTTTCCCCCTTTGGAGCCTTTCTTAGGCAATTAAAGAGGAACACAGACTTATTCTTCCCTGGTGTCAGACATCAAAGAAGCAACATATCCGGTAAGGTTCAGAGAGGCGCTGTGCTAGTCTGGTTAAGCAAAACAAACCAGGAGTCCTGGGGCACTTTTAAAGACTAACGTTTATTTTTTGCCCCCTCGAGAGCCCCTGCCATCAATAAATGTGTTAGTCTTTAAAAGCACTCCAGGACTCCGGGTCTGTTTTATCACCAGTGAGAGATGACTGTAAAGGGCTTTGTACACTCTGCTCCTCAGCCAGGAAAGCCTCCTGCCAAAATGTAATGCTGCCATCACAGCCTCCAGGGCCCAGAGGAGAGTGCTGGTGAAGGGCTGAGGGTTAAAAGTGAACCATGGAGCTTTGAGGGAAGGAAAATTATTGCAAGAATGTTTGAGATCCTGAGACAGAGACACAAACCACCACCCAGGTTGCATGCTGGTTTCCCCCTCACTTAGCACCAAGTATGTAATCCAGGGGCTTCTATTTCCTCTGAAACAAGGAACTTGGCATGGCCAGCGCCTGGAGCAGGGCACCCTGAACGTCAAGGGCACGCATCATTGAAAACATAGCAGCAGATCTCAGGAGGCACCCAGCTGCAATGCAGAATACACCAAGTGATGGGCCACAGAGTGGGATACATGGCCTCAGGTGCCTGCATTTTAGGTTTTCCACTCAAGCCCCACAAATGCCAGTTGCTCAGTAACTTCTGAGGCTCAGTCTCCTTTGATGGAGCTCAGGTTGGGCCTCTAACTGTCACTTTTGAAAATCTTGGCTGCTGGGCACAGGCTGAGACACGCAGGCGGGGTGCACATGGCTAGCACTGTCTGCTATGTGGCATTTCTGGGGCGATGAGGAGGATGTCGGGCTCCAAAGGCTCCCAGCATCTCTGTCAGGACGAAGAACCTGATGCAAGGTCCAGTAAAGTCCACAGAAAGACTCAGGAATATTTTATTGAAGTCAGCGGGCTTTGTATCAGGCCTTATAGAGAAAAACACTTCCCCCCTGAACCCAGTGTTCACATGGCCTCTGTAAGCTAGGCAGCAGCCTCCACAGCATTCCCATTTACTACAGGGACTACTGCTCAAATTGTCAGATTTTTTCCAAGAACTTCTTTCTTGCAACTATTGTGCACATCCGTTTAATCACCCAGGTAGTGGAGACTGCAGAGTACATTTACCCAATTCTTATAGACTTTCTTACTACAGCGAGCCCTCTCCACAAGGCTGCATCATTTTTATTTTAGATGAGCTGGACTCACATAGTGCAATTTGAACTTCCCTGACTTTAAAAGGAAAAACCGCTCAGCCGATCTATTCTGGCCTGGTTCTTATCCCATCCTTTTCAGTATAGCTTCTGTGCACCTTCCAGTAACATCTCATTTAATGTACAATGACCGCCTGTCGTGTTGGGTTCCTTCACTCATCCACTCCACAGGAGAACCGTGCGCGCCACGGAACGGTTTGCTGGGTAGGATGTTGGTTGTGGTTGGTTTCGTCTGTGTGTATTTACCTTGGCTGGAGGACTGTGCTGCTGTTGTGTTCAGATCAGAGAAGGCAAGTTGATTAGAGTGTTCCTAACTCTCCTGATTCTCTCTCAAGGCTGGTGATAGGGTTTTTCATTTTGCCAAGATGTCAGAGCAATGTGAATGCACCAGAATCCCCACTTTTAACAAACATATATTTTCAGCTCTTGCAGCGGTCAAGATAAGCTTGAAAACCTAACTCTGAAAGGTTCAAGAGTCTGAAGACAAATAAAAAGAACTCCCCATGTGAGACTTCAAAAATCTCATGCTTTTAAGTTGATTTCATGATTCTGAGAGGTCTGACTCCTGATTTTGAGCACCTGTACGGTGTCCATGCTGCTGTTACTGTTTTTAGTGTACAAAGACATGAATAAGGTTTGGAAAGACATGGACAATTTTTTTTTGAATAAGAATAAGATCTCAGTCCTCCTGCAAATTGGTACAATGGCTCAGCCCCAGAGAGGAAATATCTTGCACCAGGGTCTGAACTTCAGACCTCAAGGCCCTCTGACTAGTTAAGGATAACAAGACTAATGCTGAGCTCTTTTCACCTGTAGTTGTCAAAAACACACTTTGCAAAGGAGGCTCATTATCCCCATTGTACAGACAGAGAAACTTAATAGTGAAGGGAATTGCCCAAGGTTACCCAGAAGATCAGCAGCTAAGCCAGGTAGGAACAGAATCCAGCCTGCCAAGTCTCAGCCTTCTCTTCCATTGACTCTCAACCTTTCCAGCCCACTTTCAGGAGGCTGATTTGTCTTATGTACCTCCAAATTTCACCTCACTTAAAAATTATTTAATTGCAAACTCATATCTAAGAATACAGACATGCCAGAGCACAGCATTACTGAAAAATTGCTTGCTTTCTCACTTTGATCATAATAATAAATCAATTGGAATATCAATATTATATTCATATTTCAGCACATGGTGTATAGAGTGGTATAAACAAGTCATTGTATTAAATTTAGGTTTGTACAGACTTTGCTAATGCTGTATATGATGCTGGTTGTAAAACTAGAAAAGATCTAGATGAGTTGATGGACCCACTGGAAGACCTCTGCATATGTCCAGGGGCACATGCACCCCTGGTTGAGAATCACTGCTCTATGCTATCTATCCATTAAGTCCTTGGTTTATAACTGTGATAATGCTAAGGATTTCACTCCAATTCTACAAGAAGGGGACATAGTAACCTTCATCATTTTATGTTGGCTGAAAATAAAACTTGAATAGAATTTGTTATAGTGTCTCTTAGTCCAGTGGTTCTCAACCTTTTGTATCCTACATCCCACCAATCACTCTGTCAAAGAACCTGGGTCCCACGCCCACCATGACAGACACAAAAAGCCCACTTTTCCCAAGAAGGACATTTATATATAGGTTTACAGGCATCCTGTCACTATATTTATCATTTACAGTGAGTTTTAAGGACATAAAAAATTGCAGTAGTATTGCTGTGTGTAAATTTTATTGCTACGGTTTTTAAAACACAAAAACAAGAATAATAATTCTATTAGTAGTTGAAAATGGTAATAATACTGTTGAGCATAAATTTTACTGCTGCAGTTCATATATACAATACTAGGTCAGGCGGGCAGGGCAGATCAGTGGGAGGCAGAGCAAATTCTTAGTAATTGTTATGAAAACCCTGCGAACCACCTGGACTACTTCTGATGACCGCCAACTGAGAACTGTCGTAGTGGATTCTTAAACACCAAAATGTCAGGATATTCCATCTTTTTTTCCCCTTCTCTCCGATGTTTTTGGAAATGGAAAGACTCACCAGCACTTTCCATTCTTAAGATTCATGCTGCCTGGTAGCCTTCGGACATTTGGGATAAAATCCCTTCTGAGTGATTTTCACACTCAGTGCATAGCTACACCTCTTTTTAGCTTTATTTCACTATCAAGCTGTAACACAGCATCAGAAATGCAACCAAAAAGTCAGACTCTGTGCACAATGATTCACAGAGAAATAAAGAATGATGGAAAAGGTGACACCAAGCAGCCATGAGACTGCAGTGCTTTTCAGTCCCGCTGGAGTCAAAGTAGTGACCTACAGGCAAATGGTTGCAGGATTCATTCCCCCAGACTGTAATCGTGCACCAAACTGAACTGTTCTTGAAAACTCTGACCTGTGACTTATTCCTTCCTTCGCCTCTTTACGTCACCATGGCCCCATCAATATTCAAGGAGTTCATTCTGCTTCATGCTCATTAGGTGGAGCCAAATCAGGTCCGGATAAGCTGGCGAGTCTGGAAACTCACTCCCGCAACTCCCTGCTGAATCATTGATATCGATTACCCAGGATGAGGAGTAACCCTGTTCCGCGTGGCTCCTCTTTGTAGCCTGAGAAGATACATATGAGCTATTCTGCCCTGCAGGCAATTGGCCTCACGTGAGCCAGATTTTCTCCTCTCTTCAGACTTTGCAGTTTGGACATTGCCCTCCTTCAGTGAGGCCTCCACAAACCACCTGTTCCTCTCCTTGTCTCAACAATCAAACATCTAGTTTGCTTCCCATGCTGCAAAGTCTCCAGTATTGACTAGCCTCACAGACAGTTAACTCTCATGTGGGCAAAGGCTAGCAAGATTGTGTTAAAAATGCCCCAAACCGGTGGCTGATAGCAATCAAGCCGGAGCAGCTGCCAGAATCAAGAGCAACACAGCAGTTACAGACCTTGGGGAAGGACAGCATTTGGCTCGATTTTTGTGTGTCTTAGTCTTTCCCGCGGTCAAGGAACCGTCACAGACAGAGGGCAGCAGCCTGTCCTTGTGAGGAAATTGATGTTGTTTACATGCTTCAGAGCATTGCTTGTTGCCTCTTTACAATGCATCTGTTTGAATAAATTACACTGGGGAGCAGCTAAATTAAGACAAGCCATGTGAGATGGTTTAAAAAAAAAAAATCAAAACCTCTCTGTTACTATCTTTGATGAGCCGCACACTCACTCTCCCCTCCTATAGAGGGCTCACACACACACGGCCCCATCATGCTCAGAGCATCTCCATTCACCTTGATGGCCTTACTCCAGAATCTGCTAGTGTAACTGGAGCAAAGTTTGGCTCACTGTCACTCACTCGCCCTCACCAGCACGGCAGTCCATGTGCAACGACTCCGATTTGAATTTAAGAGGTTTCATTTAGTCACACACACTTTTGCAGGGAATTTTGTTTTGCAAAAAACAAAAACAAAACAGTGGCGGAAAATACCAAACCCTACCACCAAGTACATAAAGAAAAAGTCAGCGTTTCCTTGGGAGATACAGTCCCTGATGGGCAGAGGTGCAGACGCACATAGCTCAATAAATCAATGGTGGCAACATCAGTCAGAAAACAGCAGAGAAGGCTGAAGGTTTGTGGGGGAGAGGGCAAAGCCCGAAGTGGGAGAAGTGATTTGTGAGTCTGTTGCCAAATTATGCTGACCTGCTCAGCTTGGCCCTGGGAGGTGGATTTGTGCTGGCAGACCCTTGTAACTGCACCCATCTGATTGCAGGATTAAATCCAGTTATCTCCCCTGCTCCTCAAAGAGGTAGCGGAGGTCTCAGATGTGATGGGGGCTTTGGTATCTGTACCAAATACCCTGCATTCCTCACTTCAGAGATGATTATAGCTCCCTTGATAGAGTTTTCAAAAGTAATGAACAAAGCGCATCATGTGATGCACCATTGTTTGTCATATTTTCACATCTGTTTGTTCATTTACTGACTAGTTTGCAAAATTCAGCACTTTACAAGGAATCTGTCAGACAATGGAAGTGCAAACAGACAACGAGCGTGTGAGAGGGAGAATAGTGCTGAACTTACAGCACATTTACAACTCCAGCTGAAGTCACTCTGCAGAGCAGGCCTGAGTTTCTCTAGCAAAAAAACCAAACAAACAAGGAGTCGTGTGGCACTTTAAGACGAACAGATTTATTTTTTGCATGAGCTTTCGTGGGAGAAAAGCATCTGACGAAGTGGGATTTTCTCCCATGAAAGCTCATGTGAAAAACAAATCTGTTCGTCTTAAAGTGCCACACGACTCCTTGGGTTTTTTTGTTTTTTTTCTGGACTAGACTAACATGGCTATCCCTTTGGAAACTGAGTTTCTCTACTGGATTGTTATTTTCACGCACCTTAGCAGGGCATCACCCACTGCAGGTGAATGAGTCACCAGCAATGGTGGGCCATGGGGTGGGGTCCAAATTGGGCAGGAGAAGCTAGGAGGAGCCTCCCTAGTGGATGCCCAGCCTCCTCCCAAGGGTTTGGGACAGACTCATGGCTGGCCCTGCTGAGTCCAAGGGTGGAGGAAACCTGTCTACTGTGTTTTCCAAAACAAAATTCTAGTAGCATCTTTCTGTACCAGCTTGAGTCCTCCAGCCCCTGCATTACAAACCCTTTCCCAGCACAGGAGAGGGAAACAGCAAAAATCTACAGCTCCCAGAGGGAGAAAAAGAAGTTACAATAGGCAGTGAAATACACGACTTGCAGCCTATCGAAAAGTTCTCCCACAGCTCCTGGCTTGGAGGTTTCTCTATTGATAGCACTGCATGTGTTTCTTATCATCCATCCTATGCTCTGTGATTGCTGACACTCTCTCTGCCCCATTCAGTCCATACTTCTCCCTGCCTACATCAGAACAAAGAGCGAAAATATTACAACTGCACGCTGGTTGAGACACAATGGGGATACAAATGAGTGTCAGGCCATATTAATCCACAAAGATCTCATTTCCCTGGGGTTCCTTTTGTCACTCTGACCTTCGCGAGCGTACGGCTTGGTAGAGTGGGTCAGGAATGGAGCTGACCACGGAAAGTTTGAAGAAAGTGGCAGGGAAACAATCCTCGCACCCCAGCGCTGTTTAAACGACGGAGGCGATGGAATCCACACAGCAGAAGAGAGTCAGACTTCAGCTAAACAAAGCCGGAGGCTAGACACTGTCATTCCACATTTGATTGGGAATGGACTGGATGAGCCAATAGATTTTTGCCATTTCTAAATTCTAGGGTGCCAGCACCAGTTCACAGAAGATGTCAGGGAAAAGCTTGACTTTAAAATAAAATCTACATTTCGACAGTGAATCATCATCTCCCATTCTGGAATCCGTGGGATAATTGCAACCTACACACAGTAGTTTAGAAAAGCAAAAAACAACTCTGACTAATAAAAAAGGCCAAAAGAGTTTGAAAATGGTGGGTAATTTCCTCCTGTTTGAGGCCTTAGACTTATTTCTTTCATTATAAAAGTAATCAGGTAATAAATTGATGCTGCTTTCTATGATGTTTCCACCCATTCAAACTTTTAGCATCTGTAGAATTTAGCAGAGAATGAAAGTGAATTGCTCTTGCCAATGGGTGAAAGATGGGATTTTCATGGGTGTTTATTTAGAGAGGCCAACCCACAAGTGTTTGATACATCAGCTTTCCCCCAAGGCAGGCAATCATAAAATCATAGCACTGCAAGGTTGGAAGGGATCTGAAGAAGTTATCTAGACAACCTAGACCCTGTCTGACGAATGTTGTCCAACCTGTTTTTAGAAACCTTCAGCCATGGAGATGCCACAACCTCCCTTGGAAGCCTCTTCCAGAGTTCAACTAGCCTTACTGTTAGAAAGTTTTTCTACAGAGTAAGACCCTTACTTCTTGTCCTGTTTTAAATACACATGAGGAACAATTGTTTATGGGATTCTTTCCAACAGCCTTTAACATAGTGGAAGATTTACCAGGTCCCCTTCTCAGTTTTTTTTCCTCAAGACTAAATGTGCCCCATTCTTTTACCCCAGAGGTTCACAAACTGGGGGTCATGACTCCTTAGGGAGTTGCCAGGTTATTATAGGGGATTCTCACTCGTGGGGGGGGGGGGTTGTCACAGCCTGAAATATTTTTGGGCAGGGGATGGAGCAAAAAATTTGAGACCCCCATTTCACCTTTTCCTCATTGGTCAGCTTTTCTAAATCTTGTATCATTTCTGATGCTCTCCTCTGGACTCTCTCCACATCTTTCCTAAAAGTGAGGTGCCCAGAACTGGCCAGAGCACTCCACCAGAGTGGACTAGAGCAGGCCAATTACCTCCTGTGTCTTACACACGACACTCCTGTTAATCCACCTTGGGATTACAGTAGCCGTTTTCACAGCTGCACCACGCTATTGACCCAGATTCGATTTCTGCTCCACTCTTCAGCAGTGTTAGCACTAGACAGCTATACCTCATTTTGTAGACGTGCACTGGCTTTTGCCTTTGTACATGTAGTATTTTGCACTGGTCTGTACTGAATTTCATTTTGTTGAATTCAGACCAATTCTCCAGTTTGCCGAGGTCGTTTTGAATTCTAATCCTGTCCTCCAAAGCATTTGCAACCCCTTCCAGCTTGGAGTCAATTTTTCTAAGTATACTCTCCACGCCTCTATTGAAATCATTAATGACTATATTGACTTGTACAGGATCCAGGACTCACCCCTGCGGGACCCCAGTTCCCAGCTTGACAGCAGGCCTTTGACAACTACTCCAAGTAAGATATTTCAGCCGGCTGTGCACCCACCTTCCAGTAATTTCCTTTAGGCATGACGTTTCCCTACTTGGAGTACAAGAATGTCACAGGTGCTCTCTGCACGACTGCTGGCAACGCTGGGTCTGCTGGAGTCCTTGCCTTCACGCTAAACAAGGTGTGATTGGGGTAAGTAGTGTGTGAACTGGCCTGAGATCAAAGCACAGAAAAGACCCAAATGCTTTAGTTTTACAAGGAGGTAAAGGCAAGGTGAACCCATAGCACTGAACTTGCCCAGCTCACTTCATAGGCAAGCCACAATGCCTTTTGTCTTCACTGGGTTTTTACTTTGCTGTCATACATATCATATCATATCATAGGGCTAGAAGGGACCTCATGAGATCATCGAGTCCAACCCCCTGGGAATTGAACCCAGGACCTTCTGCATGTTAAGCAGCGGTGTTAGCCAGGCAAAACACACACCTTTTATGCCACGAAGACCAAGCCTGAGTGTTTGTTGGTATTTAGGTAGGAAAAACTCGTCTCTCTGTGTGACTAGGGATAGCCATAGCACAGTCTTTGGGCCAAATTAACCAGTGTAACTCCACTGATGTCAATGCCAGGGAGAGAAGGGACCTGTAACACGTGAGGCAACTTGTCATGGAAGGAATTGCCTCTGCTCTGATCTCAGAAATGCAATCCCGTCAGAGACGGTCAGTAAGCATCTATATACGAATGATTAACAGTGACTAAGAGATGGGAGACCTGCAGCCTGACAGGAAAGCTGTTGAGAGGGAGCTGCTGAAATGCGGAGCTCATGACATTCAGATTTGTTTTCCACCTACAATTATTTCTCAATACAATGTAAAAATCAAATTAAAATGCAGAGGACAAGGAGAACTCCATCATCACAACTAAGACCCACTATGCCTCTTTCTGCAAGAACAAGTCAGAGACGCTAAATTCAATCCACGATGGTAGATCAGGACAGGTGGGAAGTTTTCCTTTATTCCGCCCCTAAAGGCCACTGAAATCAGAGGAAAGGCTGCCCATTGCCTTTACTGGTGTCTATATAAAGCCCAAGAAGGGCTAGGTGATCATAATGTCTAGGGTTGCCATGATGGATTTTATCTTCCAACAACACTGATTTTTATTTAAAACATTAATTATGACAGAGAAATTAGTGAGTGAGCAGGGTCAGTGTAAATAAACTGTGTTAAAAATGAATGAGCTCAATGATTGAGATTATCGTCTTAAATTAACACGGTTCTAGCAAATCTTTTTAAAATTCTCTCATTTGTTTGCCTGCAGGGAGATCATTCATCTTTAAAAAATTAACCATAAATCAAACGCAAGAGCGTACCACCATATGGCCCGCCCTCAAATTCTTCCTTGGAGATGCCCAGCTCTGCACAGGCCAGATCACCAACAGGCAGCCAGCCAGCCAGCCAACGAAATTCAACCAGAGGGAATAAACTATTTCATGAATCTGGCCATTTATTTCTTACAAAAAAGCTCTGTGAAGAGATAGAGGTTGCAAGTCCCCATGTCTCAGTGAAACGCTGACAAATGGCACAGCTGGAATCTGTCTGGCCCTGCTCTATGCTAGTGCGGTCAAAAGAGATATTAGAAATTTAAAACTGTGGTCAATGTTCAGACTTCATTGAATGCTTGTGAGTTGCTGCCTCACTTACAACCTCTGTATCCCGTAGTGTAAAATAATAATTGAGTGGGTGGGTTGTATAAATCACCAGACAGGAGAGACGTTAATTAGAGTGAAGGGCTGATCACCAACAGAAGGTGTGATGTCCTGCCAGGAAAGGTCCATTGACAGAGGCATACAGACTACTGTGGGACATTAAAGAGGACAAAAGATGTTTGTTCTTTTGCTCCCCCGCCCCCAACAACATTAACACAAGTATGCATCTGGATTGCTCCTGTCAGGTTCACTTCACGGCTCAGAGAACAAGGCAGGAAGAGGATAAAAGACACAGAGAGGAATTTGCTATTGCTGTGCTGCCTAGACTCTGGGAGACAAGGTTTTTCTGGGCACAAACAAGAGATCCACAAGCTGCTTGGCCTGGATTAGTCCTAAAAACGATGTATAGAGCTTGCTTATTACAGAAGCTTCTATTGCTTTTAGAAATGTAAGGGTTCAATTCGTGTGCTTATTTACAAGGTCAAAGCAGTAAACACGAGTCTCAGATTTCCTTTTCTTAGTTAATAAATTCTCAGATTATTAGAGAACTGGCTCCAAGTCTAGTCTTTGCTATGATGTCTAAGGTGCAGCTGATCAGGAATAAGTGACTAGCCCTTGGGAACGTAAGTAACCTGAAGAACAATTTCCAGAGGGGTAGCTGTGTTAGTCTGTATAAAGTGAAAACAAGAGAGTCCTGTGGAACCTTAAAGATTAACAAATTTCTTCAGGCGTAAGCTTTCGTGGACTCCAGCCCACTTTGTCAGACTCACGAAATGGAAACTACAGTTGAGAGGAGGATATACACATGCCCGGGTGAGGGAGAAGCATTGCAGTGGGGAGGGCAAGTGCTAATGAAGTCAGTTCAGTTAGAGCAGAGGGGGCCCATTCACACCAGTTGATTAGAAGATGAAAATGTGCTAACAGGAACAATTACTTTTTGGAATGGTTATTGCGTTACAAGTGCCTCTTCAGACCCAGTCTGATTGTGTCAAGTTTGCAAATGAGTTCCAGCTCTGCAGTTTTGCTATGAGGTCTGTCTTGGAAGTTTTTTTGTTGAGCCTACACTTTTTTGAAAGAACAATTCCCTTCAGCTGCTTCTTAATATATTAGAGGTGTGACTGACGCACCTTCCTCACATGCTACCTATACCACTTGTATTGGTCATCCAGTCAGACAGCAGACCAACTTCAGTAAACAAGAGGAAAGCCATTATTATTTATTGCATAAATCCCCTGACCTTCAAGTTGCAACGTCAGTCATTCAAAAGTTAGGAAACACCAGACTTAAGATTGCTTGTGCAACCATCATGTGCCCCCCTGTGGCTGTGCATTAAGGTACAGTCATTCATTGCATGCTCATATGCTATTCTTTCCTCTCGATCCCTTCATCATTCAGGGCAAAGGACAGACTGTGCCCTGCAAATGAATCGGGGCCATAAGGGAAAGGCCGGAGGACACTGGTCTCACTGGTTTCAGAAGCTGGAAAGTGCGTACCTAAAGGCAGTTGCCAGGAGATAGTGGGCTTTTTCCTCCTGCTTCTGTCTTACCCCCCCCCCCAAGTTTCTTCCCTTAGCCCTTGTGCTTATCCCCCCACCCACGTTTCCTGATTCCTGCCTGTCTCCCCACTCTTGCTCCTATTTCTCTCCCTCATCGTCTGTCCCTGCACTGTTCTCCCCCCCAGCTCCTGCACCTAACCCCTTTTTCCCCACACTCCACTCCTAGCTTCACCCATTCTGCATCTCTTCCCTTCCCTCTCTGTATCCATGTCAGATGCCGGAGCATGCTAGGAGTGGACGTAACCTTCAGAGAATTTAGCTGCCAAGCACTTACACTTCTCTACTGAGCATGTTCAAACTGAGATTTTTCAGATATTTATAACTTGGCAAAATTTGGGCACATCTTCAGAGGGATGACAAAAAGGCACATCCCTGATACCAGCAGACCCCCTGCCAAATTTCAAGCCTCTTCTCCCAAGAATGGAGGTGTTACATCTTCTCACTGAAACAGTTGTAGGAATCTTTTTTTAACATGGGCTAAATAACATATTCCCCTACTCCTGTTCACAGAACTGTCTGAATTATTTCAACTGAAACTTTACAAAAAAATTAAAAAATAAAAAGGCCTGGTGTAGACAGCTGTCAATAAAAATTTTAGCCTGGAATATTCACTTTTGAAAAAATTCAAGCAACTGCAAACATAGTTTTATAATGGAAAATGTCTTGCAAGCATAACTACAGGTGTCACTACCTGCTACTCCCGTAATTATATGACAGCTCCAACTACAGCTGGGGGAGGCATTGGGAATAGTAAAAAGAGTTGTGGGACTTCTTTGAAAGTTTTTTTACTGATATTCTTAAATTTAAAAGAATGTTTCAGTGCTAAAAAAAAATTTACTCAGTTTTATCATAGATTGAAAAACCCCACAATTTTGCTTGCATCGGCTCTCCCCCGCACCTTCTTGGTTAAAATTTTGATGAAAATTTTAGTTTCAACTTTAGAATTTAGAAACCTTTGACAACTCAATTCCCAGCCCAAATCAGGGAGCAACCATGTTAGTCTCTATACAGACGGTCTCTGCCTCAGAGCTCTTACAATCTACACATGCAGACAACAAAGGGAGAGAAGAAGAAAGGAAGGCCTGTTATTTCAATTTTCTAGGATGGAAACTGAGGCATGGAGAGGCCAAGCAATGAGCTGAAATCACCTAGGGAGTCCATGGCACAGCTGGGATTGACCCCAATGCTTTAACCACAAACCCAGCCAAGTGAGAGATTTCCAGATGGCCACGTCAAAGCCGTTGCACAAGCACATTCACTTATTTGGGTCTTGTTTGAATGAATATTCCCCAAAGATTTCTTTGAGGAACTGGTCCATCCCTCCTGATTATAGAGCAAAGGTCAATTCATTGGCACCAGAAAGGAGATGAGAAGGGTTTGAAAATGCAAATCTAGCCTATTATTCGTAGAATAAAACCTCTCAGGGCCAGACTCTCACCTGTTGTAAACTGCCAGAGCTCCCTGAACCTCATTGGAATTGCCCATAATCGGCACGAGGTGAAAGTCTGTCCATCTATAATGCCAAGTTAGAAAGGGGTTGCTGGGTTAGTCTAGTTCAACAAAAACAAACAAGCAGTCCTGTGGCACTTTTAAAGACTGATACATATATTTATTGCATGAACTTCCATGGGAGAAAATCCCACTTCGTCAGACGTGTCTATATAATGATCATGAGGATAAATCGATGATTATGCCTTTGTAACTCAAAACCGTTTGTGACTTAACAGGGTTGAAGCTAGAAGGTACCTAGAACTCCAGGAGTCTGATTCTTCTTTTACACACATTACACAGACAGTGTAATTTATTCCTGATTTACAACAGCGAGCATGAAAGCTCAAATGCTGTTCTCTCTGATTTCTAACCAAAGAAAAAGACTACAGACAGCACAAAAGCTTTGGCCACAATTCTGCCCCCCCCCAGGTGTAAATGAGGAGCTAATGGAGCTGCATTAATATAAAATTGGTATTAAGGGAGAGGAGAACAAAACTCTTGGAATACACTATGTTGGAGAGGATAAGAAACTTACATTTATGTGGTAGCCAAATTAATAGCTAAATGCCTCATATACAAATCTATATTTCTCTGTCTGGCCCAAGAAAGAAATTCTTCCAGAACTGCACCATGGAACGGCACACTGATGGCAGATATGGAGAAACAGTGACAAGGTGAGCACTTAACAACTGATGTTAAATCTGATTAGCCTTTTGCAGGGAGGAGCATAGAGCTGTAATGGAGGAAATTCAGATTCCAGAGAAGGAAGAAGAAATTACCGGTAGGGCCAAGACTTTTAGATGTGGCCATTTCATCAAGGTACCCAGACTGGGAGCCTGAGAACGTCAGGGAGAGTCCCAAAAATACAGGAGCATGTCTGAAAAACTTTGCACAAAGTGCTGGGCAGCATTAAACATCTGAAGAGTTCTGCACTGAGCTGCACTGGTGAAGGATTGCTCCAACACCCCTTTTCTGGCTGGCCAGGCTCCTTTTCTCTTCCCTGCAGAAATCAACTTGCAAAAACGTGGGCTAAAGGGATGATGTAATGCAACAGCCTCTCTAAAGTAAAATTGAATGAGTTCATGACCACTGTCACAGAGACAAGGAAATAGCTTCAGTGCCCATAACACAGTCAAAACAGCAGATCAATAGAAAAGCTGGGGAGAGACCCCTGGTCTCGACTATCAACCCTGTCACCTGGCCCCACGGCCATGCCTCTTCTTTGGTGTCTGGCTGGTTGCGTCAAAGCATTTTCAGCGTGAAACATATTTAGCTTTACATGTCTGGAGTGAAACTTCCCCAGGAAAAAAAAAAAAAAAATCAAACAATAACAAATTTATATATTGTGTGAGCTTTCATGAAAGAGAAAGCTCAGGCGATAAATAAATTTGTTAGTCTTCAAAAATGCCACCAGACTCCTCGTTTATTTTGCTGGCCTAGCCTAACATGGCTGCCCCTTGAAACTCCCCAGAAAGGCTCAGTTACTGGGTTTCACCAGGCCACTTAGTCCCCACAAGCTGCACAGAACAAAGTCCTGCTGCGTTACCGCCCCACTGCCCTGGTTCACACAGAAAGGAGGGAGCTCGTTCTGCTGAAACCTTTTGTTACTCAAAAGAGGGTATCAGTAACCTCTATTGCAGGGGTGGCCAAACCTAGGGAACTCATGAGCCACACAAGTTGATTATTAAACCTTCAAGAGCCGCACCGAGGCATATAGCCATATACTTTTAACTACTAAATTGATTTGCTGATGTTCTTCCACGAGCCACACTTTTCATTCAAGAGCCACAATTTGGCCACGCCTGCTCTATTGCATTTTGCTGAACTCAAAAGATATGCTGGGCTGGGGACACTTTTTGCACAGAACCTTTTAAAGCTGAGCTAGAGAGGAGAGACGGTACCAGGCAGAGTTGCAAAAAGGAGGTTTGTCAGGGTTTGACAGCATAGCCTAAAACATCTGAGCTGCGTTCAAGGTTTACTTGGTGATTTAAAGTTGACATCTCTCTTTATGTTCTTCTGTCTGTGAGGGTGCACTTAACAACATCAGCTTCACAGCTTGGGGCTGGCCAGGGGGAGCAGCATTGCTCACACACAGCACAAGACAGATTTACACCCTTTTCAGCAAACAGCGACTTCTCACTAACTCCTGTGGACGGCAGTGGACTGGTCAGTTAGGTGACTGTAAGGACATCTGAAGACTTGCACGTTCAGATCTTGGGGCCTGTCTCCCACGTCCCTTCTAGTGACAGGGAAACAGATACAGGATGAGCACGTCCCATCACGCTTACCGCATATGTCACTTTCCCATCTACACATCTCAACCTTACTGGGCCTCCCCCTCGCAGCAGGCAAAGAGAGACGGACAGCATGTATTAGAGAATTATTTCTTTGGGAACATCAGATTTCCACCTCTCTTCTGCAATAATCCTGACGACACCAGTTCTAGCACTAGACAGCTTGGGCTGGGAAGTTCATAGTTAGCATGTAAGGGGAATGTCTTGCTGTGTTGTGGCTGAGAAGTGGATTTGACAACCTTTGAGAATGGCACCTGGTGCACACAGAGTGCACTCGGCAGGGATTTTAACGTTGTCTGTAGCAGAGAGAGGTCGTGTTATGTCCCTTGTATGGCTAAATTAGCAATGTATAAAATATGTAGCAAACATTTGCAGCAAATGACACCAGAGCTTCCTCTGACAAGATCCAAAGGGGCAGCCATGTCAGTCTAGCTCAGCAAAACAAACAAGGTGTCTTTCATGAGAGAAAAATCCCACTTAAAGCATGTGAAAGTGGGATTTTCTCCCACAATAGCTCATGCATAAATAAATTTGTTTGAAGATGGTGGGGAAGAGGAGGAAAATTAATGTCAAATTAGTGGTACAAGGAATGATGATTTGATTAAACTTTTTATGCAAACCAGTAGCATCTCTACTTGGTACTTCAAACAGGCCAGTTCCACAAAGCTGAAGACTTCATGATCCAAATCAGTTGATAGACAGAATTTTAACAGACAAATTTGGGAACCATTTAAGAGCATTTCACTAGATGCCATTTACAGCCACAACTGAGGAACAAGGCCACACTAGTTAAAACACAGCCCAACTCAAAGGGGAAATGCAAGCCGCTAAAAAATAATTGTGTCTATCTAGGGTACTGGTCAACACATACCGGGGTTTTCAGTGCTAGTTGAAACAAGATACACAACTTATGTAAAATAACTTGCACATCTTCTGCGGCCAACAGCAATGTCTTTGTAGCAGTGGGTCTTGCGCTTTATCCAGCTAGTGGTCAGGGTGGCTCTAGTCCTCTCTGTTTTGGCCCCTTTTGGGTGCCATTGCCAGCGTCTATCCGGGGGGAGGAGAGGGTATGGGGCCCAGGCCCCCTCCCTACACTGGACCCCAGCCCAGGGGCCCTAAAGAATGCAGCTCTGTGCGGCCAGTTAAAACTCAATCCTGTATTCTTTCCCTTGGGCTGCTTTTTCCCCTCCTCTGCTCCTTTAGCTTCTCACCCATCTCCTCTTCTGCTTGATTTTCCTCTCTCTGTCTGTCTGTCTGTCTCCCATCCTCCTCCAATAGGTTTTGTAGCACAGCTCTGACCTCCAGCTCCTTCCCCTCGCTTGTGCAGCCTCTGTTTGGGCCAGGGAGGCTTTTATTATGCACCGGGCTGCTTCTTAATTGCACTCAGGTGCTCCCAATTATCCTGCAGTACCCTGATTAACCACTAGGACACACAGCCTTCAACATTCTGTGGCTCATATACCTTCCCTCTTCTGGTCTGTAGCTGGACTAAATATCTCACACCTCCTAACGTAACCTCACTGCAGCGTATCCGCTGCACTGAGTCGAAGGGAAACGTCCTCCCTCCAACTCAGCGCTACTCCACTTGAGGGGGTGGAGTCACTCGCTCGACTGAATGGGTCTTCACAGACCCCTCACTTGACTCGGGAAGTTCAAACTGATGGCAGCGAATCGTCGTCATCAGTACGGACCTGCCTAGAGCTCTCTCTAACAAACTGAAGAAATGGGAAGTTGACAATGAATATAAATAAAAACCCCTCTGAATTATAAAACGTTGATATGGGCAGCAAAGGGACAAAAGGAGAAATAGGTGGCCAGCAGAGTTAAGGACAATAAGGGTGTTTCTAAAGTAGATTAGCAACGGTACCGGTCCATTCCTGCGACAGAAATGCAAGAGTTGTCCGTAACAATGCAGAAATGTTCGATGAACATTTCTGTTCTGTATTTGGGAAACAGCCAGATGTCCTATCCTATGATAAAACACTTTCCATTCCTACATTAATTAAGGAGGATGTTAAGCAGCAGCTATCACAGCTGGACCTTTTAAAATCAGCAGGTCTGGATAACTCGCAGCTGAGAATTCCCCTGGCCAAAGAGCTCTTGGGCCAACTTTTTTACTACGGATTTTTCATAAGTCCTGGAATGCTGGGGAGGTTCCAGGTAACTGGCAGAAAGCGAGTGTTAGACTAATATCGAAAAAGGTAAACAAGACAACCTGCGTAATTATAGGCCTGTCAGTCTGACATCAATCCGAAGATAAACAACATAATGGCTGATACAGGACTCAGATAAGAAAGCATCAAAAGGAGAGCAATATAATTTATGCCAATCAATAGGAAAAGAGATCCTGTCAAAGTAACCGATATTATTGCATGACATGTTAATTAAGAAACTAGAGTATAAATTCAACATGGCACACATTAAATGGATTAAAAACTGGCTAATGATAGGCCTTAAAATCTAATTATAAAATTTAGAATCATTATTCACCAGATGTTTCTGGAGGGGAGTGGCTCTTAACCCTACATTATTTAAAATGACTTGGAAGAAAATGAAATCATCACTCAAATTTTGCAGATAACACAAAATTTGGGAGAGTGTTAAATAACAAAGATGAGAGACCACTAATATAAAGCAATCTGGATCACTTAATCTGGGTGCAAGCAAACAAGATGAGTTTTAACATGACCAAATGTAAAGTCCCACAGCGGGGAACAAAGAATGCAGGATATAATTACAGCATGGAGGACTCTATCCTGGGAATCAACGACACAGACAGACAGGTATTCCTGGTGGATAATCAGCTCAGTGTGAGGGCCCAGAGTGATCATGTTGCCTACAGGGCTAACGTCCATATGACCAGTACTGGAATACTGTATCCCGGTCTTGTGGCCACAATTTCAAGAAGGATGTTGACAAACTAGAGAGAATTCAGAGATCATCCACAAGAATGAGAAAAGGATTGAAAAAAAAATGTTCTTTCTAGTGGTAGTCTTAGAGAGTTCAGCCTATTTACTGGTAGTTTAATAAAAAGGATAAGAGGCAAACTGATTAAAGCCTCTAAGTCCTACATGGGGAACAGGATATTAAATACAGAGGGCTCTTCAATCCAGTAGACAAAGACAGTGGCTGGAAGCCGAAATAAGGCATAACATTTTTAACAGTAAGTAATTCGCCACTGGAACAACTTAACAAGGGCTCTGCTGGTTTCTCCATTACCGGGAATTTTAAAATCAAGATTAGATTTTTTTCTAAAAAATCTGCTCAAGTTCGGACAAATTCATTCAGGGAAGTCTTGGCTTGTGTTACACAAGAGGGCAGATTATCACAATGGCTCCTTCCTGGCCTCATAATCTATTGACTCTATTTTAGCGCAGGCTGAAAAGAAAAAGAAATAGACTATGTATCTGAGGTAATAAAAATAGTGTATTATTTGAGATGACTGGCCTACTGGCCCATGACTGCGCCATGAAGAAGTATATCATAGACACACAATGGCAGGGTTTGGGTTGCACCCAATACCCTCGCTTTTCCACAAACATTTTCTCCAAATGCATTGCCACAGAAACTGAATGTCCTTTTAAACTTTCTTAAAAATGAAATTCATGTCTATGGCTAATAAAGACACAGAGACACTGAACCTAGCTTAACTGACCAGCAACAGCTGACTAATGGAGACTACTTTTTAAATCACGCAGAAGATTTCAGGGATACTCTGAATGGTTTTAAGAGCTGCGGTTCCCAGTGTAGGTTTCCATGGACGTTATAAAATAGGTTTAAAACCTATGGACATTATGAAACAGGTTTAAAACCTTTACTACACAAAGGACCTTCCTGACGTGCACCAGTAATATTTTATCCCTTTCATTGATGAACAGCAAATTTCAGAGCAGAGTTTCATGCTGTATGTATTGATTCTGTTCTTAAACAGCAAGAAGGGGCCCCAGCCCAGCATAACAGATCACTGCATTTCTCGGTGACTGCAGTCACGGCAGAGTAGCAGCCCTAGACATGCCATAATCTCCTAGGACTGTATGGTGTGGATCGGAAGTGTGACGCCATTCACCACCCTGCTCCATCAGATACAGGATGTGGAGGACTGTCATTAACGTAATTGCTCAGTGCAATAAAGTGGATCCCTCAATGCCATCTCATGCCAGTGCTACAGCTGCTGAATCACATTCTGAGTGCAGCAAAAGTAAATCGGTTTTCAAAGACGCAGTACAATGTGGAATATCAAGGATAAATATATGTAAATCGCTGTGGAAATCACACTGTTGGAGCTTTAGCAAGATTAAACAGTTGCCAAAAAGCATTTTAGAATTCCAGAGCTTCGAGCACAAGGCATTAAAGAAGGTCAGAATTTCTTGAAATAAGGATCTTTACAAATAAACACATTTGCTCAAGACTTGGTGAGTCACGCGGGAAAGCTCAGAGCACTTTCCGTGTGATGGCTCTGACAGACCATGAGCAGGGATCTTTTCATGTTTACAGTTCATCAATAGTTTTTACAGCTGTACAGTCAATCTTTAAGCCAGGTTTAGTCTGAAAGAGACTTGGCAGCTTGTTTTCCTTGCACATATGTGCATGCGCGCGCGCACGCACCCCCCCCCCATTAGGATTCTTCTCACACATACACACCCCCACTTGGCCACCTTTATGGTGTGCATTTGGTAATAAATGTTTGAACTTCAAATATCAGGTTGTCATTCAAACACCTGCCTTAACACATCTCCTTAATAGTTATAAATATTTGAAGTTTACAGCTTCTGCACTTAGAGAAAGTGCATCTGTCATAACCTGTTTATTCAGGGAATTCAGCATGTAATGTGCTGGGCCTTTTGCAATACACTAGTTGGGAACAATTGTGAACTGTAGCTGAAGGTTCAAAATTCATATTTAACTTACAATCCAGAAAGACTGAAGTGTCCCTTCTGATCTGGGGAATGAAACATCCACCTGTTGAAGAAGGCCAGCCTGTCAGTCCAGGCCACTTCAGCAATTTTCAGGACTCATTTGAACATCTCATACCTAATATAATCTCACAGTCCCCCAAGGGGCAAGTGCAGTGCTGTTATCTCACTTTAACATATGGGGAACTGAGGCCCAGACAGACTAATGCCAAGACTTCCAAAATCGGCTAGTGATTTTGGGATGCCCAGTGTGAAGCACCCGAAAGGGAGACTGTGTTGAGCTCCGGACCTCTAAAAACAGACATCTTTAAAAGCATCTCCAGTTGGGCAAGTTAAATCAATAGCAACTTTTGGCTTAAGTGACTTGCCCGATGTCACCAAGGAAGTCTGTTGCAGAGAACTGAATCCATGTCTCCTAAATCCCATGCTAACACCTGAACCATTGGACCACCTTATAACAGCATTAAGGGGGGCAAAGAAACACCCAGTAGATTTTGCCCCTTGAAAGGACCCTGGTGTTGTCAGTCTGCGGTCAGAATGCTGACATTTATGTCTGTGGTATATGTTTGATTTGGCGCTTTTGGGGGAATCCCCTACCATGCCCCAAAACTTGTTTAAGACTCAAGAACATCTATGAAATGTGTAACGTTGCCTTAAAACTGAGGGGTTTCTACAAACAGTATTTGGGAAAAAATTAACTTTTGATATAAGCAAACTGCAGAAGAATAAATATTAATATGGCAAGTCTGACTGAATTTCCATAAAAGGGAATGCATGTCACCTCTCACCAACTGCAGCCCATCACTGGCATCCACAACTGCAGTCCATCACTGGCAACCACAAACTCTTTTTAGACTAGAAAACAGATTTAAGAACAATCCGTGATAGGAAAAAAATCCTATATAATTTAAAAGAAAATTAGAACCTCACTGTAGCATTTTTGGGGGCCATTTTATAGGATTTAATGGAGAATTATAGCTCCTCTAAAGGATGCTTCCAAAACCCCAAACCCTACAGAAAGATTCTCATGGTCTTTTGAATTATTCCAGTAGAAGAGTATTCATTTCACCCTATTACATTCTATAGGATGTTACCTTACATAAACTTTCTCCAAAGCTCTCATGCGCAGAGAAGCTTTGTCCTTTGTGCCTGGGGGGCAGTGGTAATGTTAGCTGTGGGGATACTGTATGTTATCAACATTACATTGCAACTCCATGGCTCTGTGAAGCAGTTGTGCATGATCACAGAGGACTTTAGAGCTGTCCTGAGTAAAGTGCTAACTCTCTGCTCCCCACAGATCCGGAGGACGGGAGGGAGTCCATGTTGCTGAACTCTCCTATCTCAGCTGCCTCTGCGCTGGCCTTGCAAGGAACAACAAATTCAAGCATTTTGAGCCCAGACTCAAGGAACCGACTAGCCTGAAACTGATGCTGTGTAAATAAGCTGTGTTTTCAAGCACTGGGGGTACGTCAAGCCACCTTCCTACCCACAGAGCACCCTTCCCACAGCTCAGGAGCCTCTTGGTTAACAGCTAGCCTGATGCCCTCCAACGTTTCTCAAATCTGACTCAAAGCAGGAAGCATTTCACTCGAATAACTCTGGTGCTTTGAAACAATCCAGACTCCCACTCAGTTTTCCTTTTCAGAAGGCAGTTATTTGAATATAGATTTGGGGGGGAAGGGTGAGATATATCTGGATGGCTGGAAGGATGGATATATGGATATATATTTATGTCAGATACCAATTCTTTTTCATTAATTCTTATCCTTTAGTAACTGGATCTGAGTCCCAATCTTGTTTCTGTTGAAGCCAGCAGAAACGTCATCATCATCAACTTCAGTGGCAGCAGGACAAGGCACAGACCAGTTGCTATCTACATGTTTGGCTCGTCTCTCGAGGCCTAGGGAGGGCGTGAAGGAATGTATCTGGCACTTAATGGAACTGTGGCTTTCAAAGACATACGTCCTCCCTTGGCGCTAGGGAAGTCCACGGAGAGGAGCCAATTGCTCTGCATGTTCAACAGTGTCATCAGCACTGGCCTAAGCACAAACATCCCCACAGCTCTATCCTCACCCAGACACGTTCCCTCTGGCCAAACCCCAACCATCATGCTCCTGGCTTAATTATGGCTGCCCCATCATAGACGTTTCCTCCTTCTCTTCTCCAGCACACAGCTGCCTTAGGAGCACCCTAATTTGGCCCTGAATGCCTAGCCGCAGAACATCTTTCCCAGTTAACAGTTATTAAAAATGACACCACTTCTAATAGGTCTGCCCAAGCTGTATTTCAGTATCGAGACACAGTGGTTATGTTCATGAAATGGTCCTACCTCACGTCTATATCACACCAAAGACATCAGAACATTGTTACAATTGCAAAGTCAAGCACTCAGAAGTTAGGAAACACCAGATTTAAGGTTGCTCAGGCAACCTTAATTCAGCTTCCTTATGCACATATGTTACGAAACAACTTCTAATTACACACATTCATACTATTTTTCTGCTTGTTTTTTTTTTTTTTAAATCTCTCCCTATAGCCTGCCCTAATTAACTGCTGAAGAAGAGGCCTGCAAAGAGTTGTTGCCATGTTGAATCTGGTCTTAGCAAAAGATGGATCAATTGTACTGAAAATCTTAGAAATATTTTAGTTCGTAGGGCTCTAGCACCTCCACTTAACACCTTGTCATTGGATGAGGAGAGTGCCCAGTTTAGCTGGCACTGGCCAGCATCTAGAAGTCAAGACTCCTGGGTTGTTTCCTCAGCTCAAGACATCTCACATCTCCATGCCACCGTTTCCCCTATAAACCAGGGTCACTGCCACTAACTGCGCTAGGGAGGAGTGAAAGGGCTAACTGATTAGTGCACGTAAAGGGCTTTAATTTCTGGCTGAAAGGCAGCATTGACATAAGAGTATTTCTCCAACATTGGCAGGCTGGGGAGCAAAGGACCCGTGGGTTATAGTGGATCACAAACTAAACACGAGTCAACAATGTAACAGTGTTGCAACAAAAGCAAACTCAGCACTGAGAAGGCCACAAACGGACACCACACTTTGGGGGACACGTGGACAATTGGAGAGAGTCCAAAGAAGAGCAACAAAAAGGACTGAAGTTTTAGAAATTATCTTACAAGAAAAGATTATCGGTTTAGTCTAGAGAAGAGAAGACTGGTGTGGGGGGACACGATAACAGTCTTCATGTATGTAAGAGACTGTTATAAAAAGAAAGATGACAAATTGTTCTCCTTATCCACCGAGGGCAGGATAAAAAGTAATGAGCTTAAATTGCAACAAAGGACATTTAGGGTTAGACTTTAGGAAAGCTTGCTGACTGTAAAGGTAATTAAGCCCTGGAACAAATTACCTTGGGAGGCTGTGGATTTTCCATCAACAGGAAGTTTTTCTTAACAGGGACAAACACCCGTCTGTTATTGTCTAGAACAGATAATATTTAGCCCTGGCTCAGTGCAGGGGATTGAACTAGATGACCTAATGAGGTCCCTCCAGTCCTACATTTCTACGATTTGCCCACTGGCTGATCGCCCCTTTTACAACCATTGATTTGTAATCTCAGCCACACGCAGAGAAGTTCACAGGCTTTGCTTGCTGGTTTGTGAAGTCAAGGTGCTGATGACAAATGGCAAAACCTAGCCAGATGCTGTTTCGCTGTCCAATTATTTGCAGGTTTAGTGCAAATAACTGGTAATTTGACACAGATATTCACAAATAAAACCAAGTTGCCACTGTACTACCTTGACTTCAGCTGCACTGGTGACCTGAGCTGGTGGTAGTGACTGCATGTTAAATGGGACACTCTGCAGATTATTGTCCAAATTCTCTCAAGGTAAAGTTGGGCTTTTCTGAGATTTGGAACAGCGGTGACAGCCCAAAACAGAGAATGTTTTGGCCATTCCCTCTATTTGCTTCGCAAATAACAGGACCTCCTCCAATTCCTTTCTCCTGACATTTTCTTTTGTTGCCTTCGCTGGTAACCCAAGTCTAAAATGTAGATGGGGCACGGACTTTGTTTTTGTTTGGTTAGTTGGTGTGGTGTTTTGTTTTTTTTTTGTTTTGTTTTTTTGTTTTTTTTTTTACACACACATCTGCTTGACTTTGGCATTCTGTAACAATGGTGAAGCTGTACCCTCCTCTCTTGGAGCACAACTCAGTTGCAACTGTCGAGGGTCAGTGTACCCTTCTGTAACATTGCTCCCATCACTTTGGCATAGACTTTTCTGACTTTGCCTCTTTTTACCTAGCAGTCCAGTTCTGGTTTTACTGGTTATGAGTGTCCTTTTAAGAGCAACAGATCACACCCACACATGATGTACAAGGCTGGCATTCTGTGTAAAGAACATCTCTCTTAGTCCCCACACCCTGCTGCGGGATTGTCAGAGTCAAACGGTATTATGTTTGTAATTTCTCCATGCATTCCTGCTTCCCCTAAACATGACCTGTCCTGCACAAGAAACCCAAAGCATCTGATATCTTCTCTGGAAAGCCAAGAAGGGGAGAAAAAGAAGACATGTGATTAGAAGGCCAGGGACAGCACAGAGTTTGATCCACTGGAAAACTCTCTGAACTAAGAACAAGAACAACAATGAGAGAAGGGCAAAGAAAATAAAAATGTGTGGCCACTTAGCAGATAGAAGAACAAGAGCTCACAGTGGAATTGCTGCCTTAGCAATGCTCATCACTTGGTTTAAGTACCACGGGGACTAGCACTTGGAAGAGATTGATCTGCGATGGATTCGCCAGGACCACGTGCCTTCTGACTGGAGAGTGTTTGGTACTCACCCGGCATAGGTGTACACGGCTACACAAGAGGTAGGGCAAGAGAGAAGCAGCTCAGAGCACTCGAGAGTTCATGAGGTGTTTGATTGTAGCCTGCAAACCACCCAGGTATTGAGGGGTGTTGGGTTTTGTCACTGCAATTCAATTCACACATGCATAATAAAAATACACTAATATGCCAATTACCAATTCACCAGAGATATGTCAAACATGAGCATTTGAGAGTCACGGACGCATCACCCTCAGACGCAACCCACCGTTACCCCTTGGCAAACAGGGAAAGTCACAAGCTATGCCTGTCTGCTGGCGTTATCCCTATTGTGCAGCATTCCCAGGGACTTTGAATGTATGCATTTCCCCCATTTTGCTATCCTTGCTGCTAACAGGGCTGGAACAACATGACATTTTCTGCTCTCATCCTACTCTTTTGCACTGAAGAACAACTTGGCAATGTTTTTCTTTCTCATGAGAAAGCTGGGACCTTAGATTAAGTAACATGGCACTGCTGAGTGAGCAGCACATCAAAGAAGAGGAAATAATAGCCTCAAAAGTAATGACTTTTGGGTGTGTTTCATAGCTGCTGAGCTGATCAATAACTATGGAAAGGTGATCTTTATGCTGAAGGCACCTAATTAAGCACTCAGAATTCAACACGCACTCAATCTTTTAACACAACCTGCCCTTGCAAACTAATATTACCGCTGCGTGACAAGGGTTCTCTGCCGGTGCTGGTCTTCTTCCGTTTGCCATGCCATGCTGAATGTCTCGTGTCCCTCATTTTTTCCCCTACCTTGTTTCACTTTTCTCATTACTTTGGTTCTTTTACTTCAATTTTTCCTAGGGCATAAAGCAAGTGGAGACTATTCCTGTACAGTACGATGGACATGACCTGACATCCTTCTTGCTTTTATGGGGTTTTCTTATTCCACTGTTATTGCTAGAGTTGTTTTGTTTTCCTCCATAGAATAAAAACATTTACTAAATAAAACTGAGTAGCAATGGCTGATTCCAGGTTTAGTAAAAATGACCATCCTTTGCAGACCAAAGCAGTAGCATTTTTAATACCAGGGGCTGGACAGATCAGAAATAGATAGAACCTGAGATGAGGTCATAAAACATTACCTGTGCAGGAGCCATAATCTATTTGCTTGCCCTTTACAATTACAGTAACAAAAAATGCCTGTATTTTCAAATCTATCAAATGCAGTTACTCATCCTGGAGGTGGGGATGAATTTTGAGAGGCTCAGGCAGAAGCAAACAAACAAAGGCTCCATGCTCCGTGTTGCAAAATGGAGCAATATGCCCCCGTACAAAATCATTCCTTGTTTGGACAGGCTAACCATGGAATAGTACAGCCTCTTAGAGGGAGAATTGGTTGGAGTGCAGACACAAAAGAGCCAACACAGCACAAACTACTGGAGAATTCAAACAGAAAAACCAACAGGACAGCTGCAGTTCACCTGTCTGAAGCTTTAAAATTCTGGTCCTGTTCCTTTCCCCTGGGACTGAAATTATAATATGACAATGGCAAATTAGACTCACTTATTAGGCCATCTGCAGTGGAACATGGTGAGAAAGTGAAATCCACTCACCCAGCAGGGATCAAAACAAGAGTAGAAAATGGTTTAACTTCACTCTCGTCTTGCTAGAGAATGAATGACTCACTCAGTCTCAAAGGCAGGGCTGTAGGTTACACACAGGGCAAGATGGAGAGCACAGAATAAGAGATGTGGCTATTTGTTGTGATAGTGGTTACCTGTAGCATCTGGGAGTCTCATAGTAAGTTAATAATAAACGCATACAAAATATTAAGTTGACTTTACAGGTGACTGGATTAAAATATGGCCTGGTATCTGCCCTAGCACAAGGCTCATACACTCCCTCAAGGGTAGTTTGTTAAAGTACTGAGTAAAAACGCCAGCTCTACACCATGCTCTAACAGGCCTCTGGCAGAGAGCCTGGAAAAGTCAGTTCCACAGGCAGAGATGGGCAAGGACAAGGGTCTTGCCTGAGATCCTGAAGAGGACAGCTCCAGCAATCGACTACGTAAGTGACCCTGCAGGACGCAGGGCGAAATGATCCCTGAAAGTAACCGGATCCTCAAGTGTTCAAGGAGTCGCAGGGAACAACCAAAAGTTCAAACTGCACCAGAAGAGAAGAGAGCAGGGAGACACTGAAGGGAAGTGAACCTGGCAGAGGAGTGCACAGGCCACTAATTGAGGCTTCGACACTATTAATAGTGGGCTGTCATTTGACAACACAAGTGGAGATCCAACACCCAACAATATGAACACCATTTTTCTTGCCTTTGTGCTTTGGAGTTCTGTATCCCTGGGGTTTATGTTGCACTCAGTAGCATGGTATACAGACGCAGAGCTGGTTTTGGACTCTCTAAGGAGGGCTAAAAACAAATAATTGTTGAAAAGAGTGGTTTCCATGGAGATGGGCCAATGGGTTTGGACAGAGAGGTGCCTCTTTTTATAACTGCACATATGTGCATGCATGAGCTGTATTTTGGTCCATAGTCTCAGCAGCTCCACACGCAGATTTGCCTTTTTGGATCATTACGTCAAAGAAGGAGTCCTGTGGCACTTAGACAAACAAAAATGTATTTATTGCATGAGCTTTTAGTGGGAGAAAATCCCACTTTGTCAGACACTTTGAAGAAAGCGCCTGACAAAATGGGATTTTCTCCCATGAAAGCTCATGCACTAAATTAATTTGTTAGTCTTTAAGTGCCATATGACTCCTTGTTTGTTTTGCCGAACTAGACTAACACGGCTGCCCCTTTGGAACTTGGATCATTATGGAAATCTCTGTTCGAGTGTCAACATGGATTTCTATTTCTGCCCTGCGGGATAAGGTATGATTTTTCTGGGCTGCATTTTGCAGAAATCAAGCCTTTTGTCTTTTTTTTTTTTTGTCATCACATTTGCATGCTAATTCAAATATAAAAATGAGTTTTGTTCCTTGAAATCTCTTTGACATTCAAAAGGTGGGCCAAGGTTAATTTCTCGTCAGAATACATCAGATTATCATCCTTTTATATTCTTTCATACATTTGTCAAGCAAGTCCACAGTCAAATGCAGCCCCATGTACAATATTTTTTTCCTCTGAAATTTGATTTGACTCAAAATAGACATGCATCTTTTCAAATGATGTTTGGTTTTGGGTAATGGCAACAAGAGGTTAACACCTTCAAGCAGACTACCTTGTATTTTCCTACGATATAAATATTCATCAAAACATTCTTTAAAAAAAAATCAAGCACAGCCCTACTCACAGATTAGATTTGTAAAATATTACATTTAAAATATTTGAGCTGATCTAGCTAAGCATGTCTTTCAGAAGGCAAGACTGCAAAGACTCATGTGTGAATCATCAGGGCTAGTCCCACCAATCAATGATGTTAACACTTTTTTTTGTTTGTTATATAATCAATCTTAAACGATCCAATGAAGACTGCAATAGTGTTCCTTAGCACAAACTCTGAAATGTCTTCTATTTATTGAGCTATTGCGGAGCTCTGTCAATATACATGAGCAAAAGAAAGATGATACCAGTAATCAAACAGACACTGTCACTCTTTATCACAGCAGGTGTCTCCTTAATCAAAGGAATCTCTCTAGATGCCCGCTGATACCTTACTTCTCCCTGAAGTCTGGGTTCACGTAGAGCCATGGCTCATTATAGTCTGAGTTTTAGGATTTCACAAAAGGAATGGCAAAATAGATGGATTCAATTTGTACGTTTAACTCCAGAGAAAAGAAAGATACGAATAACTTTGAGGAAGAAGAATGAAGCCATAAACCAAAGTGAGTTCTCCCAAGATCGCTTTTGAAAAAGCATCTTCAGCTATTTCCTAAATACCAATTACAAAAATAAATAGTAATCAAATAAAACTTGAAGAAATGTCTCAGAAATCATTTCAAAGATTTTAGAAGGTTCTGTTATAATTCTAGCCCTTCTCCAAGGACACAGAGGGAGTCGGTTACGGACATCATGGTTTCAGCATTTAGAACTAACTCCTGGCTGCCGGACCTACACTTTGACCACAAGATAACATCTCCCTGTCCCTGTGCACACACACTATGTAGTGGATGCATTAGATGTCTCTGAAAGTGCCTGTCAGGGACGTTCAGTAACTGCAGAGCTGAAGACGGAGAGAAGTGAGAAGTCTTCGTATCTTTTCCCTTTTCATTTCCCTATCAGCCAAGGATGGGGTTGTCAAAGTAATCTAAGGGAGCTGCATTTGGGTGCCTTACATCCTTGGACATCTTTGAAAAACCCAGCCAGGTGTCCACATGCTGTTTGTGCTGATAAACGACAAGGGCTAAAAAGCTGCAGCCTGGCAGAATCGCTCAGTGAATCAATCCGAGAGAGGGGTCGCTGACAAGGCGAACCAGGCACTTTGACACCCTCCTCTGTTCGGGAGCCCCTCGTTTGGTTACTGGAGAGCAGTGCTGACCATTCATATATTTTTTAAAACCATTTGTATTAATTTGAGAAATGATGTGAATGTCCATTTACTGGCATGTACGTTGCATGCACAAAAACCATTGGAAAAATCTGAGAAATTAGTGTGACATAAGAGACACTTTTGCAAAGTTTAATATCCTGGCCATTCCCGAGCTCCTGTCAGGTTACCTGGAGCACTCACAGTGCAGTGTGGACATCCTGTGACTCTGATGCCAGTTTCCAGTTCCAGTTCTTTTTTTAAAAAAGGCCTGGCTTTTAAAAAAGGACTAGTGATTTTGAGTGGCCAGCACTGGACTCTAGAACAGGGTCTAGTTTTTTGGAAGGTGCAAAGCTCCTGCCCTCTGAAAACCAGACCCCTTTATAGGTATCTCTAATTGGCACCCCAAAACACTAATCACTTTTGAAAATGTAGATCCAGGTGTTTTTGAAGTAAAACCACAGTGTGTTCTGCACTGATCTGAATCTGTCGGAAACACATTACGTAGGTGCTGTATAGCAAGTCTAGGACCAGAACTGCTGGTTTGCATGAGCAAAAATAGGAATTTAAAACAAAACAGTCTCTCAACATTACAACTGTGAAAATACACTGACAGTGCAAATCTAACAGCTTCTATCCTCCACTCACACCTGAGTAAAAGCAAGCTTCCATCACCGATGGTAGGGGACTTTGGTGAGGCCTTCAGGGAGATAAGGACTCTTAAACTGGGCACTGCACATACACGCCGCATGAAAGAGTCCCAACATCACAGACAGAGCTGGGACTAGAAGCCACTTCTCCAGGGCCAGCACCCTGTGCACTCAATGCTGCCATCCAGTACACACACAGCATATGCAGAAATGCGTGCCGGCGGTGGGGGGAGGAAATTCGAGCTGGCCACTTGTGCCTTGGTAAAATATCCCTTGTTTTATAACAAGGGCTGGAGAGAAGGACTGACGTTCACCCCATATGAGTTTGTTTCAATCAACACAGTTACAACAACAGTGAGTTTAGTTCACTGATGTACTTCAGAGTTAAATCGTTCTCAGACGGGAATTGGGGCATCACCTGCTGAAGACACCTTTAGACCATAAACTTCTCTTGGTAGTTTGCAAGCATTTGATCCACATGCTGAAGCGACCAGCTCCCTGGGGCCAGTCTAAAACGTACCACATCCACCAGAACCCTGGCGACGCCAGCTATCTGGGACCCACCAGCCAACAGGTTACCCTCTGCAAGTTGTTTCTACATTTGCTGGAGATTAACAGCGACATGGTGCCCCTCTAGGCCACATTTCAGCCAGGGCTGGAGGAGCATCTGACCAATTTGCATTGCAGAGTCCCAACTACTACTGCCATTCAGTCCTCCGAATGTCTCTGTTCTAACCACCTGGAAGTCAGCGTATTCTCTCCCATGGGACAAAGTCTATGGATGGTAGTAAAATGTGAAGGGGAGGGGGGCTTTCTTCTGAAATAATGCTCAAGACCAGGGGTCTCAAACTCAAATCACGAGGGCACATAAGGATTAGTATGTTAGCCAAGGGCCACACCACTGAAACCTTTCTATACAATGATATTGCAAATATCGGTAACGATCGTGTCATTGCAGGCCGCAGGAAATAGCTTTAGGGACCGCATGCAGCCCTCGGGCTGTGAGTTTGAGACCCCTGCTCAAGACACTTTCCTTTTAAAACCAATGCTACATCCCACAACTATTAGCCTGAGCTCAGGATTTTTCAGCCTTCATTAGCCATCCCTAATTATTTACAGCAGCAATCTTACATGGGAAAATTCCACATTAAGTGTTATTCCTATTCAGATTTCCGCCTCGACTGAAGAGTAACAGCTCTGGAGATGACAGACTACACTTCAATTCCTGTGAAGTTATACAATTCCCAGCACAGACCTGGTTTGCAGCAAACATTTCACTGTCACCCACCACAATGGCTGCCCTTTTCCTCATCACAAGGACCTCACAGGTGATGTGGAAGCTGTCCCTTCGTACATCCATGAACATCGGTACTCCAGCCGTGTAAACGCAGCATCAGTCTAAATCAGAAGACTCCAGCCTTCCATCAAAAGCCAACCCCACCGCCCCATAGAGTTTCTCCAACATAAGTTCTCAGGAGCTGGTTAAAGCAACCTGTACCTCACGGTAAATATTCAAAGCTGGGCATTTGAACACAGGCATGTTTGAAAGGTCAGAGGTCTGGCAGGCAGTTTGTGACTTGTCTCAAGCAAGGCTTGTGGCTCTTGATATCTAACTGCATTCGAAAATTAGGACTTCCAGCCGAGGCGCCTTACCTACTTACGTGTTGGAGGCCATGGGCTGGAGGTTTTGGTCCAACCATGCAACGCTTAAGTGCAGAACACAGGGGATGGGATTGGGACAAAGAGCCACCTCCGACAGGAGACGCTCTCCTCTCGTGAGTGCTTCCTATCTGCTGGACCTCCTACTGCAATCTTCCTTTATGCTCCTGGTGCCTAGTGACCTTCAACGACTCAGTCCTCTGGGCAAGTCACAGAGAGGCAACAGACATGAATGAACCCCTTGCAGGGTAATAAAGGTCCAGCTGAGGCGATCGCTGTGCCCATGTCTTCCACCCACCTGGTGTCCGGGCTCAGCTCTCAATCCCTTCCGGGCCAACTTTAGGTCCTTCCTTGCTTTATCATAGAGCACTGCCCCCAGAGCTTTCTCCCTGTTTTCACCAGTTCTCACTTTCCCATCTCTCCTCCAGCCAGGTCACCTTTGGAGGTGAATCAAGAGCTCTCCGGAAAGCAGGTCTGTTTTCACCACTGTCTTCAGCCCCATCCCTGAGCCCTTCAAGTTCAAGCCCTTTACCTGAGGTCTAAACAAGCACAGGCCACTTTCACAGTGTCTGATGGGGGACCCTGGGCTCACCTTCTACTCAGGGTCCCAACCCAGGGACTCTGTGAACAGCAGTAATGCACTGCTTCCTTGAACTCCTTTAATTAGCTATTTCTGTTTTCCCTGGGCTTCTTCCCACTGTATCTCCTCTCTCCCTCCCTCTACCTCATCTCTTAGAGTTACAGCTCTCGGACCCACATGTTTCTTGCAGAAAGAAAAACGCATCCAGAACTCAACTTCTGCTTCTCTCTCAGGCTCCTGTGGCCACGGTAGCCATTCCTGCCCCCCTAGCCCCAGCCAGGAACGGACCTGCTCAGGTCCCGCAACAACTTTTACCAAAGCCTGCTGTGCTCTGTTTGGCTGCTTATCTGCAGCTTTTCGAGGGAGGCCTGGAGGACCCATCTTTCCGCTCCTTTCCTTGGGCGGGAATAAGAGGCCTCCAGCAGCCTAATTCACTCTGTCATGCCACTTTTATACTCACCTAAATTGAGGATTTGCTGGGGTTTGGTTGATCTCCACTGAAGGTAAAAGCACCTCTGTGTACTGTCACAGGATGGGAATGTTAAAATCACTGACTACACCCTATTCAGGAACAACAGAGTGGGCAGTAGGTGACATTGACTCTTCAGCAAGGACACCACTACCAGCGTTAGACTTACTGACGATCAGAAGAAGAAGAGCTGGAATGCTTATGTTCCAACCCATAAATCACAGACGTGCTGGCATTCTGTTACAGACACCAAACCAAGTGAAGGAACAGGATAAGCAGCTCTTTAAACATCTATCTATGATGTATAGAAAGAAAGTCTTATCATGGGGACTTTTGATCTGGGGTACATCTGCTAGAGGTCTCATGTTGCCTTGTAGCTTCTAAAAATTAGATGTAATAACTTTCTAAGACAAAAAGCACTGCAACCAATTCAGAGCAATTCCATATTAGACCTGACTCTGATGGATAAAGATGAATTGAGCTCAGAACTAAAAACTGATGGTTGCCTAGGTACAAGTGATCACAGCCTAATTTCACTTGCTATGTGCAAAACGAGTTCAGTCCCCTGAGCAGCAATGCTTGTACTTCATATTTAAGGGCCAATTTTCCCAACCTGAAAACAGTCAGGAGCAAAAACGAGTGGGTGGAACAATTCAACATAAAAAGGTGAACAATAATTGGAATTTGTTTAAGAATGGTTTATTAGATGCTCAAGCCCTCCTCCCCTTGCACAATTCCACAGTAAGGGGTTTTTCGGTACACAAACATCCTAATTAAGAGGGGACGTTCAAGTAGGTTTTGGGTTTTTTAAAGTATAATAAATGGAAAAAATAGGCATTTATCTACTCCTATTCTGTAGGTTCCCCCATCTTCAAAGCATGTGACAAAGTGGGATCTTCTCCCACGAAAGCTCATGCAATGAATACATTTGTTAGTCTTTAAGTGCCACAGGACTCCTTGCTTGTTTTACTGGAAAAATAGGGAGGTTAATAGCAATGACTACTGATCAGCAGTCAGAAATGAAGACAATGGACAAGTGAACCTAAATATATCAATAATAATAATAAAAAAAAACTAGGACCTGTCAGCGCTAAGAACAACAAGACAGAATCCTTAAAACATATCAGGAAAAATGAAGCCATAACTATGTTATAGGTTCATTATGAGGTAAGAGTGGTAACCTTGTCGACTGTGATACAGAAACACCATCACATACTTCATAACTATTTCTGTTTTGTATTTGGAAAGAAGTGGCATGATACATCCACCTCATTCAGTAAGTAATACTTTCTATTCCTTGAGTAATTAGGGAGGCTATTAAACAGCAGCTATTCAAGTTAAATATTTTAATATCGGCAGAACTTGAGGGCTTCTACCCAGGAGCATTAAAATAATTGGCTGAGGAATTGCCTGACCATGAATATTGATTTTTTAGCAAATATCTTGGCACGCTGGGGAATTTGCAGAAGACAGGAAAAAAACATAATGCTGGGCCAGTGTTTAAGAGAGGTAGACAGGACACTCTGGTTAGCCTGGTAGCGATCCTGGACAAAACCATGGAAAGTCTGACAGAGGACACAGAAGAATGGAAGCATAATCAATGGCAATCAACATGATTTCATGGAAACCAGATCCTGTCAAAGCAGCTTCATCTTTTTGGATAAGACTACAAATTTGGTTGAGAATGGAAATTGGTGATGTAATATACAGTGACCTCTGTAAGGTTAAGGTATATGACTTAGCTCCACATGATATTCTAGCAGGGGAAAAAAAAAAAAAAAAAAAAAGAGCACTCTACGAAAGTGAACGTAGACTATATCAACTGTATTAAACACTGGTTAACTGAGAGACTGCAAAAACCAGTAGGTGAACTCTCAGCATGCTGTGCAGCTGTTTTCTACTGGGTCTTGCAGGGCTCAGCTCTACTCATGAACTTTACTGGACCGATTTGCGGCGTTTTGGCTTCCATTCCCACCTCTGCCACTGACTTGCTAGATACGCTTAGGCAAGTCCCTGCCCGTTTGCCCTTCCACCCCTTTTCTCTTTAGACTGGGAGCCCTTCGGAGCAGCTATCATTTTCCACAATGTGTTTGTGAAGTGCTGTGACAGAGCAGGTGATGAACAGGTGGACCTGCACTCTGATCATTTTGACACCAGTTAACTCCTCTGGAGAAAGCCAATAGATGTAAACAGCTAATTACTTTTAATCGAGCTAGTGAATGCAATGAGCTAACAAGCCAGTTAGCCGAGTGGTTTGCAAACTATGGGTCACGACCCAGTGCTAAGTCACTGACCCTCAGGTGCTGGGTCACGGCATCCCCTGCTGCCGCTGGAGCCACCCCAAGACTGGAACGTATCGCTCAAAGATGGAACTGTTGGGTCACGGGCATGAATGACTTTTTTCAGCTGGGTCCCAGGGAAAAAAGTTGGAAAACCACTGCATTAGTCTAGTCCCTCTGCTCAAGACAGATAAAGAGGCACCAGAAGGAAGCCCAAGGGGGAGGAGAAAGGAGCAGGTCAGCTGAGGGCAGGCTCACAAAGGCCTCAAGGCAGGGAGCTCCCAGCACCTCTCTATCCTGAGCAGAGGACTGGAAGCAGAAGCAATGATGCAAAGAGAGAGTTGCACAGGACTCTGAAAGTGGTGGTGGAGGGAATGCAGATAAACAGCACGATGGAAACACAACCAGCAGCATTTGAGCTGATTTCTGTGGTGCCAAGAGGCAAGCACGGAGCCTGCCCTGCTGCTGCGCCTAGCACAACGGCGCCTGAGCCTCATGAGGCCTCTAGCCACTGTGGGAACAGCCTTGACAGCCAGGCGGGTTACCAGCCATGGGAGATAAAGCCCCCAGTGGGATTCAAGGGCAAAGCTGGGAGGCCACTGCAACGATGAGCGAGGCTGCAGGACTTTTTTATGGTACTACTGGCTGGTTTTTCAGACCATTAACGGACACGGCTGAGCAACTGGACAAGGGTCGCACAGCCGATCGCCTTCAGCGGTCAGGCGGCTTGCGTGTTCCTTTGAGGCATCGGGCAATGGCTATTTCTGGAGGCAAAATTCAAAACTAGATGGACTGATACATGGGCCAGAAAGGCCACCTCTGTCAAGGAGCAGCTGACTCAGGTCTTGTGCTTCCTAGCGCAGTGGGTATTTTTTGCACGAGTGATGTGGATGCTGCTGAAGCTGATGATGTGACAACAAAAAAAAGTCACTTGGCCTCTCTCTTGCTCCAAGAAGTTGGGCAATATTTGTAGTGCTCCAGAAAAAATCAGTGGTGATCCTCAGGGCTACCTCTAGAGAGGCTTGGATTTTGGATCAGGCAGAGTGAGGGAGGCACCTGAGAAAGAGGACTGGGCAAAACAGTGCCTAAATATATGGGTCATTCAAAAACTGGACCCGTTTGCCCTCTCATTTACACCGGATTTACACTGCTGTAATAACTCAAAGTTAGTCCTAACTAACACCGGTGTAAGTGAGAGAACGGTTAGGAAAACTATACACAATGCTGATGAGTTAAATTCAATCTGATGGAAAACAAACAGTTGCTACTTGGTGGGGGAAAGACTTGAAGGCCAGATCATCTCTTCCCTTAATTCTGACTGACTTTCTCCATAAAGGTTCTGTGCCCTTTCCCCTTTCTACATTAATGACAAAGTCAAAGAAGAGGAAAACAATTTATTATAAACCACCACCGAGGATGCACAGAAACAAAATCTTTTTGTCAAGTTTGAGCAAAGAGCACAACAAGGTAACATAATGAGATATTCACACATTGTACAAGAGATAATTAAAATTCAAATACAATTTAAACAACGGCTTTGTTAGCATGGTTGTCTGTGAACTCCTGCCTAGACTCTGGATAATGAGTCAACCATTAATTTGTATTTTCCAGTGTGGGTGTCTCTACATAGGTCTGTTGCTGTTTCATTCAAGATTTAGCCTCTTTTGCCTATGGGCTTTTGTAAGTCATGTGATGCAAATGGTTCCCAAACATCTCCTGTGCCTATGTCACTGGCCTGGATCTCCGCTGCCTTTTAAATACATTATGAACTCAGCACCCCGCTTTTGCCATTTTAATAATCTGCCATAAACACTCAGATAACGGTAGAGAAAATCTAACATGCAAGTTCAACATTTATTTTCTCTGCATAAAACGCACATTAAAGAGCCACGAGGAAGCCTCTTCTCCACACGTGGAGAGCACCTGTTAATGTTAATAGCATATTCTGCATCAAGGAACGATTAGCTTTGGGCCATTTCCAGTAAATGTTGATATAAGGCAAAATTCGAGTATTTCCGATCCAGGAAAATGAACATATGACATTAATGTATGATGGAAGCGATATTTCCCATAGGAACCATGCAGTATTTCTTGCAAATAAGAAGTATTTAATGCACTATCTTAACAGCCATCTTACTGCACGGCAGAGGAGGATGGGTTTCAAAGTGACTAACACAACAGCTCTACAGAATACATTGAATTAGAGAAGGAAATTCAAAGCACTTTTAGTTCAGCAAAATGTCCCTTTCTATCTAGCTGACAACATTGATCTGCTGCTCACACTTTGCTGGAGGCAAATTTGACTTTCCTAGCATCAGATCAGTTAACAGAGCGCAAAACACAAACTAGTTTCTGAGACAAAAATCAAAAGGGTGTCTGTCGCATCTTGAATCGCTAGGGGTGCCTGACCACATGGCACTCAAAACCGACAATTTCCTTATGAGTCCTGGGTGGCTCAAGGGTCAACAAGAAAGGATCTGCTGCAACCAACACCAGCCAAAATGAGGAACGCCCAGTGGCCCCAACCAGAAGAGAGGCCCCGTGGTACCGGCTGCTGCACACAGACGATGGCGGGGAGCGCCTCCCCAAAGATCCTACCGGCTAAGGCCCCGGTATGGCAACTGACACTGCACGGGCAGACTGCACCCAATATTTGGGGACAACAACCCACCTCCGAGCTGTTGCTTGTAGGATCAGGCCCTTAAAAGACCAGAGGAAGGGTGGAAGCCAGGCTCACAGCACAGGAGCGGTTGGTGCAAAGTCAGGCATCCCCACTTTAATGCCCGGCCTGTGGGAAATGCACTGCCTTATTCACCTTCCAGCTCCAGCTCCTGCTGCCTGGCACCTCACTGACTGCGACACACACGCGACCAGGGCACCACCTCGGAAACCAGCCCAAACCTGGCCTGCTCCGAAGCACCAACTCACAGCAGGAATGGGAAGCCTCCTACCCCCAACCCCCAGAATGATGACTGACCACAAATTAGTCTCTGTACCCTTATGGCCGGCTAAAAAGCCCATTGAACTCCATGAAAATGCTCCCGCTAACTTCAGTCTGGGCTTTTCTACCATTGGCACACCTCGAAAAGCCAGACTGGGGTGTGCACCTGCTCCTCACGCATGGGGCGCCCCGAGAGTGGCGGGTAGCGCCGCTTGTTCCCACACTCGGCTTAGGGAGAAAATTTCCCACTCCGGCGTCGGCAGCAGGAGGCAAGAAATTTTGTGCCGCTAAAGGGCTCCCGGGCAAACTCCTGGTTACCCCCCGCCGCCTGTGGGGCTCCTCGGCCCGGCTGCTGCCAAGTGCGGGGCCCGGGGCCGGGCTCCGGCTGCCTCTCCCCGCGGCGCCCGCTCTCCGCTCCGCCGCCAACAGCCGCCGCTACATCGGGATACAAGTTACAGCGCCCCGCGCCCGACACATCGGGACACAAGTTACAGCGCCGCGCGCCCGACA